>JARQOC010000006.1:466368060-466469875 GCA_033576535.1 Allobates femoralis
CAACCAATCACAGCTCAGCTTCTGTTTTCTTACAGGTCATTAATATGACACATTCAAGTTTTATTTTGTTAGCGCTAACATCAGTTATTTATTAACCCGGGCATAGCCGGGTAGTACAGCTAGTATAATATATAATTATATAGTTCACTCATGTTGACTGAACAAGTTCTGTCAGTCACAGTATGTCAACTATATATATATATTCTAGAATACCCAATGTGTTGGCATTGGGCCACCATCTAGTATAATAATTGTTCTGTAATCTTTAGCACACACACAGACCGCTGCTACAATTGTATACCTAGAAAAAAAAGAGTAAGGGCACCAACCGTGCCTTGACTGTACCAACCCGGCTCTGGAGAAAGAGCAAGTACCGGAGTGGGCAGAGAGCGTACCTGGCGGCCATGTTTAACACCTGAGTAAACACCAGAGTAAAAGGAACGGAATTGCAGCTGTGGTGTATGAGACTTTTATTAGCGGCGACCATCGGCCGCGGAGGTCACCTAAAACATCGAGGGTACTACTGATCAGGAGAACATCTGCCAAGGTACGAGCCAGGGGAAACCACTCCACTGCCCTGGGGACTGTGCTTCGCCTGTGGGGAGAGGGACTATCTAAGCTGCCAATCCTCATCCCCAGAGGTTCTGCAGCAGCACCAGCAGCCGTCCTGGCCACATACCGCAGATGGCATCACAAATACCGCTTTCCCCTAAGACTTTCCCTAACATCACCCCTTTTTTAAATGACACAGTCAGTGTCACAAGACCAGGTCTCGGCACCCATCTGTTCCTGTCTTCCCCGATCCTGGAGTGGGCGTGTCATATATTTTATATTTGTGGTAATGAGAACAGTGGAGATGGCAGAATTAGAGCTGATCAAAAATGTGATTTCTCCATCTCTCTATGACTTGTACAATATTTGTTTCAGGGTGAAGATCTGACCTATATTAATGCTACAGAGACATATGAGTGGGCTGATGAGTGGTGTAGTGAGATTCCTACAGAAAATGTCCCAGGTGAGTAGTAAACACTAAATTCAGAGAAGTCACAATTTCTACAGTCAACCGTCTTGTGGTGCTTTTTACAGATGATGCACAGGTGAGTAGTAATCACTAAAGTCAGAAGTCCGATTCTTCTCAGTCACCTTCTGTGGTTGTTCTATCAGCAGTGTAGTTCAGCTATATCATAATCAAGGAGCCACCATACTGCCACTAAATCACTACTTGCTGCTTCACCTAAAATTGCCCCCATTGCTTTGGGCATTGGTGGTCCTTTCTTAAAGTTAGATCCATTTCGTCCAGGGTTTACAGGCCAGAGTCCACCCGAACCTCTGGAACTATAAGATGTTGACTGCAGTGACCAGGTCCAGATTATGTCTGTCCTATTAAGTACCCCTGGACCATGAGTAGCTTCTGTACACTGCAGGTCACTCCTTACCTATCCCTCTACAGTCATTAGTGAGTTTTAGAGAGATAATTTCATTTAAATTCATGCATTATTCCAGGTATATTTTCATTTGTTGTGCTGCACCACCATCTGCAGGTAAAGTTTATGATCTATATCCCTCTTTGAATTGTACAGATTTCACATGGAATTGAGTGTTCTAGGATGAGCTATTCCAGCCTTGTCTAGACAAGGCAGGGCTGATAAAGTCCCCAGTCTAGTAGAGGATGCCAGACAGAGCAGACCTCATGTGAGGACTTTCCTCACCACTTCCAGGCTGCATGTTTGGAAGTACATCCTTCTCTTCATCTCATTCATCTCAAGATTTACAGGCAGGCCTAATGCCTTGGATCTTTCCCTGACTCCTACAGCCAAGATGGCTAAAGACTTTTAACCCGAGTCCTCGCTGTCTGGATTAATCCGTGCTTCTCCAGTAGTAGTTCGTAGTAAAGGTACAAGGTACATAGGAAGCTATTGCCCGCGTGTTTTGTCCCCTCCCTCACCGCAATGGGCCATTATTTACTTCATATATATTTCTCTGCACGTGCCATGACAAGCTGTGAAAGTAATACAGGATTCCAGGTGTGTAAAATACTCTTACTATATTTTACCTCTTCTGCTTTTAAGTCACCAAAAGACTGAACTTATAACTACTTACCAATACTACTACTAAACAATGCGGGTTATTAAAGCTCCAGAACCTCAATTCCATGTTGGAAATTAAATGCTGAACTGCACCTGCCGTGGCCTACCCATGTGATCAACTGTAAAGAATGTACTCCATGTTCTATTTCCCCCTTCTTCTAAAGTAAAGCAGTAAAGTAAAGCAGCTGTTTTCCCAGAGACCTGTGTCTGTGGTCATTCTATCTGTGTGGGTGGATAGCGGTGATTGGAAGCCTCCTTCCACCCCCCAACCCCTTCCTTCTCCCACCCCCGATTGCCAGGGCTTTACATTGACCCTTACCTACTCAAATCTCTAGACTGTAAAGCCAAATGACAACAAACGTAGAATGTGCTAATAACTTAAAATATCCTGTGCTGAAAATTATAATCCACATTATGGACCAACCCCCAAAGGGAAAGCAGAGGTAATGATGATGCCTTTCTAGAATCCTGATGTCTTGCGGAATGAATCTACCTTCTCTCCCTTCTGTGCTGCTGAATCTGCTCATAAGGTCGCTACAAGAGCAGGTCCAGTTTTTCTGGCCAAAGTTCACTTTGACAGTTTTGTACTTGTCTTCTGTTTCTACAGATTTCCTTTCTATGATGTTTGATTGTGGGGTGTTTGGCTTCTTTAAGTAAATTCCCTGGTGGACATATATTTAGATATCAGACATTCAGAATAGTCAATGGCGTTTTATATGAAAAACATATTACGATAGGCCAATGTTACTAATTTTTCTTTAAAATGTGTAATATGTTTTCTACAAACCCATTGTAGATTCTGTCCCTTGGAGATCTGCTTTGGCTGTTGCTGTAATTAATGCTATTAACCATGTTGATGCCACTGTCAATGTATGACAGTTGTATTAAAATGGAATGCTCTCTGCTGCGCTCACACACCGGTACCCACTTGAATTGTTTTTTAAAAAAATTAAATACTTTGAAAACTATAAAAAATTTACGAGATCTAAAAAAATCAAATAACATCCTTCTCCCCTATTAAAGAAAAAAAAAAAAAAAATCCCTTTTCATCAAAAAAAGGTAAAAATTATGCTTGAAACCAAAGTAATGGAGGATGTCTGTAGATGGTTATACATAGTCACATTCCTTCTTGGGTTCCCCTTTTTTTGTCATTTCTATGATGGTAATCATTTAATATATTGTTAAATTGTGTATTATATGTCCTTAGTGAGTTTCTCATTACCTCGATATATACCGTATATACTCGTGTATAAGCCGACCCGTGTATAAGCCGACCCCCTACTTTTGCCCCAAAAATCTGGAAAAACCTATTGACTCGTGTATAAGCCGAGGGTGGACCCCAGCACAGGTATACAGCCCCCAGCAGTGTGGTATACAGGCCTCCAGTAGATACAGCCTCCCAGTGGATATACAGGCCTCCCCAGTGGTAGTATACAGGCCTCCCCAGTGGTAGTATACAGGCCTCCCATGTAGTACAGCCCCCCAGTGGTAGTATACGGGCCTCCCCAGTGGTAGTATACAGCAGCCCCAGTGGTAGTATACAGCAGCCCCAGTGGTAGTATACAGCCGGCCCCCTGGGGGTACCCAGCAGCCCCCTGGGGGTCCCAGCAGCCCCCAAATGCTGGCACTCGCCCCCCCTTGCAAGGGCCCCCCCCCCGCTTCTCTTACCATTCCGGACTTCTGATCCGCGCCGCTCCTCGGTGCTCCGTCCGTCCGTCTCTACATCCGGGATCCCCGGCCGTCGCGCGATGACGTCACATGCCTGCGACGGCCGGAGATCCGGATGTAGCAGACGGACGGAGCAGCGAGGGGGAGCGGCGCGGATCAGAAGTCCGGAATGGTAATATAACCATCGTGGGGGGGGGGCCCTTACAAGGGGGGGCAAGTGCCAGCACTTGGGGGGGATTTATTTAGTTATGCACTGCTTCCCCCTGCCGCTGATTGACAGGAGGAAGCAGTGCATATTTAATGAGCGGCCCCACGTGACGGGGCCGCTCATACAGCAGCCCCCCCCCCCCCCCCCCGCCTCCTGAAGCCTCCACAGCCCCGGACCAGCCCCCACCCGTATTGACTCGTGTATAAGCCGAGGGGGAGACTTTTCAGCCCAAATTTTGGGCTGAAAAACTCGGCTTATACACGAGTATATACGGTACCTATTTTATATGGTTCTCATTATTAATTTATTGGTGTTCCTGTGGATTTCAGGGTTCACACGGATGTTGTTCTCCTGTGTCAATAATGTATTCTACCACTGTTTGTGTGCACTACTGTATGCTAAATTATACTGTGGAGGAATATAGAGCAATATTATTCTGCTGCTGTTATTACAACCCCCCCTATATGCTAGATTGTGCTGTGGAGGAATACAAACGATGACTGACCCTTTGGTACTTGGATTCTTTGTTCCCCACTTAGCTCCTTGTGTAGATGGTTTTTCGGTAGGATTCGGGCATCTCCTATCAGTAATGGTACCTTTACACTCCGCCACAGGATGGTGACAACAACCGGGTACATGATAGAAATGTATCTTGCACCGCCAATTCAACCCGAGGTAGCGGCGTGTGAAGACGGTTGTTGCCACCCGCCAGTGGATTCACCTGTTTCAGAGCACTGCCCTAAAACAGGTGGTTACCAAGCCGATGGTTGCTGCCTGTATCGGCGTG
The DNA here is from genome assembly GCA_033576535.1 of Allobates femoralis. Taxonomy (NCBI): domain Eukaryota; kingdom Metazoa; phylum Chordata; class Amphibia; order Anura; family Aromobatidae; genus Allobates; species Allobates femoralis. The sequence continues at coordinate 466,372,811 of JARQOC010000006.1, forward strand.
TAAATATGGTAGTTTAAGGTTTATTCGTCACCTAGATAACTCCCCGGGGCGTGACACAGCCTCTGGGAAACCACCCCCCTTCAGCGATCATTGGAGGAAGATCCTGTGTTACGATTGGTAGTCGCTGCATAGGGCGGCATATTTAAGGAGCTGACCAGTCACACTACACAATTGCAAAAGCTCATGTATTAGCCATCCTTCCTGCGCAGGCTGGCCAATCATGATGCTATTGCATTGTCCAATCATCGTACAAGCGTCTCGTAATCCACAATTGTGGCATGCCTATGTGTTGTCCCTGCTGCACCAGGTTCGCCCATATTAGCTTGTTGTAGCGGTGTGTAAATGAGGTAAGGTGCTCTGCAGAAGGTAACTTGAGACACCCGGCGGTGTATCCAGAGATAGATGTAACCTACCGTAGCGGACCTTGTTGCGGCGTGTAAAGGTGGTGCGATTACCATTTGCAACCATTTGTGCGTGCTCGTGCACGTGAAGTAGCCGGTTGTTGCCACCATCCTGTGGCAGTGTGTAAAGGTACCATTAGGGTTCGGGCATCTCCTGTTGGGGAGACCGCTGACACCATGCGCCGTGTGCCAAGGCGAAACGGCCTTCCTAATCAGGGTACCTTCGAATCATGTTGGTTTAGCTACACTGCGCATAGACACAAAACCCAACGGTAGCTTGTTTTCCGGACTCCACAGCTCCACCCACCACAAGTCACCTGAAATGGGACTAAGGAGACAACTGCTGATAGCAGACGTAACACTGGTAAGGGAAACAGTGTGACTATATCTTTAGGAAGCTAAATAAGACAGAATTCCTATCTAATTTAATATACCTGCAAGTGGAATACCACTAGGAGAATATGATTACCACGTACTCAAATCACCTGAAGAGGAACCGATTTATCTGTATCCGCTCACTTCATACTACTAAAACTTTTATGTACTACTTTTAAACAACTGTTTTTAAATTGCAAAATTTTGAGTAAAGATCTCAATCAAAGGGTAAAGAGAAATTTGAGCCGTGTCCACATTCAAAACCAAGCACTGAGCCAAATTATTCTTTGTACTTTAGTCTTTCTTTGGCAGCAGAAGAGCGATATGACTTGTAGATGAGGTCCAGAAAACGCTTTTGCTATAGTTCATGGCAAGCGCTGTATCAAGTGGCCTCTCTTCCTCTTACTCCACTTCAGCATCGCACACAGGCTTGTCCTCATAGGTGGAAAATCAGATCTAAGATTCTGTAACAGCTTCTGCTGATACTCCTGCTGATACTCCTCAATGCATGAATCCCTTACTATGGCAGAAATTATTTCGCCAAATTTTCTCTTGTACCGGCGATCTAAGAGTGGGGCAACCCAGTAGTCGGCATTACTTCAAATTCTGACAATCCGATGGTCATGTTGCAGGTAGTGCAGCAAGAAGGCACTCGTGTATCTTGCGTATCCAGGAGGCCCAAGTCCTTGTTGTGTTGGTGGCGGCGAGGTAAGAATCATGCTTTCTTCCTCTGCCCTCTCTCCCCCCAACCTCGCACAACAGAAATGAGATCGAGGTCTCCCTCATCTGATGAGTCTTCCATGCCCATCGCCAGTTTGTCCTCCATTTTTTCCTTGGCTCCTGCACCTTCCTCAACAGTTTGGCTGCTACCATGCGCCCTTGTTAATCCCTCTCCCCTACCCTCCCATGCCAGCCACCTTGGTGCTGCCTACCATCTGGACCTTGGAGATCTTGTTATCCCTTCCGCATACGACTCCTCCTGTACTTCATCCCCCTCCTCTTGTCCCACTACCTGACTCTGAATACTGTTTTAAGTGTGCTCCAGCAAATAAATGACTGAAATGGTCATGCTAATAATGGCATAGTCCGCACTAAACATCTTCGTCGCCATTTCAAAACTGAGCAGAAGGGTGCATAGGTCCTTGATCTGAGACCACTCCAGCAGTGTGATTTGCCCCACCTCTGGATCTCATTGGCCCAGGTTATACGTCATAACATATTGCACCAGGACTCGTCAGTGCTGCAACATGTGCAGAGTTGAATTCCATCGTGTCCGCACATCACATTTCAGCCAGTGAACTGTCAGGCCGAATGACTTCTCTAGAGATGCAAGTCATTGAGCTGCGGGATGCGAACGGCGGAAATGAGTACACAGCGACCGTGCCATCTGCAGAAGCCCATCTAGGCTGAGATAGTGAGCTAAAAATTGCTGGACAACCAGGTTCAAGACGTGAGCCATACAAGGCACGTGTGTCACATTGCCCCGGCGAAGGGCCGCACCCAGGATTCCAGCATTTTCGCACACTGTCTCCACTGAACATGCAGCCAGGGAAGGCCACAATTGATAAAACTTGGTCTCCACAGCTGACCACAACTCCTCAGCTGTGTGACTCACATTTCCCAGACATTTCAAGGTAAACCTCGCCTAATGCCATTGAGCCCTGGTGCCAACATAGTAAGGAGGTGTGCAGGATTCCTTCTGCGCAGTTAGAACGCGGGTGGCATTACCAGACAGGCTTTTGGTGCAGGTGGAGGACCAAGACTAAGTTGAGGAGGCAGAAGGAGTGGAGGAGCTTCTACATACAGAGGATTGACGTACAATTCGTGGGGACGGCAAGACTTGGGCAGCAGCACCTTCTCCTGCTGTCACCATAGTTACCCAGTGCCCAGTCAGCAACATGTAACGCCCCTGTCCATGCTTACTCGTCCAAGTGTCTGTGGTGAAATGCACCCTGTCACACACAGTGTTTCTCAAGGAAGCGGTGATGTTGTGTGCAACATGCTGGTGTAGCGCAGGCACAGCTTTCTTTGAGTAGTAGTGGCGACTGGGCATCTGGTACAGGGGCACTGCGACTGACATAAGGTCTCGAAAATACTCTGTCCACCAGGCGGAAAGGCAGCATTTCTGTAGCCAACAGCTTGCAGATGGTGAAATTCAACCTCTTAGCTTCCTCATGGCTAGGAGGAAATGGTCTTTTACTTGTCCACATCTGAGGGACCGAGGGCTGGTTGCTGTGCTGAGACGGGGTTGAGTAGGGTGTCCCCAGAAACTGCTGGGCTGTGAGGAAGGTGCAGGCAGAGATATTATGTTGCCTTCATCCAAAGGTAGTGCTCTCGATGTCTGACATCGCTCAACACCAGCAGGTGTTTCCACTACCAAAAGAACTGATGACCTGCCAATCACCTTGGCTGTTGCGGGTAAAGAGGTGGAAGGTCTGCGTCCAAAAGCATGTGTTACTGCTGTCCCGACAGTCGGAGGATGAAGTGGCCGTGGATGCACTTGATGGGGCAGACGGTGGTTGGCCTGGCCCGCTATGCCACATTGTAGCACAGTGAGCTTCCCACAGTGACTTTTGCTTCATATCCATTTGATGGTTCATGCATGAAGTACTCAAATTATTGATTATTCGGCCTCTACTTAGGTTTTGGTGACAAATTTAACAGATAACACGAGGAGACTAGGGATGAGCGAGTATGCTTGTCACTACTTGGTACACGCACGAATATCTTGGTACTCGGCAAGTACCGAGTAATCTCGCAATACTCTTGCTATGCTCGAGGTCCACCTCCCTGCATGTTGGCGCTCTTTACAGAGCCAGCCCGCATGCAGGGATTGGCTGACACACTGTATTGCCACAGCCATGTTGGTTGTGGCATTACAGTGATTGGATGGCCGCACAGTGTCATCAGTTCTTTAGAAGACCTGACCGCGCTGTGCTCGTCTCTCTGCTCCACAGACAGTCAGTGTAGGGAGAGCTGCTGCCGATTGAGGGACAGATTTGTGGCCTTTCAGCTAGTGTAGGCGCAGGGCTGCCAGTCTAATTACCACAACAGTCCTTCTGAGGACTAATAGAGCTGTATACAGGCAGGCAGGGTATGTAGCAAACTTCGTTGTGCCAGTATACCAGCCTGCATCACATCTGGGGCTGGTGTACAGGCTGGAAATCTCATCCATCCATCCCAAAACAGTGCTTTTAGGGATTAATTTAACTTTCTATAGGCAGGAGTAGATTTTAGCACAAATTAGGATACGCCAAAAGACTCGCTATTCTCGTCAGCATTTGTGTCTGACCAGTCCAACTGCAGGGCGTTAATCTCTAATCTGTGTCCAGCTAAAAAACAAATCTTGTCTGCCCTTATTTAGCATCTTAGTGCAGCTGCAGTAAATTGCAGGCAGGGCCTTAATCTCTAATCTCAGTGTGCTGCTTAAAAACATTTCTTGGACGCCTTCATTTAGCTGTGTACAGTTTGCACAACATTGAAAATGCGCAAGGCCGATGGCAAGGGACAAGGAACTGGACATGATGGTGGTGCAGGCAGAGGCCAAAGCCGTGTGCAAGCTTGAATTGCGCCACGACAAACGCCCACATCATCTCGCTCGACCTTCCTGTCCAAATTTCTAGGGGACCGCAGCAGTACTTCACTATTAAACCAAGACCAGTGTCAACAGGTTGTTAGTTGGATAGCGGATAATGCTTCCAGTCAGTTTGGCACCTCCACAAATACCCTGTCTTCCACACGGTCAAGTGTCAGTAGCCGTGAGACTGGACCGAACATTCCATGCCTTGATACTCCTTCCTCCCACCATGCCGAGTGCCCGGCCCCGGACATAACTGATCCCACACTTGGCCACTCTGAAGAGCTGTTCACTTATCCATTCGTAGATTATGGCCTATTGCCAGCTCCAGTTGAAGTGGGTAATGAGGAGATCGTATGTACCGATGCCCAAATATTTGAGCAGCCACAGTCTCACGAAGGCAACGGTGGGAACGTGTCTCAACAAGAGGTGGGCGATGATGAGACACAATTGCCAGAAAGTCAGGAGGAGGACCAGGGTGCGGAAGTTGAAGACGACCAGGTGGATGATCCAGTAACTGACCCAGCCTGGCAGGAGGACATGCAGAGCGAGGACAGCAGTGCACTGGGGGAGTTGGGCGTAGCATCCCAACAGGCCGGAAGAAGCAGGGTGGTGTCCACAGGCAGAAGGCAGGCAACCATTCCCCGGAACAACAAGAGTGAAGTTGCCAGTACAACTGTTAGGTCTTCCCGGCTGTTTTTTAAGGTGTCAACAGATAATTCGAAAAAGGCCATTTGCAACACCTGCCATGCCTGCATCAGCAGAGGTAGCAAAACTAGCAGAACTGACCACCACTAGCATGATCAGGCACAAAGCAGCAAAGTACCCGACTTTGTGGGATGTACAGCAGAGTCCAGGAGCATTGTCTGCGGGTGACTCCGCTGTGTCTTTCACTGTTGTGCGTGCGAGCCAATCCCCTGTCCATGCTGCAGGCAAAGATGCCTCCTGTCCTTCACCTGTACTTGCACAAGCAGAAATAGCACCATCATCAGCCACATCCTTGTCCCAGCGCAGTGTTCAGTTATCCATGCACCAATCTTTGGAACGCAAGTGCAAATACGCTGCCAATGCCCCACATGCCACAGTTCTAAATGCACACATTTCACGACTGCTTGCACTGGAAATGTTGCCCTTTAGGCTGGTGGAGACGGAAGCATTCCGCAACCTGATGGCGGCGACTGTCCCACGTTACTCAGTCCCCAGCCACCACTATTTTTCCCGGTGTGCCGTCCCCGCATTACATAAGCACGTGTCACAAAACATCATACGTGCCCTTAACAACGCAGTTTCAGGCCAAGTCCACCTAACCACGGACACGTAGACAAGTGCTTGTGGGCAGGGCCAGTACATCTCGCTGATGGTACACTGGGTTAATATTCTGGAAGCCGGGACCCAGTCTGAGCTTGGGACGGAACACGTCCTTCTGACACTAAGGATTGCAGGCCCTAACTCCGTCAGGGTTTCACCCACAGTGTACAGCTTTGGCACGTCATGCTCCTCAGCCTCGTCTTCCTCCTCTTCCTCCACTTCACCCTCCACACCAGTCCCAAGCTGGAAGCACTGCAGCACTGCCTCGGGTAAGCGGCAACAGGCTGTGCTGAAGCTAATATGCGCAGGTGACAAACCCCACAACGCTGAAGAGTTGTGGACAGCTCTGAAACAGCAGGCAGATCACTGGCTCACACCGCTGAACCTACAGCCAGGCATGGTCTTGTGTGACAATAGCCGGAACCTTGTGGCGGCTCTGAGGCGAGGCGAGCGGACACATGTTCCATGCGTGGCCCATGTGCTCAACCTCGTGGTTCAGCGGTTTATTAAATCCTACCAGGAGCTGTAGGATCTGCTCGTCAAAGTTCGCCGTCTGTGTGCCCATTTTAGAAAGTCACCTACTGCTTCTGCCGGCCTTGCCGGCTTTCAGCAGCATTTGCAGCTTCCGGCTGAGACTGGTGTGTGATGTCCCCACGTGTTGGAATTCCACACTGCACATGTTGGTCAGGATTTGTGAGCAGAAGAGGGCAGTTGTTGAGTACCAGCATCAACTAGGCCGTCGGTATACAGTTCAAACTCCACACATAAGACCTCAGGAGTGGATATGGATGTCTGACATATGTACCGTCCTCCAAAACTTTGAGGACTCCACCAAGATGGTGAGCGGCAATGACGCCATCATTAGCGTCACCATCCCGCTTCTGTCTTCTAAAACGCTCTCTGCTTAAAATCAAAGACGATGCATTGCAGGCGGAGCACGATGACTTGCAGTAAAAAACGTACTGGGTGATTACACACAGCCCAGCCTCATCTCATCCCAACGTGCATTGGAGGACTATGACGAGGAGAAGGAGGATGATGAAGAAATAGAGCTACTTTCATGTGGAATTGACGGTAATACATGCACATCCGTCACACTGTCGGTTCAGCGTGGATGGCCAGAGGACAGGGGAGAGGAGGAAGAGGAGGATGATGAGGCCAGCATGGCCAGTCATGCTGTTGGTGAGGACCCTGAAGTCTTGCCTGTTAACAGTCTGGCGCACGTGGCTGACTTTGTTACGCTGCCTGTCTCGTGACCCTCGCATTATCAACATCTTGGCGGACACTCATTACCTGTTGGTGACACTTTTAGACCCACGCTACAAGGAAAACTTTATTTCTCTTATTCCCGAGGCGGAGAGGTCTACACAAATGCTGCAGTACCAGAAGGCCATAGTGGCGGAATTAGTAAAAAAAATCCTTTCTGAAAACGCTAGTGGCAGAGGTCACGATTCAGTGGACAACCAAGGGGTGCGGCCAAGAGACACAAGTCCAATCCAGCAGAGGAAGGGGAACACACTCAAAGATCTGGGACACTTCTCATCACCTCCTGTACCACAGGCCCTGAGGTGCGGGGTAGTGTAACAAGGACTGCAAAGTTTGCCAAGATGCTGAGGGAGTATCTTGACGATCGTACTAAAGTGCTCCTAGACTCCTCTGTGCCTTATAATTATTGGGTATCCAAGCTGGACACGTGGCAGGAATTGCTGTTCCCATGTCATTTGAGCACTGTTCTGATACTTTTGTGACATTTTTAGGGTTTTTCCATGCTGCCGGGGGTCATGCCAAAAAAATACTCAGGTCTCCCATAGGATGACATTGGGCTTGGTGCTCGGGCCGAGTGCACGAGTATCTTGGGTTGCTCGGCCTGAGCTTCGAGCACCCAAGCATTTTAGTACTCGCTCATCTCTAGAGGAGACTAAAGGCTTGTGGATTTTTGAATGTACTGCATGAAGGTCACCTCACCAACTATTTTAAGCTTGCAAACTCTGCGGCAATTGATGCCATTTAAGTGGTGTCTGTGCCCAAATTGTTGGAAAAAATTTATTATTTTTGGAGTCCCCTTGCTGTTTTACATGATTTTAGAAGGGCATGACATGCCTATATCCGTGTCTCCTCCTCCTTTTACTCGTTCAGCTCTTTTCTGTTCGGATTTTTATATGTACTTGTCACTTTTCCATGTTTGTTGTTTTCTGAGTAGTTTGTCACCTTTTGGACACCTCAGAAGGTGTTTTCTATGTGTTTGTATGTGTTTGTGTTTGCCTGACCTTGTTTTCAATGGTGTTCGACGAACATTCGATGAACACACCCCATTTCGACGAATTGAATTGAATTTGAACACTAGGTGGTGGCTTATCTCTAATGGTTAATAGGGTTTATGTCATCTGTGAACTGACATCAAGCCCTGATGTTGGCATCTATCTTGAACCTCCATTACTAACCCAACAAGTATACTGTTACATTTTTCCCTGTCTGTCATTATATTTAAATAAAGACCCCTCACCAATTTATTACTTCATAAATCCTTGAAGTTTCAATGTAATCACATACATTTCTTACACAGTCCACAACATGACAGCTTTGTTCCATGTATTTACTGACAGATTCATTCTGTTTACGATTTTTAAAATTGTGAAATGTATTCGGAGACCCTCCTCTGTGTCTTCTAGGGTCTATTGCAGTCTCTCTTAATTTTGTGCAGATCTTGCATTGTCTGCTTAGAATTTGTGAGTTTGAGACCTGGTCACACACCACATGCCCAGATAAGTTAGTAAAATGTTAAAATTTCATTTCCCAGTGAATGTTCTTTTCAGCATGGAGAGCAATGTGAAAAACAAAAGCAAAAATGCTATGTGTAAATTCAACGGCCGCAAGGGCCTGGGGCAGTCTTTTGGGGAGGTCACTGTGGCGGTAGCCCAGCTTCGTGGCCCTGGCCAAGCAGATTAAGGGAATGTTTATAGGGGATTATAATGTCTTTCGTGACGCCACCTGTGGTAACTGATCAGGGGTGACCAGCGCTGCTTGGATGAGCCCCCAGGGGATAGATGTGGTGGCAGCTGGGATGGTAACACTCCCCACAGGCGGAGCAGGCCCCTGGGACTCCATGTAAGAGTCTTTGGGGATGATGGTGGTGGTTATGGTGCTGTGTGCAGCAAGGAGGGTACAGGAAATAAGCAGGAGGACACAAAGGGTGCAGTTCCTTTACCTTTACTGATGAAATGTGGTGAAGTCTGGGGGCACTGCTTACCAGGTCAGCGAGGGTCCAGTCAGCCTAGAAGCAGTCTGAGTTCACCTTGTCAGGTGAATTTGGAGGCCTGCCTGCTGTGCTTCTCTGTTTGGGTCCCAGCTGCCTGTGAACTATTTCCTGGTCCTTTTACTTCCTTCTTGCCCTCGTTCCCTAATGGTAGACAGCGCGAACCTGGAACAGACACTGCCGTGTTGATTGCAGCTCCGGGCTCTCGTTAAGCTGTTGTGCCGTCGGGTCTCTACATGTGGCCAGGAAACTTGCAGTCTCCTGTCGTTCAGAATTGGTTAGCGGGACATGCAGTTCCCTTTTAACCCAGGACTCTAGCATCCTTTGTAGCACCCCCCTGTGGTGAGCTGACTCTCAGCTCCGCTCTCCAGAACTCTCGCCTACTTTTGCTTCCTCTCCCTTCCTCTCACGTTCTCTAACATATCTCTCTCCCTAGCCAAAGGGGCAGCTCTCCTGAACTCTGATGCTGAGCTCCCCCTTCTGGTCATGGGTAAGGACTTGTTTTTCATGTGGGGGTTTACCGGATGTGGGGAGCTCCTCCTACTTTCAAGCTAATATCACCTTTGGTGAGGGAGGCAAAATCACTGTGGCAACCAGACCATAGGGTTATATAAGTTATTTTGCTTCATATACAAGTACTTAATCAGGAAAGAATGTTTCTTAACATTTATTCCCCTGTAAAATCCATTTTAGTTTTGGTTTTGTATGTTTTACTTCCACTCCATAAAACTGGCATAATACACGGACATTCTTCCCAGAAGCCAGCTGTGAGTGAGGAATGTTTCCAGACATCTTCTCCATGCTGTTCTGATTCAATTTTAGTGCTTTTCCATCCATTTCCACTATTTTACTACCCGTCAAACCTCCTGGGAGTGTCAGCAAGAAAGATATTTCAGTTTCCCATTGACTTGCATTAGGTTCGTTATTCGTGACGAATACTTGAAGATTAAGAATCAAACATTTTGTTGTTTGCCGATTACTTATTATAAACTGTTTTTGCTCTACTGAATTGAGATTTGTCAACTATGTGTACAAATGTAAAAAATGTTAAGAATATTTTATTCAAGGATAATTTGGTTTCATTCTTGGCAGATGACCGTACCAGGATACCAGAGGGACAACTGACCTCTTCACTTTTTGAATCTGATGACTGTAATATCACACAAGATGCACTTGAAGTAGAAGCTATTGTTCCAGATATTCCATCATCCTCTCCCAGTGAAGATGTAACATCTCATCCTTTAAAAGAGGTCCTGTCTTCTGATTCATCACAGAGAATTAGGGAAAATCCAAATCAAAGTCTTCTTACAGCAAAGAGGGGATTTTCAAGTACAGAATTTGAAAAGAGCTTTTTTCTCAAGGAGTCTATAAAAAATCATAGTGAAGAGGAAACATTTTCATGTTCAGAATGTGGGAAATGTTTTAACAAGAAAACTAAACTCACTAAACAGGAGGTAATGTACACACTGGAAAATCCATATTCATGTTCAGAATGTGCAAAACGTTTTTCAAATCCATATTCATGTTTACAATGTGGCAAATATTTTAAGCAGAAATCGCTTCTTAGAAGACATCTGAGTATTCATACAGGGGAGAAGCCATATTCATGTGCAGATTGTGGGAAATCTTTTACAAAGAAAACAAGTCTTGTTAGACACCAAAAACTTCACACAGGAGAGAAACCATATTCATGTTCAGAATGTGGGAAATATTTTATGGATAAAGCAAGTCTTGTTAGACACCAAAAACTTCACACAGGAGAGAAGCCATATTCTTGTTCAGAATGTGGGAAATGTTTTATCCAGAAATCAGATCTTGGAATACATCAGAAAACTCACACAGGAGAGAAGCCACATTCATGTTCAGTTTGTGGGAAATGTTTTGTACAGAAAAGACGTCTTGTTGCACACCAGAGAAGTCACACAGGAGAGAAGCCATATTCATGTTCAGAATGTGGGCAATTTTTTACGGATAAATCAAGTCTTGTTAAACACCGGAGTATTCACACAGGGGAGAAGCCATATTCATGTTCAGAATGTGGGAAATGTTTTAGACTGAAACCAAATCTTGTTAGGCACCAGAGAACTCACATGGATTGAACCTTGTAAGGTATGAGGGAAGACATGTGAGGAAAAAAACTACAATCTCTGTCTGCACAAACTTCATCTTATCGATATTCAAATGACAATATTTTGTTCAAATTGCAAATGACTTTAAAATATACAAACCTTTTATTGTCGGTAAGAACATCTGGTGGTGATCCAATATTTTTTAAATGGCTTTTCATGCTAAGTATGTCCCAATGCAGCATAATCATAATATAGGTATTGCCAACTGAATACTACACTTAGGACACCTTTTGTTATCTGTATTTGACAATTATCAGTTGAATCCTATTTATAATGAACATTTGCAAAATTCTTTAATGTGTTCAAATATACTGGACCATTGTGATTTAAGATTCATTTATAGGTCCTTCTACATTGTATGTATTTTTTATTTCTGGAGCAGAGTTGGTCCATCCTGTTCCCTCGTTATGGAATTACATTGCAAGGATAACTTATTACTATTGCAATTTCTTATATAAAAACAAAAATTGTTTTTTAAGTATATCCCATTTCCCATAAAGTGGTTGTCCCACGACCAAAGATTTTTAATCCAGAAATCTTGGAATTAAAACAAGTTACACAATTAAATGTTTAAAAAAAACTGTTCCTGTGCTGACATAATCTTGTAAATGTGCCCTTGCTATGTACTGTGTAATGGATGTGTCTGACCGTACAGGAACGTGGTCTGATCATAATAAATCCCCTTGGCAGGGGAGGAAGCAAAGAAGTATACAGACATTACAGTACAGCTGATTCTATTATGTGAAATTGCTTAAAAACATTCAGGGAAATGTTTTTCCTCGTGGAAATAATTAGCTGTGATCTCGTGCTGTAATGTCTATATTCTCTTTTGCTCCCTCCCCTGCCTAGAAGATGAGGTATGATCAGACCATGTCCCTGTACGGTCAGACACATCCATTACACAGCACATAGCAGGGACACATATATAAGATTATCTCAAATTGTTTAATGTATCCAATTGTGGAACCTGTTTCTACTCCAAATCTATTTATTAAAATATACTTTGCTCATGTGACAGCCCCTGTATGGCCCGTTATAGATATTTTAGTCATGAAATAGACAAGTGTATTCAGAATTTCCAATCCTCTTTCTTTTGGAGATGCAGCAGCTCCAGTGAAGGCTGTTTACTTCTCCAAACAAGGTTTTTTTTTTATATGTTTTAATTTTTAAAATATTTATTTGGCATCCAAATTTGGCTGTTTGAGAGCAGATAAAAAATAGTCTGAAGAAGTATTTTTAGATCATATATACTTATATATAATATTTTAACTTTTTTTTTTTTTTTTTTTACAAATTATAAAGAGAAATTACAATAAAATGTGCCCCGTACCTCTCCCTTCTATCTAGAATGCTGGTATAAGATCTCTACAGAGACCCCTGTATAGAAGTTTTAGGCTAGAAACACATTGTCCTACAGACATGCGAGTCAGTCAGACGCGTCTCGGATGGTTAACTCGGAATGGCCTCCCCCCTGTCAGCATGGGAGTGTCAGCTGCTTGTTTTTCTAAGGCCCCTTTCACACTGCAGGATTTCACTGATCAGTGTTTGTGTGCCAAAACCAGGAGTGTCTCCAAGACACAGAACAGGTGTCAATCTTTCAATTCTAGTTTTTCTCTGCAAGGTTCACTCCTGGTTTTGGCACACACACACTGATGGACACTGATCAGTGAAATCCTGCAGTGTGAAGGGGGCCTAAGCAGTGCCACACTCTCGCCCAGACAAGGGGGGGCCGTTCAGGGTGACTGATCCAAGTCTCATCCAAGAGACTCGCATGTCAGTCGGATAGTGTGTTTCCAGCCTTAGGGCTACAGCGACATCACACATTTTATACAGCAGAATAGCGCTATCTCCATAGTTCTTTATACAATGACATATTGATTAGACAAGGTCTTCATATTAAGGCAGTTTCTATTAGTCTCAAATGCTCTTTGGATCAAGAAGATCAGTGAGTCCAAAGCGCTTCTCTCATAACAAAAAAATGTTTGGGCACATGGGATGGATCATTTTACAAACCTTTTTTAGTGACTAGTTTCTTTTAGCATTAAATAATTTTCTTGTACAGTCCTGTATAATGACTTTATTAATCATGTTTGGTATGAGGGTTTGTCTGAATCCATCTAAATGTTATCAATTTATGTGCAAGAAACAATAAACATCATACCACAGTTTTACTATGTGTCCAGTGTCATTTCTACTACAGACCCTAACAATAAACCTTGGGGTCTACAACCGAACCTGCCGAGTGTGATGTCTTTACAATTTGTAGGTTTGACCACTCAACACAGTCAACTGATTTCAGTGTCCAATGAGACTATGACCCTATCTTTTTAATTCTCTAATGGGATCTGAAGGTTTAGGAGATACCTAATATTTATAGAGGTGGACTTCTCAGTCATAATCAGTGTTTTATACTGATACTAGATGGTAGCCCGATTCTAACGCATCGGTATTCTAGAATATAGAAATAGAGATTGCATGGGGAAGGCGGTGAGGGCTGAATTGGGAGGAACTTGAAGAAGGAGCGGCGGGGAAAGGACGGCGTGGCAGGGGGGAGGAGGGAGGACAGAGCAGCAGGGGGGAGGAGGATGGAGGACAGAGGAGGTAGGGGCGGTGTGTGGGAGGATGTAGCCGCACAGGCAGGGGGAGGAAGGAGCGACAGGGGGAAGATGGAGCACAGAGCAGCAGGGGGGAGGAGGACAAAGGAAGGAGGAGGAAGCGGTGGGGTGGGGGAGGATGGAGCGGCAGAGAGAGGATGAAGCACAGAGCGGCGGGGGGTGGAGGACAGGATGAAGTGGCGGGAGGGGAAGGCAAAGCAGCACAGGCAGGGGGAGGACGGAGGATAGAGCTGTCCCCACAGTCAGAGGATGAAGAGGCCATGGATGTACTTGATGGGGCAGACGGTGGTTGGCCCTGCCCTCTACACCACATTGTAGCACAGTGAGCTTCCCACTGCGACTTTTGCTTCATATCCATGTGACGGTTCATGCATGAAGTACCCAAATTATTGATTTTTCACACTCTACTTAGATTTTGGTGACAAATCTTACAGATAACATGGGGAGACTAAAGGCTTGGGGATTTTTGAATGTACTGCATGAAGGTCACCTCACCAACCATTTTAAGCTTGCAAACTCTGGGGCAATTGATGCCACTTAAGTGGTGTCTGTGCCCAAATTGTTGGAAAAAATTGACTCTTTTTGGAGTCCCCTTGCTGTGTTTTACATGATTTTAGAAGGGCATGACATGCCTATATCTGCGTCTCCTCCTCCTTTTACTTGTTCAGCTCTTTTCTTTTTGCATTTTTATATGCACTTTTTCATGTGTTTTTTTTGTGTCTTCTGAGTAGTTTGTCACCTTTGGACACCTTAGAAGGTGTTTTCTATGTGTTTGTGTTTGCCTGACATTGTTTTCAATGGTGTTCGACGAACACCCCCCCCCCCCCATTTCGACGAATTGAATCAAATTTGAACACTAGGGTGGTGGCTTATCTCTAATGGTTAACAGGGTTTATGTCATCTGTGAACTGACATCAAGCCCTGATGTTGGCATCTATCTTGAACCTCCATTACTAACCCAATAAGTATACTGGTTCATTTTTCCCTGTGTCTGTCATTTTTATTTGAATAAAGACCCCTCACCAATTTATTACTTCATCATAAATCCTTGAAGAGTCAATGTAATCACATACATCTCTTACACAGTCCACAACATGATAGCTTTGTTCCATGTATTTACTGACAGATTCATTCTGTTTACTATTTTTAAAATTGTGAAATGTATTCGGAGACCCTCCTCTGTGTCTTCTAGGGTCTATTGCAGTCTCTCCTAATTTTTTGCAGATGTTGCATTGTCTGCTTAGGATTTGTGGGTTTGAGACCTGATCACACACCACATGCCCAGATAAGGTAGTAAAATGTTAAAATTTCATTTCCCAGTGAATGTTCTTTTCAGCATGGAAAGCAATGTGAAAAACAAAAGCAAAAATGCTGTGTGTAAATTCAACGGCCGCAAGGGCCTGGGGTACTCTGTAGCCAGGCCGGCAGTCTTTTGGGGCAGTCACTGTGGCAGTAGCCCAGCTCCGTGGCCCTGGCCAAGCAGATCAAGGGAGTATTTATAGGGGATTACAATGTCATTTGTGATGCCACCTGTGATACCTGATTAGGGGTGACCAGCGCTGCTTGGATGAGCCCCCAGGGGATAGATGTGGTGGCAGCTGGGATGGTAACACTCCCCACAGGCGGAGCGGGCCCCTGGGATTCAATGTAAGAGTCTTTGGGGATGATGGTGGTAGTTATGGTGCTGTGTGCAGCAAGGAGGTACAGGAAATAAGCAGGAGGACACAAAGGGTGCAGTTCCTTTACCTTTACTGATGAAACGTGGTGAAGTCCGGGGCACTGGTTACCAGGTCCAGGAGGGTCCGGTCAGCCTGGAAGCAGTCTGAGTTCACCTTGTCAGGTGAATTTGGAGGCCTGCCTGCTGTGCTTCTCTCTTTGGGTCCTAGCTGCCTGTGAACTATTCCCTCGCCCTTTTACTTCCTTCCTGCCCTCGTTCCCTACTGGTTGACAGCGCAAACCTGGAACAGACACTGCCATGTTGATTGCAGGTCCTGGCTCTCGTTAAGCAGTTGTGCCATCGGGTCTCTACATGCGGCCAGGAAACTTGCATCTCCTGTCCTCCAGAATCGGTTAGCGGGACGTGCAGTTCCCTTCTAACCCAGGACTCTGATATCTTCTGTTGCCCTTCTCTGGGGTGAGCTCTCCCTGAGCTCCGCTCTCCAGAACTCTCTCCTACTTTTGCTTCCTCTCCCTTCCTCTCACATTCTCTAACTAACCCCTCTCCCTAGCCGAAGGTGCAGCTCCCCTGAACTCTGATACTGAGCTCCCCCTTATGGTCAGGGGTCAGGACTTGTTTGTTCATGTCGGGGGTTTACCTGATGTGGGGAGCTCCTCCTACTTTCAAGCATAATATCACCTCTGGTGAGGGAGGCAATATCACTATGGCAACCATAGGGGTGCCACATAAACATTGGCTAAAGGGGTGGAGGAAGCTTTTTTTTTTTTCTTTGTTTTGCTTCATATACAAGTACCTATACAGGAAAGAATGTTTCTTAACATTTTTTCCCTGTAAAATCCATTTTAGGTTTGGTTTTGTATGTTTTACTTCCACTCCACAAAACTGGCATAATACACGGACATTCTTCCCAGAAGCCAGCTGTGAGTGAGGAATGTTTCCAGACGTCTTCTCCATGCTGTTCTGATTCAATATTAGTGCTTTTCCATCCATTTCCACTATTTTACTACCCCTCAAACCTCCTGGGAGTGTCAGCCAGAAAGATATTTCAGTTTTTCTATTGACTTGCATTAGGTTCGTTATTTGTGACGAATACTTGAAGAGTTTGAAGTATCAAACAACCCAAACATTTTTTGTTTGCCCATTACTAATTATACATTGTTTTTGCTCTACTGAATTGAGATTTGTCAACTATGTGTACAAATGTATAAAATGTTAAGAATATTTTATTCAAGGATAATTTTGTTTCATTCTTGGCAGATGACAGTACCCGGATACCAGAGGGACAACTGACCTCTTCACTTTTTGAATCTGATGACTTTAATATCACACAAGATGCACTTGAAGTAAAAGCTATTGTTCCAGATATTCCATCATCCTCTCCCAGTGAAGATGTAACATCTCATCCTTTAAAAGAGGTCCTATCTTCTGATTGGTCACAGAGAATTAGGGAAAATCCAAATCAAAGTCTTCTTACAGCAAAGAGGGGATTTTCAAGTACAGAATTTGAAAAGAGCTTTTTTCTCAAGGAGTCTATAAAAAATCATAGTGAAGAGGAAACATTTTCATGTTCAGAATGTGGGAAATGTTTTAACAAGAAAACTAAACTCACTAAACAGGAGGTAATGTACACACTGGAAAATCCATATTCATGTCCAGAATGTGCAAAACGTTTTTCAAATCCATATTCATGTTTACAATGTGGCAAATATTTTAAGCAGAAATCGCTTCTTGGAAGACATCTGAGTATTCATACAGGGGAGAAGCCATATTCATGTGCAGATTGTGAGAAATCTTTTACAAAGAAAACAAGTCTTGTTAGACACCAAAAACTTCACACAGGAGAGAAACCATATTCATGTTCAGAATGTGGGAAATGTTTTATCCAGAAATCAGATCTTGGAATACATCAGAAAATTCACACAGGAGAGAAGCCACATTCATGTTCAGTTTGTGGGAAATGTTTTGTACAGAAAAGACGTCTTGTTGCACACCAGAGAAGTCACACAGGAGAGAAGCCATATTCATGTTCAGAATGTGGGCAATTTTTTATGGATAAATCAAGTCTTGTTAAACACCGGAGTATTCACACAGGGGAGAAGCCATATTCATGTTCAGAGTGTGGGAAATGTTTTAGACTGAAACCAAATCTTGTTAGGCACCAGAGAATTCACACAAGAGAGAAGCCATATGCATGTTCAGAATGTGGGAAATATTTTAGCAAGAAACCAAATCTTGTTAGGCACCAGAGAACTCACATGGATTGAACCTTGTAAGGTATGAGGGAAGACATGTGAGGAAAAAAACTACAATCTCTGTCTGCACAAACTTCATCTTATCGATATTCAAATGACAATATTTTGTTCAAATTGCAAATGACTTTAAAATATACAAACCTTTTATTGTCGGTAAGAACATCTGGTGGTGATCCAATATTTTTTAAATGGCTTTTCATGCTAAGTATGTCCCAATGCAGCGTAATCATAATATAGGTATTGCCAACTGAACCCTACACTTAGGACACCTTTTGTTATCTGTATTTGACAATTATCAGTTGAATCCTATGTATAATGAACATTTGCAAAATTCTTTAATGTGTTCAAATATACTGGACCATTGTGATTTAATATTCATTTATAGGTCCTTCTACATTGTATGTATTTTTTATTTCTGGAGCAGAGGTTGGTCCATCCTGTTCCCTCGTTATGGAATTACATAGCAAGGATAACTTATTACTATTGCAATTTCTTATATAAAAACAAAAATTGTTTTTTAAGTATATCCCATTTCCCATAAAGTGGTTGTCCCACAACCAAAGATTTTTAATCCAGAAATCTTGGAATTAAAACAAGTTACACAATTAAATGTTTAAAACAAACCTGTTCCTGTGATGAGAAAATCTTGTAAATGTGCCCCTGCTATGTACTGTGTAATGGATGTGTCTGACCGTACAGGAACGTGGTCTGATCATAATAAATCCCCTTGGCAGGGGAGGAAGCAAAGAAGTATACAGACATTACAGTACAGCTGATTCTTTCTATTATGTGAAATTGCTTAAAAACATTCAGGGAAATGTTTTTCCTCGTGGAAATAATTAGCTGTGATCTCGTGCTGTAATGTCTATATTCTCTATTGCTCCCTCCCCTGCCTAGAAGATGAGGTATAATCAGACCATGTCCCTGTATGGTCAGACACATACATTACACAGCACATAGCAGGGACACATATATAAGATTATCTCACATGATATGTGGTATGATCAGACCATGTCCCTGTACGGTCAGACACCTCTATTACACAGTAAATAGCAGGGACACATTTATTATGATTATCTCAAATTGTTTAATGTATTCAATTGTGCAACTGTTTCTACTCCAAATCTATTTATTAAAATATACTTTGCTCATGTGACAGCCCCTGTATGACCCGTTATAGATATTTTAGTCATGAAATAGACAAGTGTATTCAGAATTTCCAATCCTCTTTCTTTTGGAGATGAAGCAGCTCCAGTGAAGGCTGTTTACTTCTCCAAACAAGGTTTTTTTTTATACGTTTTAATTTTTAAAATATTTATTTGGCATCCAAATTTGGCTGTTTGAGAGCAGATAGAAAATAGTCTGAAGAAGTATTTTTAGATCATATCTATTTATATATAATATTTTAACTTTTTTTATTTTTTTTTTTTTTTACAAATTATAAAGAGAAATTACAATAAAATGTGCTCCGTACCTCTCCCTTCTATCTAGAATGCTGGTATAAGATCTCTACAGAGATGCCTGTATAGAAGTTTTAGGCTGGAAACACATTGTCCTACAGACATGCGAGTCGGTCAGACGCGTCTCGGATGGTTAACTCTGAATGGCCTCCCCCCTGTCAGCATGGGAGTGTCAGCTGCTTGTTTTTCTAAGGCCCCTTTCACACTGCAGGATTTCACTGATCAGTGTTCATCAGTGTTTGTGTGCCAAAACCAGGAGTGTCTCCAAGACACAGAACAGGTGTCAATCTTTCAATTCTAATTTTTCTCTGCAAGTTCCTCTCCTGGTTTTGGCACACAAACACTGATGGACACTGATCAGTGTGCAGTGTGAAGGGGGCCTAGGCAGCGCCACACTCTCGCCCAGACAAGGGGGAGGCCGTTCAGGATGACTGATCCAAGTCTCATCCAAGAGACTCACATGTCAGTCGGATAGTGTGATTCCAGCCTTAGGGCTACAGCGACATCACACATTTTATACAGCAGAATAGCGCTATCTCCATTGTTCTTTATACAATGACATATTGATTAGACAAGGTCATCATATTAAGGCAGTTTCTATTAGTCTCAAATGCTCTTTGGATCAAGAAGATCAGTGAGTCCAAAGCGCTTCTCTCATAACGAAAAAATGTTTGGGCACATGGGATGGATCATTTTACAAACCTTTTTTAGTGACTAGTTTCTTTTAGCATTAAATAATTTTCTTGTACAGTCCTGTATAATGACTTTATTAATCATGTTTGGTATGAGGGTTTGTCTGAATCCATCTAAATGTTATCAATTTATGTGCAAGAAACAATAAACATCATACCACAGTTTTACTATGTGTCCAGTGTCATTTCTATTACAGACCCTAACAATAAACCTTGGGGGTCTACAACCGAACCTGCCGAGTGTGATTTCTTTACAATTGTAGGTTTGACCACTCAACACAGTCAACTGATTTCAGTTTCCAATGAGAATATGACCCTATCTTTGTAATTCTCTAATGGGATTTGAAGGTTTAGAACAGGGGTGGGGAACTCCAGTCCTCGAGGGCCGCAATCAGTGCAGGTTTTCAGGATTTCCTTAGTTTTGCACAGGTGATAACATAATCACTTGCACTGGTGATGATTTCAATCCCTGTGCAATACTAAGGAAATTGTGAAAACCTGCACTGATTGCGGCCCTCGAGGACTGGAGTTCCCCACCCCTGGTTTAGGAGATGCCTAATATTTATAGAGGTGGACTTCTCAGTCATAATTAGTGTTTTATACTGATACTAGATGGTAGCCCGATTCTAACGCATCGGTTTTCTAGAATATAGAAATAGAGATTGCATGGGGAAAGCGATGAGGGCTGAATTGGGAGGAACTGGAAGAAGGAGAGGCGGGGAAAGGACGGCGTGGCAGGGGGGAGGGAGGACAGAGCAGCAGGGGGGAGGAGGATGGAGGACAGAGGAAGTAGGGGCGTTGTGTGGGAGGATGTAGCCGCACAGGCAATGGGAGGAAGGAGCGACGGGGAAGATGGAGCACAGAGCGGCAGGGGGGAAGAGGACTGGGGACGAAGCGGCGGGGTGGGGGAGGACGGAGGATGGAGTGCCAGAGGGGAGGAGGACAAAGGAAGGAGGTGGAAGCGGTGGGGTGGGGGAGGATGGAGCGGCACAGGCGGGGGGAGGACAGAGCGGCAGGGAGAGGATGAAGCACAGAGCGGCGGGGGGTGGAGGACAGGATGAAGCGGTGGGGAGGGGGGGGGCGAAGCAGCACAGGCAGGGGGAGGACAGAGGATAGAGCTGTCCCCACAGTCAGAGGATGAAGAGGCCATGGATGTACTTGATGGGGCAGACGGTGGTTGGCCCTGCCCTCTACACCACATTGTAGCACAGTGAGCTTCCCACTGCGACTTTTGCTTCATATCCATGTGACGGTTCATGCATGAAGTACCCAAATTATTGATTTTTCACTCTACTTAGATTTTGGTGACAAATCTTACAGATAACATGGGAAGACTAAAGGCTTGTGGATTTTTGAATGTACTGCATGAAGGTCACCTCACCAACCATTTTAAGCTTGCAAACTCTGGGGCAATTGATACCACTTAAGTTGTGTCTGTGCCCAAATTGTTGGAAAAAATTGAGACTCTTTTTGGAGTCCCCTTGCTGTGTTTTACATGATTTTAGAAGGGCATGACATGCCTATATCTGTGTCGCCTCCTCCTTTTACTCGTTCAGCTCTTTTCTTTTCGCATTTTTATATGCACTTTTCCATGTTTTTTTTGTGTCTTCTGAGTAGTTTGTCACCTTTGGACACCTTAGAAGGTGTTTTCTATGTGTTTGTGTTTGCCTGACATTGTTTTCAATGGTGTTCGACGAACACCCCCCCATTTTGACGAATGGAATTGAATTTGAACACTAGGGTGGTGGCTCATCTCTAATGGTAAACAGGGTTTGTCATCTGTGAATTGACATCAATCCCTGATGTTGGCATCTATCTTGAACCTCCATTACTAACCCAATAAGTATACTGATTCATTTTTCCCTGTGTCTGTCATTTTTATTTGAATAAAGACCCCTCACCAATTTATTACTTCATCATAAATCCTTGAAGAGTCAATGTAATCACATACATCTCTTACACAGTCCACAACATGATAGCTTTGTTCCATGTATTTACTGACAGATTCATTCTGTTTACTATTTTTAAAATTGTGAAATGTATTCGGAGACCCTCCTCTGTGTCTTCTAGGGTCTATTGCAGTCTCTACTAATTTTTTGCAGAACTTGCATTGTCTGCTTAGGATTTGTGGGTTTGAGACCTGATCACACACCACATGCCCAGATAAGGTAGTAAAATGTTAAAATTTAATTTCCCAGAGAATGTTCTTTTCAGCATGGAAAGCAATGTGAAAAACAAAAGCAAAAATGCTATGTGTGAATTCAACGGCTGCAAGGGCCTGGGGTACTCTGTAGCCAGGCCGGCAGTCTTTTGGGGCAGTCACTGTGGCAGTAGCCCAGCTCCGTGGCCCTGGCCAAGCAGATTAAGGGACTATTTATAGGGGATTACAATGTCTTTTGTGCTGCCACCTGTGATGCCTGATTAGGGGTGACCAGCGCTGCTTGGATGAGCCCCCAGGGGATAGATGTGGTGGCAGCTGGGATGGTAACACTCCCCACAGGCGGAGCGGGCCCCTGGGATTCAATGTAAGAGTCTTTGGGGATGATGGTGGTAGTTATGGTGCTGTGTGCAGCAAGGAGGGTACAGGAAATAAGCAGGAGGACACAAAGGGTGCAGTTCCTTTACTGATGAAACGTGGTGAAGTCCGGGGGCACTGGTTACCAGGTCCAGGAGGGTCCGGTCAGCCTGGAAGCAGTCTGAGTTCACCTTGTCAGGTGAATTTGGAGGCCTGCCTGTTGTGCTTCTCTCTTTGGGTCCTAGCTGCCTGTGAACTATTCCCTCGCCCTTTTACTTCCTTCTTGCCCTTGTTCCCTACTGGTAGACAGCGCAAACCTGGAACAGACACTGCCATGTTGATTGCAGGTCCTGGCTCTCGTTAAGCAGTTGTGCAGTCGGGTCTCTACATGCGGCCAGGAAACTTGCATCTCCTGTCCTCCAGAATCGGTTAGCGGGACGTGCAGTTCCCTTCTAACCCAGGACTCTGGCATCCTCTGTTGCCCTTCTCTGGGGTGAGCTCTCCCTCAGCTCCGCTCTCCAGAACTCTCTCCTACTTTTGCTTCCTCTCCCTTCCTCTCACATTCTCTAACTAACCCCTCTCCCTAGCCGAAGGTGCAGCTCCCCTGAACTCTGATACTGAGCTCCCCCTTATGGTCAGGGGTCAGGACTTGTTTGTTCATGTCGGGGGTTTACCTGATGTGGGGAGCTCCTCCTACTTTCAAGCATAATATCACCTCTGGTGAGGGAGGCAATATCACTATGGCAATCGGACCATAGGGGTTCCACATAAACATTGGCTAAAGGGGTGGAGGAAGTTTTTTTTTTTTTTTTTATTTTGTTTCATATACAAGTACCTATACAGGAAAGAATGTTTCTTAACATTTTTTCCCTGTAAAATCCATTTTAGGTTTGGTTTTGTATGTTTTACTTCCACTCCATAAAACTGGCATAATACACGGACATTCTTCCCAAAAGCCAGCTGTGAGTGAGGAATGTTTCCAGACATCTTCTCCATGCTGTTCTGATTCAATATTAGTGCTTTTCCATCCATTTCCACTATTTTACTACCCGTCAAACCTGCTGGGAGTGTCAGCCAGAAAGATATTTCAGTTTTTCTATTGACTTGCATTAGGTTCGTTATTTGTGACGAATACTTGAAGAGTTTGAAGTATCAAACAACACAAATATTTTGTTGTTTGCCCATTACTAATTATAAACTATTTTTGCTCTACTGAATTGAGATTTGTCAACTATGTGTACAAATGTATAAAATGTTAAGAATATTTTATTCAAGGATAATTTTGTTTCATTCTTGGCAGATGACAGTACCAGGATACCAGAGGGACAACTGACCTCTTCACTTTTTGAATCTGATGACTTTAATATCACACAAGATGCACTTGAAGTAAAAGCTATTGTTCCAGATATTCCATCATCCTCTCCCAGTGAAGATGTAACATCTCATCCTTTAAAAGAGGTCCTATCTTCTGATTGGTCACAGAGAATTAGGGAAAATCCAACTCAAAGTCTTCTTTCAGCAAAGAGGGGATTTTCAAGTACAGAATTTGAAAATAGCTTTTTTCTCAAGGAGTCTATAAAAAATCATAGTGAAGAGGAAACATTTTCATGTTCAGAATGTGGGAAATGTTTTAACAAGAAAACTAAACTCACTAAACAGGAGGTAATGTACACACTGGAAAATCCATATTTATGTCCAGAATGTGCAAAACGTTTTTCAAATCCTGTTACACAGAGAATTTCCCCAGGGGAGAAGCCATATTCATGCTTACAATGTGGCAAATATTTTAAGCGGAAATCACATCTTGGAAGACATCTGAGTATTCATACAGGGGAGAAGCCATATTCATGTGCAGATTGTGGGAAATCTTTTATACAGAAATCAGATCTTGAAAAACATCAGAAAATTCACACAGGAGAGAAGCCATATTCATGTTCAGAATGTGGGAAATATTTTATGGATAAAGCAAATCTTGTTAGACATCAGATAATTCACACAGGGGAGAAGCCATATTCGTGTTCAGATTGTGGGAAATGTTTTATCCGGAAATCAGATCTTGAAAAACATCAGAAAATTCACACAGGAGAGAAGCCATATTCGTGTTCCGATTGTGGGAAATGTTTTATACAGAAAAGAAGTCTTGTTACACACCAGAGAAATCACACAGGGGAAAAGTCATATTCATGTGCAGAATGTGGGCAATATTTTATGGATAAATCAAGTCTTGTTAACCACCTGAGTATTCACACAGGGGAGAAGCCATATTCATGTTCATATTGTGGGAATTGCTTTAGACAGAAATCAGTTCTTAGAATACATCAGAGAACTCACACAGGGGAGAAGCCATATTCATGTTCTACTTGTGGGAAATGTTTTAACCAAGAATCAAGTCTTATTAGACACCAGAGAACTCACACAGGAGAGAAGCCATATTCATGTTCAGTTTGTGGAAAATGTTTTACACAGAAACCAAATCTTGTTACACACCAGAAAATTCACACAGGAGAGAAGCCATATTCATGTTCAGAATGTGGGAAATATTTTAGCAAGAAACCAAATCTTGTTAGGCACCAGAGAACTCACATGGATTGAACCTTGTAAGGTATGAGGGAAGACATGTGAGGAAAAAAACTATAATCTCTGTCTGCGCAAACATCATCTTATCGATATTCAAATGACAATATTTTGTTCAAATTGCAAATGACTTTAAAATATACAAACCTTTTATTGTCGGTAAGAACATCTGGTGGTGATCCAATATTTTTTAAATGGCTTTTCATGCTAAGTATGTCCCAATGCAGCATAATCATAATATAGGTATTGCCAACTGAACCCTACACTTAGGACACCTTTTGTTATCTGTATTTGACAATTATCAGTTGAATCCTATGTATAATGAACATTTGCAAAATTCTTTAATGTGTTCAAATATACTGGACCATTGTGATTTAAGATTCATTTATAGGTCCTTCTACATTGTATTTTTTTTTTCTGGAGCAGAAGTTGGTCCATCCTGTTTCATCAATATGGAATTACATAGCAAGGATAACTTCTTACTATTGCAATTTCTTAATAACAAACAATTTTTCTTTTTATATAAGTATATCCCATTTCCCATAAAGTGGTTGTCCCACGAACAAAGATTTTAATCCAGAAATCTTGGAATTAAAACAAGTTACACAATTAAATGTTTAAAAAAAACTGTTCCTGTGCTGACATAATCTTGTAAATGTGCCCCTGCTATGTACTGTGTAATGGATGTGTCTGACCATGCAGGAACTTGGTCTGATCATAATAAATCTCCTTGGCAGGGGAGGAAGCAAAGAAGTATACAGACATTATAGTACAGCTGATTCTTTCTATTATATGAAATTGCTTAAATACATTCAGGGAAATGTTTTTCCTCGTGGAAATAATTAGCTGTGATCCCGTGCTGTAATGTCTGTATTCTCTTTTGCTCCCTCCCCAGCCTAGAAGATGCGGTATAATCAGACCATGTCCCTGTATGGTCAGACACATCCATTACACAGCACATAGCAGGGACACATATATAAGATTATCTCAGCACAGGAGATGTGCTATGATCAGACCATGTCCCTGTTCGGTCAGACACATCTATTACACAGTAAATAGCAGGGACACATTTATAAGATTATCTCAAATTGTTTAATGTATCCAATTGTGGAACCTGTTTCTACTCCAAATCTATTTATTAAAATATACTTTGCTCATGTGACAGCCCCTGTATGGCCTGTTATAGATATTTTAGTCATGAAATAGATGAGCGTATTCAGAATTTCCAATCCTCTTTCTTTTGGAGATGAAGCAGCTCCAGTGAAGGCTGTTTACTTCTCCAAACAAGGTTTTTTTTTTATAAATTTTAATTTTTTAAATATTTATTTGGCATCCAAATTTGGCTGTTTGAGAGCAGATAAAAAATAGTCTGAAGAAGTATTTTTAGATCATATATATTTATATATAATATTTTATTCTTAAAGGAGCTGAAGGAAACGCTGATTTTTTGAGTATACCCTCAACAGTATCTATGAAACGCAAGTATGAAAGTGATTCTAAGAAATTGTTGTCTTTAGAAATGCACTTGATCATGCTTGGGCAGTACTATAAGAATAAGAAAATACCTAGAGGTTTAAGGTCCAATATTAATCCTACATTATTCTTAGAGGACAATGACTTTTGTACAAAGTTTATGGCCTTATCAAACAAATATGCGATGGAGGTAATGTTACTTAATATGGAACACATACAAGTAGAAGTAACCAAATTAAAGGATACCTCAAGGAGACAGAGAACGAACTTTCAAGTATATTAAAAGAGGAAGATTTTTTAAAGTTCAAAGAATCTATTAGAAACAAGTTAGATAAACAAAGAAAAGACACTGAGGAAACAAAGAGACAGAAATGGGCTCGAGATACTGAGGATTATCGTGTAGGATTGGTATACAACTGGCAAAGAGACGGCCAAAAGAAATGGCAGAGAAGAGGTCATTTAAGACATTTCTCCCACACTAAGAATAGAACAACTGTTTTTTGTAATAAACTGTCTAACCTTCATTCATGCAGACCTAGAACAAAACCTAGAGGACGAAGAGGAGGGTGGAAGCAACACCGCCAGCAGAAAAAAGAAAGACAAGCCAAAGGGACAACAGTTCAATGGGAACCGGAAGAAGGATCACAGTTAATTGTCAACTTGTCTGGTAAAGAACTCTCACCTAGTCAGACTGAAATCTTGGGGAAGGGGTTATCATACTGCATAGCCACACATGTGAATTGGTTTGTGGTAGAGAAAGAGATGTACCAATTATTTAGAAACGTTCGTCTTAGACATCATTTTCATAACAAAATCATGATTAAGGGACAATCTACCAGTGAGTTAGATCTAAAAAAGTTAAATATTCAACGTAAAAGTGATTTTACACCCAATGATGACATCCCCATAATAGAAGCCTTTGAGCAAGCCGTTAAACAAGAAATAAAAATCTTGAGAGAAACCACCAAAAAAGATTTAGTGAAACCTAATGTAACAAGAGAACAATTCCAGGCAGTACAAGAACTTGTCCATGATGGCGGTTTAATAATAAAACCAGCAGACAAAGGGGGAGCAACCGTCATCATGGACAAGGAAAACTATCTAAAAGAGGTCTACAGACAATTAGATGACAATCAGGTATATAAAAGATTGCAAAATGATCCCAAATTTGAAATACAGAAAAATATACAAAAAATACTCAACACCGCGTTAGTAGGAGGAGTCATAGACCAAAATTTACATGACTTTCTATTTGAAAAAAATCCAGTTACACCAGTGTTATACCTGGTTCCCAAAATCCATAAGTCATTGATTGAACCGCCAGGAAGGCCCATTGTGGCAGGAATAAATTCTATATTCTATAACATTGGAATTTTTCTAGAGAAAATCATGAGCCCTTTTTCAAATGAGGGAAAGTCGTACATTAAAGACACAGGACACTTCCTAGAGAACCTAAAAAGGTATAAAGAGCAAACCAAATCTATGGGGATTAATGAGTATTTATTGGCTTCATTTGATGTAACATCATTATATACGTCAATTAAACATGAAATGGGAATTAGAGTAATCGCAGATTTCTTAAAAACCACAGATTACACTGACCCATGTAAACAATTGATCATAGACTTACTGGAAGTAGTTCTCAAACAAAACTATTTCATGTTTGGTGATAATTTTTTCTTGCAATTGATGGGCACCGCTATGGGTGCCCGTATGGCATGCTCGTACGCGGGGGCGGTTATGGTCTATCTGGAGGAAAGATACGTCTACACATCCCACCACTTCTCCCAGGTGGAGAGGTGGTGGAGATATGTGGACGATATCTTTATTATATGGAAGGGAAGCGAAAAAGAACTCCTATCCTTTCATGATTATATGAACACCATAGATAGTACAATAAAATTTACAGAGGTACATTCTCTAACAGAGATGCAATTTCTTGATGTTAAGATAACCTTGAAAGAGGGCCAAATTGATACAACGCTATTCACAAAGGCCACTGATAAAAACAAACTTCTTCATTACACTAGTGGCCATCCAAGTAGTCTGAAAAAAGCAATCACCCTGGGACAAATGATTAGAGTTAATCGAATCGTGAGTAATAAGGAGGAAAGGGATTTTGAGATAGATAAACTAATTGAAAAATTCAGACAAAGGGGGTACCCAAATGTGATCCTGAAACAACAGAAAGAAAAACTAGCATGTAGAACAATCAAAAAGAATAAAGAAAAAAGGATCCCGTTAACATTGACATATGGAGAGGAAACAAGCAGTATAGTGAACATAGTTCACAAACACTGGAACATGCTAAAAAACTGTCTACCCCAGATTGAGGAATATAAAAATGCACCCTTGATATCGTATAGAAAAAGAAAAAACATGAAAGACCTATTGGTCAGATCCGATATTGGCACAATGAAAATAGGTAGACAATTAACACTAACAGGCGGGAAGAGAACAGGCTGTTACCCCTGCGTTAGTTGCATAAACTGTTCATTTATGATTAAAGGGAACAGGTTTTGCCATACAAGAACAGGTACAGAGTATAAAATTAAACATTTATTAACCTGTAACTCAGATTATGTCATATACCTCTTGGAGTGCCCCTGCCATTTGTGGTATATAGGGGAAACCACTCTTGATTTTAAAATAAGAATCAGTCACCATCGTTATACGATACGTAAAAAGATTATGAATCTACCTGTGTCAAAGCATTTTGTTGAGGCTAACCACAAAGAAAAGGACCTAAAATTTAGGTTAATTGACATGGTACCAATGCCCAGAAGAGGTGGAGACAGAGTCGGGCTACTAAAAACCAAAGAATTGGAATGGATCCACAGGTTGCAAACGTTAAAGCCAGAGGGACTCAATATAGATTTTAAACTACATACAGCACTTTAAGCAATAGAACTCATCCAATATCTGTGTATTTTTTAGTCACTTTTAATGCACTGTCACTAATGTATGCACTTTGATGGACACTAACGCAGTTTTCCTTTTGTGTTCTCCCCTATAGGAAGAAAGTGCACAGAGTGGGATGGATGTACATGGTGGTCTGTGGTTAAAATTACGATTATGGATGGAAACACACGAATCATGCACAGTGTTGAACAATACACATATATGGCTTTATATTCAAAAAACTTTTTTTTTAAATTTTTTTTTAAAAAAAACAAAACTTTTTTTGCACGATTAATGCACCTTATTTATATTGAATAATGATCAAATAAATTGATATCTTGACCAAAGAATATATCTCCTAGTCTTTTTGATGGAAATGGATTGTATGAGGAAAATAAGACGCACTGATGACTATAACAAGAAAAGGATAAAAAGGGAGTCCCTTGTAATCCTTGGGCAGGTAGTGCAAAGGGAGAAAAAACATCTCCCTGGACACCGTACTGACAGGGGAGTGCTACAACCCAGATTTGGGATGCACTTTGAAACAAGGGAACCCGATATATTTGGTAATAGAAGTCATTAGGTGTGTATATATATAACAATCCGTTTAATGGGAAGAGTATAATTATGACCCTTTTCCCTATATCTTTCTTATATAAAAGTCAGTGAGATATATATTAAAAGTAACACTGTCACTTTAAATGCACTGTCACTTTAAAACCACCATTTTCTAATAAAATATTAACTTGTAATGTAATGCACGAGTTATATTATAACAGTGGTGCAAACATAGAAGTAGCTCGCTAGCTTTTCTAGATAGATCACAGGTTATTGAGTTAGCACATATTAAATAAAGCAAGCCCTATATAACATGCACGGCTAGACGCTGAATTAGTACAGCGCATGCGCGGGATCCTAAGTATAGAGCCGAACGCGAGATCTGCAAATACCTAGTAACCAGGGACGCGCGTTCGGCCGGCGCATGCGCGTTATACTGTAAACAACGCCGACATGGCGGCGCGCAGCCGGGGAATGGCTGCACGTGGATAACAGCACACTGTGACGCGGTGTACCAATCATGATCGGTAAAACAGACACCTGGGTTGCAATTATCCCACTCTGGACACATTAAGGATAATACTGTAAGTAGTATAAGTGATATCACGATTATATAACTGTAACAGATTAGTATAAGTAAAACAATCATCTGATGCTAACATGTAATAATAATATGGATTGCTAAAACACTATGGAATGTGTATATAACTGTTAATTGGATAATGAAACATGACACTAGAGGATGTATAAAATCCCCAGCATTTGCCATAAGTGACTGCTGGAAGAAGGTCATCACAGACCGAAACGTCGCTACCTTTGTACCTGAAGGCCAATAAAGGCGAGATTAACATCCAAAATTGGAGTGCTGCAACCTTTATCCTTGTACATATTTATATAGTATAGGTGGCTGGACACCACCTGAAGGATTGATTTAGCACCCAGCAACCCTGCTGAGACAAGAAACGCTGCTCAATAACGTTTTTCTTTATTATATAATATTTTAACTTTATAATTTGTAAAAAAAAAAAAAAAAAAAAAAAAGAGAAATAACAATAAAATGTCCCCCCGTACCTCTCCCTTCTCCTATCTAGAATGCTGGTATAAGATCTCTTCAGAGACCCCTGTATAGAAGTAATAGGCTGGAAACACACTGTCCGACAGACATGCGAGTCAGTCAGATGCGTATCGGATAATTAACTCGGAATGGCCTCCCCCCTGTCAGGATGGGAGTGTCAGCTGCTTGTTTTTCTAAGGCCCCCTTTCACACTGCAGTTTTTTCACTGATCAGTGTCCATCCAGTTTGTGTGCCAAAACCAGGAGTGTCTCCAAGACACAGAACAGGTGTCAATCTTTCAATTCTAATTTTTCTCTGCAAGTTCCTCTCCTGGTTTTGGCACACAAACACTGATGGACACTGATCAGTGTAATCCTGCAGTGTGAAGGGGGCCTAAGCAGCGCCACACTCTCGCCCAGACAAGGGGGAGGCCGTTCAGGGTGTCTGATGAGTCTCATCCAAGAGACTCGCATGTTGGTCGGATAGTATGTTTCCAGCCTTAGGGCTACAGCAACATCACACATTTTATACAGCAGAATAGCGCTATCTCCATAGTTCTTTATACAATGACATATTGATTAGACAAGGTCATCATATTAAGGCAGTTTCTATTAGTCTCAAATGCTCTTTGGATCAAGAAGATCAGTGAGTCCAAAGTGCTTCTCTCATAATAAAAAAATGTTTGGGCACATGGGATGGATCATTTTACAAACCTTTTTTAGTGACTAGTTTCTTTTAGCATTAAATAATTTTCTTGTACAGTCCTGTATAATGACTTTATTAATCATGTTTGGTATGAGGGTTTGTCTGAATCCATGTAAATGTTATCAATTTATGTGCAAGAAACAATAAACATCCTACCACAGTTTTACTATGTGTCCAGTGTCATTTCTATTACAGACCCGAACAATAAACCTTGTGGGTCTTCAACCGAACCTGCCGAGTGTGATGTCTTTACAATTGTAGGTTTGACCACTCAACACAGTCAACTGATTTCAGTGTCCAATGAGAATATGACCGTATCTTTGTAATTCTCTAATGGGATTTGAAGGTTTATGAGATGCCTAATATTTATAGAGGTGGGCTTATCAGTCATAATTAGTTTTATACTGATACTAGATGGTAGCCCGATTCTAACGCATCGGTATTCTAGAATATAGAAATAGAGATTGCATGGGGAAGGCGGTGAGGGCTGAATTGGGAGGAACTTGAAGGAGCGGCGGGGAAAGGACGGCGCGGCAGGGGGGAGGAGGGAGGACAGCGCAGCAGGGGGGAGGAAGATGGAGGACAGAGGAGGTAGGGGCGGTGTGTGGGAGGATGTAGCCGCACAGGCAGGGGGAGGAAGGAGCGATAGGGGGAG
Source organism: Allobates femoralis (assembly GCA_033576535.1). Lineage (NCBI taxonomy): Eukaryota > Metazoa > Chordata > Amphibia > Anura > Aromobatidae > Allobates > Allobates femoralis. The sequence goes on from JARQOC010000006.1 coordinate 466,404,986, forward strand.
GATGGAGCACAGAGCGGCAGGGGGGAGGAGGACTGAGGACGAAGGGGTGGGGGAGGACGGAGGATGGAGTGGCAGAGGGGAGGAGGACAAAGGAAGGAGGAGGAAGCGGTGGGGTGGGGGAGGATGGAGCGGCAGGGAGAGGATGAAGCACAGAGCAGCGGGGGTGGAGGACAGGATGAAGTGGCGGGGAGGGGAAGGCAAAGCAGCACAGGCAGGGGGAGGACGGAGGATAGAGCTGTCCCCACAGTCAGAGGATGAAGAGGCCATGGATGTACTTGATGGGGCAGACGGTGGTTGGCCCTGCCCTCTACACCACATTGTAGCACAGTGAGCTTCCCACTGCGACTTTTGCTTCATATCCATGTGACGGTTCATGCATGAAGTACCCAAATTATTGATTTTTCACACTCTACTTAGATTTTGGTGACAAATCTTACAGATAACATGGGGAGACTAAAGGCTTGGGGATTTTTGAATGTACTGCATGAAGGTCACCTCACCAACCATTTTAAGCTTGCAAACTCTGGGGCAATTGATGCCACTTAAGTGGTGTCTGTGCCCAAATTGTTGGAAAAAATTGAGACTCTTTTTGGAGTCCCCTTGCTGTGTTTTACATGATTTTAGAAGGGCATGACATGCCTATATCTGTGTCTCCTCCTCCTTTTACTCGTTCAGCTCTTTTCTTTTCACATTTTTATATGCACTTTTTCATGGTGTTTTTTGTGTCTTCTGAGTAGTTTGTCACTTTTGGACACCTTAGAAGGTGTTTTCTATGTGTTTCTGTTTGCCTGACATTGTTTTCAATGGTGTTCGACGAACACCCCCCCATTTCGACGAATTGACTCGAATTTGAACACTAGGGTGGTGGCTCATCTCTAATGGTTAACAGGGTTTATGTCATCTGTGAATTGACATCAAGCCCTGATGTTGGCATCTATCTTGAACCTCCATTACTAACCCAATAAGTATACTGGTCCATTTTTCCCTGTGTCTGTCATTTTTATTTGAATAAAGACCCCTCACCAATTTATTACTTCATCATAAATCCTTGAAGAGTCAATGTAATCACATACATCTCTTACACAGTCCACAACATGATAGCTTTGTTCCATGTATTTACTGACAGATTCATTCTGTTTACTATTTTTAAAATTGTGAAATGTATTCGGAGACCCTCCTCTGTGTCTTCTAGGGTCTATTGCAGTCTCTCCTAATTTTGTGCAGATCTTTCATTGTCTGCTTAGGATTTGTGGGTTTGAGACGTGATCACACACCACATGCCCAGATAAGGTAGTAAAATGTTAAAATTTAATTTCCCAGTGAATCTTCTTTTCAGCATGGAAAGCAATGTGAAAAACAAAAGCAAAAATGCTATGTGTAAATTCAACGGCCTGGGGTACTCTGTAGCCAGGCCGGCAGTCTTTTGGGGCAGTCACTGTGGCAGTAGCCCAGCTCCGTGGCCCTGGCCAAGCAGATTAAGGGACTATTTATAGGGGATTATAATGTCTTTCGTGACGCCACCTGTGATACCTGATTAGGGGTGACCAGCGCTGCTTGGATGAGCCCCCAGGGGATATATGTGGTGGCAGCTGGGATGGTAACACTCCCCACAGGCGGAGCGGGCCCCTGGGATTCAATGTAAGGTCTTTGGGGATGATGGTGGTAGTTATGGTGCTGTGTGCAGCAAGGAGGGTACAGGAAATAAGCAGGAGGACACAAAGGGTGCAGTTCCTTTACCTTTACTGATGAAACGTGGTGAAGTCCGGGGGCACTGGTTACCAGGTCCAGGAGGGTCCATTCAGCCTGGAAGCAGTCTGAGTTCACCTTGTCAGGTGAATTTGGAGGCCTGCCTGCTGTGCTTCTCTCTTTGGGTCCTAGCTGCCTGTGAACTATTCCCTCGCCCTTTTACTTCCTTCCTGCCCTCGTTCCCTACTGGTAGACAGCGCAAACCTGGAACAGACACTGCCATGTTGATTGCAGGTCCTGGCTCTCGTTAAGCAGTTGTGCCGTCGGGTCTCTACATGCGGCCAGGAAACTTGCATCTCCTGTCCTCCAGAATCGGTTAGCGGGACGTGCAGTTCCCTTCTAACCCAGGACTCTGGCATCCTCTGTTGCCCTTCTCTGGGGTGAGCTCTCCCTCAGCTCCGCTCTCCAGAACACTCTCCTACTTTTGCTTCCTCTCCCTTCCTCTCACGTTCTCTAACTAACCCCTGTCCCTAGCCGAAGGGCAGCGCCCCTGAACTCTGATACTGAGCTCCCCCTTATGGTCAGGGGTCAGGACTTGTTTGTTCATGTGGGGGTTTACCTGATGTGGGGAGCTCTTCCTACTTTCAAGCATAATATCACCTCTGGTGAGGGAGGCAATATCACTATGGCAATCGGACCATAGGGGTGCCACATAAACATTGGCTAAAGGGGTGGAGGAAGCTTTATTTTTTTCTCTTCTTTTGCTTCATATACAAGTACCTATACAGGAAAGAATGTTTCTTAACATTTATTCCCTGTAAAATCCATTTTAGGTTTGGTTTTGTATGTTTTACTTCCACTCCATAAAACTGGCATAATACACGGATATTCTTCCCAGAAGCCAGCTGTGAGTGAGGAATGTTTCCAGACATCTTCTCCATGCTGTTCTGATTCTATTTTAGTGCTTTTCCATCCATTTCCACTATTTTACTACCCCTCAAACCTGATGGGAGTGTCAGCCAGAAAGATATTTCAGTTTCCCATTGACTTGCACTAGGTTCGTTATTTGTGACGAATACTCGAAGAGTTTGAAGTATCAAACAACCCAAACATTTTGTTGTTTGCCCATTACTAATTATACATTGTTTTTGCTCTACTGAATTGAGATTTGTCAACTATGTGTACAAATATAAAAATGTTAAGAATATTTTATTCAAGGATAATTTTGTTTCATTCTTGACAGATGACAGTACCAGAAACCAGAGGGACAACTGACCTCTTCACTTTTTGAATTGATGACTTTAATATCACACAAGATGCACTTGAAGTAAAAGCTATTGTTCCAGATATTCCATCATCCTGTCCCAGTGAAGATGTAACAGGACCTTTTTAAAAGGATGAGATATCTTCTGATTCATCACAGAAATTAGGGAAAATCAAAATCAAAGTCTTCTTTCAGCAAAGAGGGGATTTTCAAGTACAGAATTTGAAAAGAGCTTTTTTCTCAAGAAGTCTATAAAAAATCATAGTGAAGAGGAAAGATTTTCATGTTCAGAATGTGGGAAATATTTTTAACAAGAAAACTAAACTCACTAAACAGGAGGGAATGTACACACTGCAAAATCCATCTTTATGTGCAGAATGTGCAGAACGTTTTTTCAAATCCTGTTACACAGAGAATTTCCCCAGGGGAGATGCCATATTCATGCTTACAATGTGGCAAATATTTTAAGCGGAAATCACATCTTGGAAGACATCTGAGTATTCATACAGGGGAGAAGCCATATTCATGTGCAGATTGTGGGAAATCTTTTATACAGAAATCAAGTCTTGTTAGACACCAGAAAATTCATACAGGAGAGAAGCCATATTCATGTTCAGAATGTGGGAAATATTTTATGGATAAAGCAAATCTTGTTAGACACCAGAAAATTCATACAGGGGAGAAGCCATATTCGTGTTCAGATTGTGGAAATGTTTTATCGGAAATCAGATCTTGAAAAACATCAGAAGTATTCACACAGGAGAGAAGCCATATTCTGTTCCGATTGTGGGAAATGTTTTATACAGAAAAGAAGTCTTGCTAGAACACAGAGAATTCACACAGGGAGAAAGCCCATATTCATGTGCAGAATGTGGGCAATATTTTATGGATAAATCAAGTCTTGTTAACACCTGAGTATTCACACAGGGGAGAAGCCATATTCATGTTCATATTGTGGGAATTGCTTTAGACGAAATCAGTTCTTAGAATACATCAGAGAACTCACACAGGGGAGAAGCCATATTCATGTTCTACTTGTGGGAAATGTTTTAACAGAAATCAGTCTTATAAAACACAGAGAACTCACACAGGGAGAAGCCATATTCATGTTCGTTTGTGGAAATGTTTTAACAGAAACCAATCTTGTTACACACCAGAAAATTCACACAGGAGAGAATCCATATTCATGTTCAGAATGTGGGAAATATTTTAGCAAGAAACTAAATCTTGTTAGGCACCAGAGAATCACATGGATTGAACCTTGTAAGGTATGAGGGAAGACATGAGGAAAAAAAACTACAATCTCTGTATGCACAAACTTCATCTTATCGATATTCAAATGACAATATTTTGTTCAAATTGCAAATGACTTTAAAATATACAAACCTTTTATTGTCGGTAAGAACATCTGGTGGTGATCCAATATTTTTTAAATGGCTTTTCATGCTACGTATGTCCCAATGCAGCATAATCATAATATAGGTATTGCCAACTGAATACTACACTTAGGACACCTTTTGTTATCTGTATTTGACAATCATCAGTTGAATCCTATATGTATAATGAACATTTGCAAAATTCTTTAATGTGTTCAAATATACTGGACCATTGTGATTTAAGATTCATTTATAGGTCCTTCTACATTGTATTTTTTTTTTTTCTGGAGCAGAAGTCGGTCCATCCTGTTCCATCAATAGTGGAATTACATAGCAAGGATAACTTCTTACTATTGCAATTTCTTAATAACAAACAATTTTTCTTTTTATATAAGTATATCCCATTTCCCATAAAGTGGTTGTCCCACGAACAAAGATTTTAATCCAGAAATCTTGGAATTAAAACAAGTTACACAATTAGATGTTTAAAAAAAACTGTTCCTGTGTGAACATAATCTTGTAAATGTGCCCCTGCTATGTACTGTGTAATGGATGTGTCTGACCGTGCAGGAACTTGGTCTGATCATAATAAATCCCTTGGCAGGGGAGGAAGCAAAGAAGTATACAGACATTACAGTACAGCTGATTCTTTCTATTATGTGAAATTGCTTAAATACATTCGGGGAAATGTTTTTCCTCGTGGAAATAATTAGCTGTGATCCGTGCTGTAATGTCTGTATTCTCTTTTGCTCCCTCCCCTGCCTAGAAGATGAGGTATAATCAGACCATGTCCCTGTATGGTCAGACACATCCATTACACAGCACATAGCAGGGACACATATATAAGATTATCTCACACAGGAGATGTGCTATGATCAGACCATGTCCCTGTATCGGTCAGACACACTCTATTACACAGTAAATAGCAGGGACACATTTATTATGATTATCTCAAATTGTTTAATGTATCCAATTGTGGAACCTGTTTCTACTCCAAATCTATTTATTAAAATATACTTTGCTCATGTGACAGCCCCTGTATGGCCTGTTATAGATATTTTAGTCATGAAATAGAAGTCGTATTCAGAATTTCCAATCCTCTTTCTTTTGGAGATGAAGCAGCTCCAGTGAAGGCTGTTAACTTCTCCAAACAAGTTTTTTTTTTTTTTTATACGTTTTAATTTTTAAATATTTATTTGGCATCCAAATTTGGCTGTTTGAGAGCAGATAGAAAATAGTCTGAAGAAGTATTTTTAGATGATATATATTTATATATAATATTTTAACTTTTTTTTTTTTTTTTTTTTTTACAAATTAAAAAAAATTACAATAAAATGTGCCCTTACCGCTCCCTCTCTATCTAGAATGCTGGTATAAGATCTCTACAGAGACCCCTGTATAGAAGTTTTAGGCTGGAAACACATGTCCGACAGACATGCGAGTCGGTCAGATGCGTCTCGGATGGTTAACTCGGAATGGCCTCATCCCTGTCAGGATGGGAGTGTCAGCTGCTTGTTTTTCTAAGGCCCCTTTCACACTGCAGGATTTTCACTGATCAGTGTCCATCCGGTTTGTGTGCCAAAACCAGGAGTGTCTCCAAACTCAGAACAGGCGTCAATCTTTCAATTCTAGTTTTTCTCTGCAGCTTCACTCCTGGTTTTGGCACACAAACACTGATGGACACTGATCAGTGAATCCTGCAGTGTGAAGGTGCCTAAGCGGCGCCACACTCTTGCTCAGACAAGGGGGGGCCGTTCAGGGTGACTGATCCGAGTCTCATCCAAGATACTCGCATGTCAGTCGGATAGTGTGATTCCAGCCTTAGGGCTACAGCGACACCACACATTTTATACAGCAGAATAGCGCTATCTCCATTTGTTCTTTATACAATGACATATTGATTAGACAAGGTCTTCATATTAAGGCAGTTTCTATTAGTCTCAAATGCTCTTTGGATCAAGAAGATCAGTGAGTCCAAAGTGCTTCTCTCATATTAAAAAAATTTTGGGCACATGGGATGGATAATTTTACAAACTTTTTTAATGATATAGTTTCTTTTAGCATTAAATAATTTTCTTGTACAGTCCTGTATACTGACTTTAATCATGTTTTGTATGAGGATTTGTCTGAATCCATCTAAATGTTATCAATCTATGTGCAAGAAACAATAAACTTCCTTCCACAGTTTTACCATGTGTTCAGTGTCATTTCTATTACAGACCCTAACAATGAACCTTGGGGTCTACAACTGAACCTGCCGACTGATTTCTTTACAATTGTAGGTTTGACCACTCAACACTGTCAACTGATTTAGTGTCCAATGAGAATGACCCTATCTTTATAATTCTCTAATGGGATCTGAAGGTTTAGGAGATGCCTAATATTTATAAAGGTGGACTTATCAGGCATAATTACTGTTTTATACTGATAAACACAACAAAAAAACAAAAATGTGCAATTACCCTAAAAATGCTAAAATTGAAAATGCTATAGTGAAAAAAAATAGAGTACTTAGAGACCTAGATATGATTATATGAATGCTTAAGCTGTCCCACCACCGACAAGGTGACCCTATCTGGGCAGTTCTTCCTAACGATAATATTAATATAAAGGAGGGGTAGGAAACTGGGCACCAACAGGTTAATGTGATGGCTGCTTAGTGCACCTCTATATACCACCGCTTCAACGATAGTATTAATACCTTGCCATCTGTAAGTGACGTGAAGCGACAAGGATCGGATCAAGCTGGACTGCTATTGTCAGGCAGGAACTGTCCGATAGGGTCACTTGTTGCTGGGTTGTTTTTTTTTTTTTTTTTTTTTTTTTTTTTTGCAATATACGGTAGCATTTTTACTGTTATCATTTTTAGAGTATTTGCTTATTTGTTGTTTTCTTTTGTTGTGTTTTCCAATTTAAGGTTAGTGTGAACTTGCACCACCTTAGTTCCAGCTCTGGATTATTTACTGATATGATTGAATATATTATTATCCACTATCTATTGGTCAGTACTTCTTCCATTATCTAGGCATCGCATATCAAAATATAGACAGCCCAGTATGTATCCAGTAAGGAAACTTCTTTCCCAGCCCTTGGTAAGAACACAATTATGGCACCCTGCATTGATCATGGACAAGATCCATTAACCAGTGATTTGTTAAAGATTTCTGCTAGCTTGGGTAACCATGTATCTTTAGATCTTTTTAACATAGTTTCCTTGGAAGGCATTAACTTCTAGGGGCTTCTCAGTTGCCATAAATTACACTGCTCAAAAAATTATGGGAACACTTAAACAACACAATGTAACTTGAAGTTTATCCCACTTGTGTGAAAACAACCTGTCTAGTTAAGAAGCAACGCTGCTTGTTATTCAATTTCTCCTGCTGTTGTGCATATTGAACAGAAGCAAGTAGAAATAATAGGCATTAGCAAGACACCCCATGTAAAGGAGCATTTCTGTGGGTGATGACCTTAGACCATTTATCTGTTCTCATCCTTTTTGGTGGTTGTTTTGGTTGCTTTTGCATATTGTCATGGCTCTCATCCCTAGAGGTAGCATGAAGTGGTGTCTACAACCCATAGATGTTTCTGGGGTAGTATAGCTATTCTAGGATGGCCATCAATGCTGTGTGTGTCAAAGTTTCCAGAGTATGGAGCTGATACAGGAGCTAGGCAGAGGATAACAAACCAGCAGCGGGGCAACTACCTCTTGTTTGTGCAAGACTGATGAGACACATAAAACCACCCATACCGCTCCTCCCCGTGTCAGATAAAAGAAATGGCGGGGCAGGAGAAAAGTGTGTAGGGACTGGTAAAGAAGGTACGCCGCGTGAGTCTTGGGACACGAGAGTCATGCAGCTGATGTGATGGGGTGCTGATGTATGGGCGTGGTGTCTGCAGAGGGGGCGTGCATGCGAGCTTTGTGCCCGACTCATGACATCAGTACATCAGGAGTCAAGTGGCTCGGTGGGCAGGTAAGCCTAGGGGACTGTGTTTGCTTGCAGAGATTAAGCAGTTTGCTGTGGATTACAGTGGAGGGAGATTTTTTTTGTTAAAGATAGGATGGGAAACAGTGTTGTCTTGTGTTTTATTTCTATTAAAATATTTTTTCTCTGTTGTGTTGTTTTTTTTTTTTAATGTTTACTAGAAATTCATAGTTGCTGGGTCCAATGTTGGCCTGACAACATGAATTTTGGGCTTAGTGCCAGCTGGTAATAAAAATCTGGCATTAACCCCTTTATTACCCAGCATGCCACTGCCACCAGGGTCACTGGAAGAGTCGGTGCAGTGCCAGAAAATAGCGTTTCTATGAATGCATCATTTTCTGGGCAGCTGTAGGCTGCATTTCACAGTGGGAGGGCAGAAAGCTTAGGCTACCCTGCGCTGAGGAATTCCAGCTCCAGCTGCCTATTTGTACTTGGCTTTAAAATTAGAAATATTGTGAAGCCCCACCCCTTTGTTATTAATTATTTCATGAATAAGTAAAAAGAAAAAAGCTTCCCTATATTTTTGGTTTTCAGGCAGGTGAAAATAGGCAACTGGGGTAGGGAGCAGCCTGTAGCTGCCTGCTGTATCTGGCTGGCATGCAATAATACAATGAGCCTCGGCATCATTTTTTCTCTTCAGTTATCTCACAGAATAATTATGTAAAAAGGGCTCAACTGTGTCATTATTTTAGTGCTTTCTTTGGGCCACGAGATGCATATGAACACATTGAATTCAATGCATGCAGTTTTAGGCCAAAATTACACCAAAAAAAGCATGAAATCTGTGGCAAAAACAATGTCTCGGTTTTGGTGCTTTTTTATTTTTTTGGACCAGGACTTGCATTTGAACACACTGCGTGAAGTTTTAGGCTAAAACTTCACCAAAAAAGCATGAGCTCCAAGGCAAAAACCGCAGCATTAATTGCCAGAGTTCAGTGCCGACCAATCAGAGGAGCGGAGCACGCCAAGCCGCACATTGTGTTTCAAATATGGCGCGCACCGCTATTCTGATATCATCCCCTCCAGGAAGACAACAGAATGGAGTGGCGATGAGTGTCCCTACAGCGTGCAGGCTCCTCACAGCCTCCTCCAACCTCACAGCCTCCTCCAACCTCACAGCCTCCCCAACCTCACAGCCTCCCCATCCCACAGCCTCCCCCATCCCCCAGCCTCCCCATCCCTCAGCCTCCCCATCCCTCAGCCTCCTCCATCCTTCAGTCTCCCGACCCTCAGCCTCCTCCATCCCCTCAGCCTCCTCCATCCCTCAGCCTCCTCCATCCCCTCAGCCTCCTCCATCCCCTCAGCCTCCTCCATCCCCTCAGCCTCCTCCATCCCCTCAGCCTCCTCCATCCCCTCAGCCTCCTCCATCCCCTCAGCCTCCCCATCCTCGCAGCCTCCTCCATCTCCTCAGCTTCCTCCATCCCTCAGCCTCCCCTCCTCACAGCCTCCTCGATCCTCACAGCCTCCTCCATTCCTCACTTCCTCCATCCCCTCAGCCTCCCCATCCTCACAGCCTCCTCCATCCCCTCCAGGAAGACAGAGGAATGGAGCGGTGGTGAGTGTCCCTCCAGTATAATTGGTTTCGGCAATTAGTCACTAATGGTGTGAGGAGTCATTTTTTGGAGGACCACACAGACCTCTGTGCTAGCCAGAGGTACCCAGACTACCATTAGGTATCAGGATGAGATCATCAGACCCATTACAAGACTCAATGCAGATGCAGTGGGTCAAGGTTTATTTCTGGGCACTGCTTTTCCTTTTTCTCCTTGCACTAAGGCTAGGGTCACAATTGCATTTTTTCCATGCATTTTTCACACTTGTCTTTTGTGAAAAATGCATGGAAAAGGCATGCTCCAATGCCAAAAACGCATGTCTAAAGAGCCATGCGTTTTTTGGATGCATTTTTGACTCAGGCACCAAAAAATGCATCATGCTGCATTTTTTGGTGCCTTTTCAAAAACGCATGTGTTTTTTTAACATGGGGCCCTATGGGAAACGCATGCGTTTTTGTATGGCACTAAAGGGTACCATGCGTTTTTTAAGCCTGCTCACACTAACAGCAAAACGCAGCCCAAAAACGCAGGCTGCAAAAGCACCCTTAAAAAACGCATGCAAGTGTGACCCTAGCCTAAGAAAGAGGTAGCAGTACTACTGCTGGGTTGTTGCTCTCCTACAGGTCCCCCAATGTCTCCTGGTATCTGTTCCATGCTTTGGACACTGTGTCGACAGGCAGAGCTAACCTACTCGCACAGCTTGCATCAATGTGGCATCCTGGATAAAATGATCTACCTGATCAAATTCTGTGGGTTATAAACACTGCCTCATGCTACCTCTAGGGGTGAGAGCAATGACCAAATGTAAGTAACCAAAACAACAGGCAAAAAGGATGAGAACAGAGAAATGGTCTGTAGTTGGCACCTGAAGAATTGCTCCTTTATAGGGGTGTCTCACTAATTGCCTATCATGTCTACCTGTTGTCTGTTTCATTTTTTTATGAGAAGCTGTTGCATGAGGTATGAGGGCTGCCAGGCCACCAGCCCTGCATGTCACTTCCCTGACTCACCTGAATAATTCAATTTGAAACTGGCAAACAAGTTCACTCATTTCTACTCAGCGATTGTATGGAGTCAAAGTATTATTAGAACTGCTCATCTCTGAAGCACAAGTAAATGGTATCACGTCTATATTTTGACCACTCTTGATATTTACTTCCAAATATTGAGGTAAAATAATGACCGGTTGAACGTGGCCTTATACTTGTTCTCTGATTCTTCCACTCCTGATTTTGGATTACAAATACTAATGAAAAATACTGATCAAACACTGAACATGTGAACGTGGCCTTACCTGGGCTGGGTTCAGACAGTCGTTTATAATCTCTGACCACGTAAGTCCCGCAAATTGTTGATGTGATTGGCTCAATGTGCTCCACGGAATATCGGACAATAGCCGGTCCACCTTCTTCCTCATGTACTAGTCTGGTCTGTAAACCCAAGGTAATGCATGGTAATATATTTCTATACAGATTTTAGACCGTGTGGACAATAAACACATTGGTTATAATGGGTATGTGCTTTGCGTGTGAGGTCCATGGTGCAGAGGGAAAGCACACATCTGTATACATGTTTAAGCCTTTTAAATCTTAGAAAATAAAATTAAAACATTCAAAAACATAATGCCTCCATATACCCGTGAACCATGGGTCTATGGGGACTTGGATGTCTGGGCCCTGCTGTGGTTGGGATGTCACTGGTGGCCTGCCCAGACCCGTACTCTAGTGGTCAACTGCTAAAGGAGTTAGGGAATGGTAATAAAGAAAATAAAAGTTTGTTGTGACGCCACCTGTGGCTTCTGGTGATTTCACCAGCACTGCTTTGGGCCTCCAGGGATGATGTACGGGCAGCTAGGTGTTGAAGCACCCCACAGGAAGAGCTGGGTCCCCGAGGCTCGGTAGTAAATGGTTAGGGATGAAAGCAGGGAGTTGGCCTTGCTGGTCGGTAGCTGGAATAGTCTCTAAATGGCAGGGTCAGGGGTAGAGGAATGGACCCACACACTGGAGATTGTTTCTTGACCTTTTATGGCCCCTTTACACGCGGCAACATTTCTAGGTTGTCCACAGGTAACTTACTGGCTGCAGTGAAATCATGGAGAAATGGTTCTATCTTGTTGCTGTGTACAAATGGAATATTCTCCATGATTTCACTGCAGCCAGTAAGTTACCTGTGGACAACCTAGAAATGTTGCCGCGTGTAAAGGGGCCATTACTGATGGAAATTTCGGGTAAAAGTCCAGTACACTGCCAGGTGTTCAGGTAGCACTTCTGGATCTCCACAGTGAGTGGGTATAAGGCCTCCTCGTCTCTTTTCCCTTGTGTAAAGCCCCTGCCCTGTATGGAACTTGGTTGGCCTCCTCTGCTCTCCTCTCACCTGTGCTGTGTTGGGTAACCTCATTGGACTGTCGCTATAGACTTTGCTTCCTAGCTCTCCATGCGCAAGCCACGCCCCCCAGGTGTCCTTTTCTGTTATTTTTTAAACTTTTTTTTCCCCCACTTTTTACTGTTTTCCCGAGTCCACTTAGAGAACTTGAAGTTCTGATCATCCGATCACTTGTGCTGTACAGAGCACTGCTGATTTCCTGTGAATGCTGGCCATGCAGCCAACATTCACAGGAAGTTCATCACAACATAGGCAGGGATGTAACTACAATAGGCACCCAAGCCCTGGAGCCTAGAAGACCCCAAAAGTTCCTTTGGCCTATAGAAAAGGAATATTGCTATTAAAGATTTGCATTAATTGGGAGCCCTGTTTTAGTGGCTCTTGCATCGGGGCTCATAAGCTTCAAGTTATGCCACTGGACATAAAGGTCATCAGCTGACCCCGGCTCTCATGACAACTAATCAACGCCACCCCACAATCATGTTACGGGACCGCCAATGTGTGCGGGAAATGACACACTTTCTGGCAACACATGTTAAATCCTGCCGTCATAGATTAACAGCATGATATATCTAGTTAACAGATGCAGGCGGCTCTGCGCTGTTAAAGGCTTATGTCAACTGATCAGATCAGCTGACACATGCAGGGAACGTTGCAGGCTCGGTGTGTGAGTTCGCCTCAAAGGCTGGAGACAACCTATGACATAAATATGCATCATAGGTCATAAAGAGTGGAGAATGTGGTTGGGGGTGGGAAGCATTGTCATAATAAAGGGGTTTATAAAGTAGTGTTAACTAATTATTTCTTGTAAATACTTGAGTATTCCTTCAAGATGAGGACTAGTGACTATTGCTTCATAGTGTTGTGTTACCTTTATGTAGGTCAGGGGTGGGGAACTCCAAGTCTCAAGAGATGCCAACAGGTCATGTTTTCAGGATTTCCTTAGTATTGCACAGGGATTGGAATTATCACCTGTGCAGGTGATTATCACGTGTTGACTTCTTTGCAGTCCATGAGTGCTGCTACTATGATTAAACTGAGTTTTTGTTCCTTTAGTCTATGCTGTGTGTAGCTATGTAGGTGGAGGGCTGAGTCATAGTTTTTTGGTGGAGGTGTGTGTCTTAGTATTCAGATCTCCCCTCCCCCACCCTAGAAGTAGTTCCAATTCCCTCCACCAGATGTCGCAGATAGAGTTCATTTCTACTTGGACCCTGTGCAGTGAAGTCAAGCTGTGCTGAGCTCTGAGAGTAGGGGCTCTTAACCTAAGGCTGATCGGGAGCGAAGGGCTAAGTTGGAAACCCAGATCTCCCTGCCATCTGAGGTACCTGTGCAACAGGGTGAGTCAGAAACCCCAGTGTAAGGGTCAAACTAGCTCCCCTGAACGCCTTGATCATCTTACCTTCCTGCTACCTGATTCCCTATCTGCAATACCACCCTATGACAATTATAATACCACCTGTGCAATACTAAGGAAATCCTGAAAACCTGCACTGTTGGTTGCACTCGAGGCCTAGAGGTCCCCACCTCTGATATAGGTCAACACTGGAAGATGATGGAGTAAAGTAGAGGTGTTTGAGTCCTTTTTAAGATCCGTTTTAAGGACTGGAGCAAAACCATCCAATTTTAGATGAGATTTATAAAAAAATTAGTTTGCTAATTGAAAGTAACATTATTTTGAAAGCCAGGATAAGTCTTTTTATGTAAACAGTAAATTCGGAAGGAGGCGATCTAATCTGCTTCCTGAAATAGAGACAAGGGGGGATATATGCTGCTGAACAGGAAAGTGAACCACAAGCAATTGTGATTCTTAGTTCATAGAAATGTAAAAAAAGAATGGGAAAAATGAAAATGAAAGCTGTTGTAGTTCACTAAAGCATTTGTGACAAAAGGTAATTGTTTTTTTTCTCTTAATATATCGTAGATGTTGGGTAATTTCCCTTTACATAACTGAAAACTTTGTCAATTTGAAGTTGTACAACAAAGTATACTCAGTGGTTACTTTATTATATAACACAGCTTTTTCATACTTTCACACAATTGGTCCTGCCCGTAGGACCGCCAAGGGAACAGCTAAAACCTTCCCAGAATGCTCGATTTTTTTTCTGAAATTTTAGTACAGTCCAGGGTACTATGCAGAAAAAAAACAGTCATGATCACCACCATAAGTGGAAAGTCCCAGGGGCATAACTATAGGTGCAATCAAAGTATCGCTGAAGGTGAGGATGTCTGGGCCTCCACCCTTGCCCTGCTCCTGACCAGCCCTAGTGAACGCCAAAAGTCCCTTTGGCCTATAGAAAAAGACTAATTTTATTAAACATTTGCAATAATTGTTCGCCCTGTTGGAACTTTTTGCATTGGGGCTCATGAGCTTCAAGTTACGCCACTGGATGGTCCACTCATCTTCGAAAACGTACGACAAAGCAACTATTCTTTTCTCAACAATGTTCCAGAAGTTGTGAGCCATGTAGTATATTAGATTGCCCTCATGTGTAATTTAATTGATATTTGGAAACCGCTTGTAAGTTGACAGTGGACTGAGCAGCTGCAGAGTTTACACCCAACGACATATAATTAGTGCAAACTGTGTGGCCGCACAAGGGCCTAAGAAGTAAGGGGGCCCACTTCTACCTCAAAAGCTAAAGGAATTGTACATTATGATGAGCTATTGAGGCAAAGGGCCCATATATTGCTCCTGCACCCAAAGGACCACTATATTGTTCCATTAGTGGTTACACCAATAGTATGTCCACCTCGGCCACCATGATTTTTAATGACATGTGAGGAGGTAAAAAACTGGAAACAAATAAAATATTTAGTTTTATTTCATTAATATCCAGTACAAAAATATATACAAAAATAAATGTTACATTGCAAACATACATGTGATTATACATATTCACTATACAGTATATACATAAAAAGTTCCTTATACTAATCATTGACCCGTTCATTTTTGAATAATCCGATTTATATTTGACTTATTCTAAATTCTTACAATTTTTGATATTTTTTGGCTCACCTCCTCTCAGGTGCGGGCATTCTCCCTCCGCTTCCCCGCTCCCTGTACCTGCAGTGCAGAGCTGAGATCCCTCCACCGCCGCCATGTTTGAATTCCCGTTCCCGCCAAGCTGTGCAGCCGCGGCGGTAGGAGCGCTCCTCTCCCCATCTCCGATCTTGATGACGTACCGGTCCATGGTCGCCGCCATCCTGAGTCTGCCTCTGGGTATGTTAAGCTGTTTAGGGGCCTGGGGGCTGAGGATTCAGTCGGATTGCGGCGGCGGGCTCCGGAGCTGCCTCAGCTGCGTCTTCTCATCAAGGCGCCGGAACCGGAAGTCACCACTGGTTTTTTTAAACAATAAGCTTTGCTCTCTGCCTGATCTACCATTTCTCGCACGATCCTCTGCCCCCAACCGATTTTCTACTCCCTGCCCAGTCTTCCGTTACCCGCCCTGTTCTCTGCCTCCCCTCCTCCTGCTGGAAGCGAGTCCGCAAATTTACCGCCGGCTATTTCAAACAATCAGCTGATGCATCAGCTGATCATTTGAAAAAGCTGGTGAGAAAGCCAGCGGTAAAAAGACTCCTTTTACCGTCGGCTTTTTCAAACGATCAGTTGATGCATCAGCTGATAGTTTGAAATAGCCGGCGATAATAATTTTCAAATTTACCAATGGCTATTTCAAATAATCAGCTGATGCATCAGCTGATTGTTTGAAATAGTTGGCAGTCTTTTTACCACCCAAATTTTTACCACCGGCTATTTTAAAAAATCAGCTTATGCATCAGCTGATTGTTTAATATAGCCGGCGGTAAATTTGAAAAAGCCAGCAGACTCGCTTCAAACAGGTGGCGCGGAGGCTGAGAACAGGGCGGGAAGCGGAGGATCGGGCAGGAAGTAGAAAATCAGTTAGGGGCAGAGGACCGGATGGGGAATGGAGGATTGGACAGGGAACAAGGGATCAGGCAAGGAGCAAAGCACCGGGCAGGAAGCGAAGCACCGGACGAGGAGCATGCATCAGCTGATGGTTTAAAAAATAAGGCAGCTTTTTAACAATCATGCATAGATTTCAGCCTTTTCCTCAGGCCCCCAGACCACTTTGTAAGGTTCAGCAGCATAGTTCTCGCATTTCCCATTGACTTGCATTGTACTCGCTACTCGCAACCAGTAATAACAAGTAAACTCGCCAAGTAACAAGTAGCCAGAATACCGTACTATTCTGCGAGTAGCAAATAGTAACGAGTATACTCGCTCATCCCTAGTCAAGACATATCTGCTTTACATGGAGGGCTTTACATGTGTTTGTTTGGTGGAGAGAGCCTTAGTACTGATCAAATGTTTTTGTGGATTCTGAGGTTTTCGCCATGATTGTAGGATTTGTCCTATGCACCTCTGCTTCAATATTAGGACTGTTATGCTTAATTGGTCTGAAAAGTCATTTAAACTTCTTATCTATTGTGTAAACTTCAGAAATAGGTTTCTGGAAAATATCACTTCTACTATATTTTTAACCAGTATGATTTTCAGGTCAACAAGTAAGTATGGGATGAAATATATATGCTACATATGAGAAAATTCTGCTACTTTTTATGGGAAAGCACCTTTCATGCTAGCACTTGTTAGATATAAATACCTACTACCTGCATGTCGCTCACTCAAAGGTATCAACTACCTTGGGTTATTCCCTTGTAAAATGAAGTCTCGATTTATGTGAACATTTCCAGACTTAGAGTCACCTAGTTACTATTGGTGGTCCTCACCTGGTAGATAAGTTCTAGGCCGTGTTCAGATGTATTTGCTAAGCCGAACCTCCCTGAATGAGTCTGGATGAGAGGGATGGTGGAGGGAGTTCGGCTTACAGCAGCAGGACAAGCCCACAGGTGAGGAATAAGAAAAAGTCCTAAATAGTGATGTCATGCTGCACACGTCAATCACCTGCTGCAATGATTTACAGGTGGCTATATGCTGGTGGTTGGTTCTCTTTAAATCAAAGCACTTTATTGATATCTATTGGAAATTGCTCTTTTACTGCAGATGTAAGGGTTTACTAATGTACTTATCACAGCGTCACTGTTGTCTGTTAACACACAAAAACATGTGAAAATAAAACATAATTTATAGATTAGGTGAACCCCCTCCTCCAGAATAATTAAGGACATATAAGGACTTTGATAACCCCATTTAATGTCAGTGATAAAGCTGCTTCCTGGTTCAATGGCCCAGGAGTCAAGCAATCACTGTTGCTTGTATGGTCAATCCTGTAAATGTAAGATTAAGAGCTTAAGGGGCTATGACACAAGATTGCATGGGGGAATGCCACATTTAGGGTTCCTTTACATTGCGATAGAATGGAGAGGAAAGCTCCAACCCCTTGGACGTCAAAGGCCAGCTTGTAACAGCACAGTAATCTGGCAGTGGTCTTTACAATATTTTTGAGTTTTTCTCATTTGTATCTGTTTTTTGTTCCCACTTTGTGTCTTGTAATGTCCACAAGGACCTATGGAGTCAAAAAGAGATCTACTGGTGTATGGGCAAGGTAGGCAATGGTGCAGAAAAAAGTCCAATGACCGGGCACTACACACATGGAGCTCTGCTAACAGCCTGTCGGCTATCCCCAGGTGCCTGGTGTTGCACAGCCTTAGAATAAGTCATCTAAGATTCATGAAAAAGTGAATAAAGAAAGACGGCACTCACCATGCAGGCTGGTGAGAATTTAATCCAGTAGCTTAGTCCTTTAACATGTTGGTGCGGTGGGGAGAGGATGAGGCTTCGACGACGTACCGTTTCGTATCGTGTGGTGATACTCTGCGCTTTCCAGTATAGCTATACTGGAACCCGCAGAAGTATCACCACACGATACGAAACGGTACCGTCGTTCTGACGGCCTCTCACTCCCTCTCCCCACCGCACCAACAATGTTTTAATGGACTAAGCTACCTGGATTAAAACATTCTTCCACCAGCCTGCATGGTGAGTGCCGCCTTTCTTTATTCACTTTTTCATGAATGAAAGGTAGGCAATGGTAGAGTGAAGCCTCTCTGAGACATAAAGGAGCACAGGACAGGATGAGTGAGAAACCATCAGTTTGATGAAGCCCAACTTGGTGGGAAACAAAAACAACTTGCTCAACTTCAATGTCTACCTCATTCTGGAGACACCTTCTTACCAGATTGCTTATGAGCCAGGATCTGTAGGTACCAGAATTCATCTGGATCCAGGTGGATAAAAAATGTTGGGTGAGAGGCCATGATGGAGTAAACTGATTCTTCACAATGTGTTTCATCACTATACCGGCATCTTCATCAAGTGAAAAAAAAATGTGGGCTTGGTCATACATGTTGGAGAGGTGAGTATCTGGAGAGTCTGTCCGGACATCTGTATTACTTTTGGTGTGTTACTAAGGATATAATGTGTAGTATGTATAAACCATATATGGACAGTGGTATAGGACACACATAGCATTTATCAAGTTTCTCATGTAGTCCCATTGCCCCTAGTATACAACATCCAGCCCCTCACCCCTCTCCTCTATTGGGTAACACCTGGCCCAACTACCTACAGTCTATAACATCTGGCTCCATTGCCCGTGGTGTATAACATCCAGCCATATTGCCACCAGTGTATAACATCAAACACCACTGCCCGTGGTGTATAAAATCCGGGCCCCATTGCCCTTGATGTATATCATTGAGCCTCCCTTGCCCTTGGAGTATAACATCCAGCCCCTTGCCCTGAGTGTATAACATCCAGCCTCCCTTGCCCCTGATATATACCATCCGGTCCTTCACCTCCAAAGTATAATATCCTGCCCCTTGCCAATGATGTATAAACATTCCAGCCTCATTATGCCTAGTATATATTATCCAGTCCCCTGCCACTAGTGTAAAACATCCAGCCCCATTGGCCTGGTGTATAACATCCAGACTCATTATCCCTGGTGTACATTATCTGGCCCTTTGCCGCTGGTGTATAACCTCTGACCCCATTGTCACCAGTGTATGATATCCAGCCCCATTGTCCCTGTGTTTAATATCTGGCCTCATTGCCGCACTGTGTATAACATTCCAGGCCCATTGTACCCGTGTATAACATTCAGCCTCATTGCCTTTGATGTATAACATCTAGCCCTATTGCCCATGGTGTATAATATCCAGCCCCAGTAATTGTAGTCTATAACAACCAGCCCCATTACCAGTGGTGTACGACATCTGGTACCCCACCATGCCATCTGCCCTTACTAACAGGCGACAGAATAACTTGTGGTGCAGAGCTCACTGATACCTACGCGGTCCTGTAGTAAGAGCCATCAGTGTAACAAGTCTGTTCATGACATTTCTTCCTTCCTAAATAAAGATGAGTGAATAAATGTGAGCAGAACTGAATTCTACCCAAAGTTCCCATGAGCATAATATCCACATTACAATAATGTAATGTGGATATTAGATTTATCCTTGGATGGATGCAATTGTTCAGCTGTATATTCTTCTGTAACTACAATTTTTCCCTATGTATTGCTTAAACTTTAATAAAATGATTTAAAAACAAAGTTCACAAGAGCAGAGACTTCCTGGACCCAGCAAATGTAGAATCCTTAGCCTAGCGACCAAGATCTGTGGATTTCAGAACAACCAGGAGCATAACTACAAGAGTGCAGGGGTTGCAATCACACCTGGGCCCTGGAGCGTAGAGGCCCTCAAAATCCACTTTGGCCTATAGCAAAGATGAATACTAATAAAAATTTGCAATAATTGGGGGCCCCATTGGAGCTTTCGCATCGGGGCCCATGAGCGTCAAGTTGTGCCACTGAGTACTAACAACCATCTGATGCAGCAACATGGCCGAACAGGTGGCGTTGAAGACCAGTATGAGAGTAGAAGGATTTCAATACTTTTTTACATATTACGTTTATTATTCTCTGTGATTTAGAGAACATAATAAGTGATATTAAACTGGCAGAGAATAACTTCTCCACTAAACGAATGTCCCAGGAATAGTCATTGAACACACAAATTTGAATTACCCACTCAGCTCCACTCCTAGATATTCCCCCATCACTGGTGAGTGATACTAAATAATAGTAAAAAGAACCACAGCAACTCAGCCAAGAAATCTAGACCATTAACGATACAGTGCGGGGGCCAAGTGCTCATGAGCTGAGGACAGAAAAGTCACCACCACTCTGCTGACTCCATAACTGCAGAGTCAAGACCTCCTTTAGTAACATCAGCACAAACACTGTGCCACTGGGAGCTTCAGGGCCGAGCAACTGCAGCCATACATCACCAAGCACAATGCTGAGTGTCGGATGGAGTGGTGTAAAGCCGCCACCACTGGACTCCGGAGAAAATGTGCTGTGTGCAGTGACAAATCACACTTCTCTATTTGGTATCCGATGAATGAGTCTGAGACTAGTGAATGACAGGAGAATATTATCCACCTGACTGCATTGTACCCGTTGAAAAGTTTGGTAGAAGAGGGACAGTGCTATGAGGTTGGTTTTCAGAGGTTGCCCTCAGCTACTTAATTCCAATAAAGAGAAATCTTAATGTGTCAGCAAACAATATTTACAACAATTGTAGCTTTTGTGTTTCGCATGATAGTGCCAAATGCACAAGGTCGATAAAGGCATTGGTGAGGAACTGGATGTGGAAGAACATGACAGAGCTGCACAAAGCCTGGACCTCATCCCCATCCAACACCTTTGGGGTGAACTAGACCAGAGATTGTGATCCAACATCTCCTCAACATCAGGGTCACCTCGCAAATGTTCTTCTGGATAAAGGGTCAAAATATACCCCAAGACATCTTCAATTTTTGGTGGAAAACCTCAGAAAAGGGAGAGCTGTAAGGTCATTAAAATCTATGGCTGTATATTGAGAGGTCAAAAAAGCTTCTGTTGTGGGAAGTGGGGGTGTCTCAATACTTTTCTCCATATAGTGTAGTTTAGGGATGTCCTTTAAAAAAGGATGGGGCGTTTTGTAAAACATGTTGCCATTAAAGGTGTTGTCTGATCTAAAACTGATAATTCTGCAGTCACTCTATGTCACGGCAGACTTATCAATCATCCCAGTGCTCGCACTGTACGCTGCGATGATTCACCTTTTTGTTAGGCGGGAGCGGACAGCAATTATGCGGTATGTATGTTCCTGGCAACATGAATGGTGAGTGTGGCCTCACTCAATACAAATGTATGAAGGCAGCGTGTCTGACTAGTGGGAGTGGCCATCTAGTGGGCATGGCCTTGCTCCATAACACTAGTTTTGAGCGAGGCCGCACCCACTAGTCGTGTTGTTGCCGAGAACATGCATACTGCATAACTGTGGTCCGTTGCCCGTTTAGAAACCGTGAATCCTCGAAGAGCACAATGCCAGCGCCGGGAGGATTGATATATCTGCAGTTTAGACCAGACAACCCCTTTAAATGCATAACTTCTCCAAATCTATGTAATCTGACTCTTCAATAGATAGCAATTATGCCTTGATTAATCAAGAGACTGTACACACATGGACATCCCCTTTATGACCACGTAAACTGCAATTATATATCATTATCTTATCGATATTTCACACATTCTGAAAGTTCACATATCCAATCTTTTTGATAATTTTTTGGCCAAATTTTTCTTTATAACCTTGAGCCCTTTTTTTCTACAAATGAAACTAAATTCAATATATCCAGTAACTACTTTGGCGATAAATGAGTGGTTAGAGAAAAATCCAAATCTGACCTTCAAACCTTTCTGATATCATATTCAACAGTGATCACGGCATCAGAAGCAGGGAGGTTTCTTTTTATCCCCAATCATCAGTCACCTGGTATAATATAGAAGAAAAAAAGGTTTAGTACTGTGTTAGCCAGTTGGAAAAAAGTTTGATTGCTCTTAGTGGAAAAAACAAAATAATAATCTTGTTGGTGTGATACCTTTGAATGGCTAACAAAAAAAAGTATGTAGCACCTGCTGTGGAAGCTAAGTATAGAGAGCCACACACATTTACCTCTACATATTGATGTTACAAAGCAGCAAGCTTTTAGACTTTTCAAATCTCTTCATCAGGCATGGTATGAATAGATATTAGAAGATTTGTGTTTCATCTAATATCTTGTCCAATAGTCAAAGAGAGCTGGCTCACAACTATAGGGTGCTCAGAAATTGATATCAATAACGGTGAGATTATCCGGCACACCAAAGAAGAGAAAATTCAATGATAGAGTCCAGATAGTTTTTTATTTACTGTGGAATGAGACAAGGTAAAAAATTATGACATTTTTCATGCCATTTGTGTCATGACGTTTCGACCTGATTCTTCTTCATATACCACAACTGGTTGGTACTCCGTGCTTATTCACGCAGCTAAATCGTTTTTATAAGTCACCTAAGTCACAATGTCTGTCCACTTGGGAACTAGTGCTCTCTAGTATAATCTGCAAGGTTGCAGCATATATGATTGCTGTTTAGCAAAAGCTAAAGTTAGCCCCCAGAGTCAATTAGGAGACACAGTGTAATGCTACTACTGTCGGTTATAAGGAAAGCCAGAAACTGGAATGTGTATGGCAACCAACCAATTGCGGGGGGGCTCTATCATTGAATTTTCTCTTTTTTGATGTGCCTGATAATCTCACCATCATCTATTATCTTGTCATACCATGCCTGATGAAGAGATGTGAGAAGTCTCAAAAGCTTGCTGCTTTGAGATGTGAGAAGTTTCAAACACTTACTGCTTTGTAACATGAGTCTGTAGAGGTGATTGTGTGTGGCACTCTATATTTAGCTTCCACAGCAGGTGCTACATACTTTATTTTCGTTAGCCATTAAAAGGTATCACAACTACAAGATTATTATTTTGTTTGTCCCACTGAGAGCAATCAAACTGGTATAATATATAATCCTAACAAAAACGAAGATACTGCAAAAAACTTAACAATGGGTGAAAAACGTTTGTTTTTCTATACGTTGCAAGTGAAACAACTGAGCAATGGTCTCAACATATTATAATTTCACTTTTGGGATTAAAATGGTGTCATAATATTGTTTAGAAAGTCAAAGCTGCTCATCTACATTATTGCTGAGTCTGGTCCCGCAGCTCGGTTTTATCATGGAAATGGCACTGAACTCCAACACTCTTAAGTGTGGAGCTGTTCAGAATAATTCATGTAAGAGCTTTTGGATCTTTCATCTAGTGGGCGGTGAAACATAAATGATTTTTTTGCGGAGAACACTTACGGTAATATTTTTGATAGCACTGCATATTTCTTCATCAAGGACACTTAATATTCTTTCAAAGATAAAAGTACCGTATTTTTCGCTTTTTAAGACGCACTTTTGTTCCCCCAAACTGGGGGGGGGAGAATGGGGGTGCGTCTTAAAAAGCGAATCTAAAAAAAAAAAATTAAATATTACTGGTGGAGGGGTGGTGAGGGGTGCGGCGGCTTAGCGGCAGCTTCCGGTGGGTGGGGGGCACAGCTGCAGGACCAGAGCAACAGAGATCTACCGGCTGCAGCGTTTGGTGGGCGCCGCCATGTTTTCTGTGCAGTAGCTGGCCGGTAGAGGTAGAAACCTCAGTTGGCCGCCTGTCTCCACTATGGCGGCGGCCATTTTGTTGAAGCCTCTACTGAATGCAGCCGGCCACAAAAGACATGGCGGCTCCCACTGCTCGCTCCGGTCCTGCAGCAACAAGGTGGGAGACACCAGGAAGACATGTGTCAGTTGTGCAGGGGATGTGTGCCCTGCTCCAGGGGATGTGTGCCCTGCTCCAGGGGATGTGTGCCCTGCTCCAGGGGACGTGTGCCTTCAATGGGGGACGTGTGCCTTCAATGGGGGACGTGTGCCAGCTGCAGGGGACGTGTGCCTTCAATGGGGGACATGTGCCTTCAATGGGGGACGTGTGCCTTCAATGGGGGACGTGTGCCAGCTGCAGGGGACGTGTGCCTTCAATGGGGGACGTGTGCCTTCAATGGGGGACGTGTGCCAGCTGCAGGGGACGTGTGCCTTCAATGGGGGACGTGTGCCTTCAATGGGGGACGTGTGCCAGCTGCAGGGGACGTGTGCCTTCAATGGGGGACGTGTGCCTTCAATGGGGGACGTGTGCCAGCTGCAGGGGACGTGTACCTTCAATGGGGGACGTGTGCCTTCAATAGGGGACGTGTGCCAGCTGCAGGGGACGTGTGCCTTCAATGGGGGACGTGTGCCTTCAATGGGGGACGTGTGCCTTCAATGGGGGACGTGTGCCAGCTGCAGGGGACGTGTACCTTCAATGGGGGACGTGTGCCTTCAATGGGGGACGTGTGCCAGCTGCAGGGGACGTGTGCCTTCAATGGGAGACGTGTGCCTTCAATGGGGGACGTGTGCCAGCTGCAGGGGACGTGTACCTTCAATGGGGGACGTGTGCCTTTAATGGGGGACGTGTGCCAGCTGCAGGGGACGTGTGCCTTCAATGGGGGACGTGTGCCTTCAATGGGGGACATGTGCCAGCTGCAGGGGACATGTGCCTTCAATGGGGGACGTGTGCCTTCAATGGAGGACGTGTGCCAGCTGCAGGGGACGTGTGCCTTCAATGGGGGACGTGTGCCAGTTGCAGGGGACGTGTGCCTTCAATGGGGGACGTGTGCCTTCAATGGGGGACGTGTGCCAGCTGCAGGGGACGTGTGCCTTCAATGGGGGACGTGTGCCTTCAATGGGGGATGTGTGCCAGCTGCAGGGGACGTGTGCCTTCAATGGGGGACGTGTGCCTTCAATGGGGGACGTGTGCCAGCTGCAGGGGACGTGTACCTTCAATGGGGGACGTGTGCCTTCAATGGGGGACGTGTGCCAGCTGCAGGGGACGTGTGCCTTCAATGGGGGACGTGTGCCTTCAATGGGGGATGTGTGCCAGCTGCAGGGGACGTGTGCCTTCAATGGGGGACGTGTGCCTTCAATGGGGGACGTGTGCCAGCTGCAGGGGACGTGTGCCTTCAATGGGGGACGTGTGCCAGCTGCAGGGGACGTGTGCCTTCAATGGGGGACGTGTGCCTTCAATGGGGGACGTGTGCCAGCTGCAGGGGACGTGTACCTTCAATGGGGGACGTGTGCCTTCAATGGGGGACGTGTGCCAGCTGCAGGGGACGTGTGCCTTCAATGGGGGACGTGTGCCTTCAATGGGGGACGTGTGCCAGCTGCAGGGGACGTGTGCCTTCAATGGGGGACGTGTGCCTTCAATGGGGGACGTGTGCCAGCTGCAGGGGACGTGTGCCTTCAATGGGGGATGTGTGCCTTCAATGGGGGACGTGTACCTTCAATGGGGGACGTGTGCCTTCAATGGGGGACGTGTGCCAGCTGCAGGGGACGTGTGCCTTCAATGGGGGACGTGTGCCTTCAATGGGGGATGTGTGCCAGCTGCAGGGGACGTGTGCCTTCAATGGGGGACGTGTGCCTTCAATGGGGGACGTGTGCCAGCTGCAGGGGACGTGTACCTTCAATGGGGGACGTGTGCCTTCAATGGGGGACGTGTGCCAGCTGCAGGGGACGTGTGCCTTCAATGGGGGACGTGTGCCTTCAATGGGGGACGTGTGCCAGCTGCAGGGGACATGTGCCTTCAATGGGGGACGTGTGCCTTCAATGGGGGACGTGTGCCAGCTGCAGGGGACGTGTGCCTTCAATGGGGGACGTGTGCCAGCTGCAGGGGACGTGTGCCTTCAATGGGGGACGTGTGCCTTCAATGGGGGACGTGTGCCAGCTGCAGGGGACGTGTACCTTCAATGGGGGACGTGTGCCTTCAATGGGGGACGTGTGCCAGCTGCAGGGGACGTGTGCCTTCAATGGGGGACGTGTGCCTTCAATGGGGGACGTGTGCCAGCTGCAGGGGACGTGTGCCTTCAATGGGGGACGTGTGCCTTCAATGGGGGACGTGTGCCAGCTGCAGGGGACGTGTGCCTTCAATGGGGGACGTGTGCCTTCAATGGGGGACGTGTACCTTCAATGGGGGACGTGTGCCTTCAATGGGGGACGTGTGCCAGCTGCAGGGGACGTGTGCCTTCAATGGGGGACGTGTGCCTTCAATGGGGGACGTGTGCCTTCAATGGGGGACGTGTGCCAGCTGCAGGGGACGTGTGCCTTCAATGGGGGACGTGTGCCTTCAATGGGGGACGTGTGCCTTCAATGGGGGACGTGTGCCAGCTGCAGGGGATGTGTGCCAGCCGTAGGGGATGTGTGCCAGCCGTAGGGGACATGTGCCATCAATAGGGGACACGTGCCAGCTGTAGGAGACGTGAGCCACAAAATAGACGTGCCAGCTTTAGGCGATGTGTGCCAGCTGTACTGGACGTGTGCCATCAATAGGGGACGTGTGCCATCAATAGGGAACGTGTGCCATCAATAGGGGACGTGTGCCATCAATAGGGGACGTGTGCCATCAATAGGGGACGTGTGCCAGCACTGGGGGACATAGGCCAGCACAAGGGGGCTATATCCAATATAAGGGGGCCATATCCAAATTAAGGGGGCTAATTATAGGATGAGGGGGCTATATCCCAGGATGAGGGACCATGTACCATGATGAGGGGGGCTATGAGGGACATATACCCGATATGATTTGTAAGATGGACACTGGCATTGTAAGATGGACCCCATTTAACATTAAAAATTATTTTTTTCTCTTTTCCTTCACCAAATTTGGGGGTGCGTCTTATAATCAGGTGCGTCTTATAAAGCGAAAAATACGGTATTTTTGATCCTACTTAACCATCTCTTTAAAATTCCCATCTCTAAGTGTCACCAGAATGCTTCCGGCTCTCATGTAAGTTATTTTTTTCTTTAGAAAAGAGGAAATGGTTATGATCATTGAACGTATTGTATTGTAAGTGATTTTACTAAACGTGACCCCAATCTTTACAGAATTTTACACTTGAAAAAAAACTGGAAGATATTTGTATAATATTGATACGCTAAATATCCAATTGCCTTTTCTTGCAAGAAAAGGAAATACAAGTGCCCGTTTATGCCATTCTCCTTTTGTCCAGTAATGGTGTCCTGAGGGATAGGTAGGGTAAGGTCAACAACTCTAAAATCTAAATTTTTCATGTGGATTTGAGAAGCTTTGTAATATTTATTTATTGTGGTTTGCCTGTAAACGTTAAGCTATTTCCGTAATCAAGAAAAAAAACATGTAAAGGGAAGACATAGGAGGGTGATGCTGTCACCGTGTAACAGGATTAAATACCAATTCCAGGGAAAGTTACGCCTAACCTGTCCCTTAACATTGAGACCCTGTGCTGTCTCTTATCCCAGAACTACCCCTAAAGGTGGCGAGGTCTGAGCCACCAGCGTAACCCTATCTCTTTAGAAACCCTGGCATAAACCCCCTCTTCCAATGCAAAGGAATAGGAAAAACGCAAAAGATAAACTACTTAAAGGGAACCTGTCACCCAAAATCACCCTTGTTAGCTGTAAATACATGTCCCTGAAGCATAACACCACAGTCCTACACATCCCTTTGTGGTGTTTTAGTTCAATATGAAAGTGCACTTTAGTCGTTTCAAAACTTACAAAATCCGTGGCAGTGGGGCGTTCCCAAGCCTTCTTGTCTATGAGGCGGTTCCCCTGTGCCGCTGTATTACGCCCTAATGGGCGTTGTTTCAAACTTTGTAGCGCGGGCACGATTCATAATATCGCGGCCGCGACGTCACGGTCATGTGATGCCGTGACGCGTCATTTCCGGGCGGACGGGGCGCTGTTGTCTGACGCGCACCGGCCGACTTCATAAAGCAATCTGCGCATGCGCTGAAGTTGGCCAGTGCGCGTTCACAGATAGAGGCAGGTGGGCAGGCTACGGTGAATCCCCCTCCCTCCCCTGTGTCACCCTCCTTCCCTGTCTCTCGCTCTCTGTCTGTGACCCCCTCCATAACTGTGCCCCCACTGCTTCACACCAAGTAATAAAAAAAACAAAAAAAAAATGTCAATATACACTATCTATATATAGATGTGGATATAATATATATATATATATATATATATATATATATATATATAAATATATATACACACATATATATGCATGCACACACATATAATACTGTAACACATATATGTGTGTGTGTAATTTTTTTTTTTTTTCACAAACATATACATTATATATATATATATATAATGTATATGTGTGTGAACAAAAATACATATTTACACACACACACATATATGTATTACAGTAGTATATGTGTGTGCATGCATATATATGTATATATAAATATAATATATATACATATATATATATATATATATATATATATTTAATACACATACACAAAAATGTACAACTTACATATATATGTATATTTATATATATATATAAATATACATATATACTAATATAATCGATCTATATATTGTGTGTGTAAATATGTCATTCTGATCACACACATATACATTATATATATATATATATATAATGTATATGTTTGTGAAAAAAAAAAAAATTACACACACACATATATGTGTTACAGTATTATATGTGTGTGCATGCATATATATGTGTGTATATATATTTATATATATATATATATATATATATATTATATCCACATCTATATATAGATAGTGTATATTGACATTTTTTTTTTTGTTTTTTTTATTACTTGGAGTGAAGCAGTGGGGGCACAGTTATGGAGGGGGTCACAGACAGAGAGCGAGAGACAGGGAAGGAGGGTGACACAGGGGAGGGAGGGGGATTCACCGTAGCCTGCCCACCTGCCTCTGTCTGTGAACGCGCACTGGCCAACTTCAGCGCATGCGCAGATCGCTTTATGAAGTCGGCCGGTGCGCGTCAGACAACAGCGCGCCGTCCGCCCGGAAATGACGCGTCACGGCATCACATGACCGTGACGTCGCGGCCGCGATATTATGAATCGTGCCCGCGCTACAAAGTTTGAAACAACGCCCATTAGGGCGTAATACAGCGGCACAGGGGAACCGCCTCATAGACAAGAAGGCTTGGGAACGCCCCACTGCCACGGATTTTGTAAGTTTTGAAACGACTAAAGTGCACTTTCATATTGAACTAAAACACCACAAAGGGATGTGTAGGACTGTGGTGTTATGCTTCAGGGACATGTATTTACAGCTAACAAGGGTGATTTTGGGTGACAGGTTCCCTTTAAATCTGCTGCTTCACTCCTGACAGCAGCAGGGGGAACAGCACCAGGTCAGATGATCTTCTACTGCAGTGGCTCAAACACATTCACACTCCAGGCTGGTTGAGGTAAGAATGAGCTATCACCAACAACAGCTGAAGGATCATATGACTACTTAAGGAGAGGTGGGCGTGGACACACACTGCAGCAAACCTTCCTAGTATAACCAGTAAAATAACAACATTAACCCTCACAGGTACTGAAGAAATGACAATATAAAAAGCTGTAACAGACTGGTGACAGATGCAGCTGCAGTTTCTCACTCAGTGAGAGAGCAAAGGAGAATTGCTTAAAGATGGAACAGAACTGTCATGACATCACATAGAACTTTTCAAAAGAATATCTATAGAATACTCATAAACATTCCCTCACTACATGGAAGATAAAAGCCCTCATGTATATAGCAAAATATCAGATCATCAAACCAATTATATAGTATCGATGGTGTATGGTCATTTGTTTTTTAGATCTAGTTTAGGATATTCAAGGACATTTTGAGGGAAAGTTGACGTGGAACAGGGGCATCAAGGCAAAGTAGGATGAATCCTCTGTTCGCAGGCAGGGACAAAATAAAGAGTGAATTGCCTTAAGCCAATCATTGGATTGTCATATTTATATTGATATATTGATGATTTATCTTTTGATCTTTTGATATTTGTTCAGGGTGTACCTGTTTTAATGTTGGATTATTAAAATAAAATACTTGGCTGTTTTGAATTTACTATTTGAAGAGCCCATATGGACCCCCAGATATTTATATCTCCCCCCCTGCTCCACCTCCTGACCAGCGATAGTGACCGGTAAACATTCCTTCTCTCTCCTGCTATACTTTACCAACAACGCCTTCATTTTCTTTACATGTTGCTGTAGATAGTTAGCATGGCACCAATCCACACAGTCTGACACCAGCCTTCGATATTCCCCATCATCCTGGTCCCCCCTGATACATCCAACAACCGCAGAGTCATCAGAGAATTTTTGTAAGTGACAAAAATCATATTTATACTGAAAATCTGCTGTATACAGTGTGAATAGGAAGGGGACAGCACCATTCCCTGATGGTGTCACGCTGCGGACATGGGAGCGTCCGGACACCGTGCATGACAGTGGCACATGGACCAACAATGTCCGGCAAACACACGGGAGGACTCAGGATGCGAAGTGCAGCAAGCAGGGAGAGATGGAGAGGTAACTTACATTGTTTGTGATATTTGGGTGTGCATTGGATGAAGCGTATATCCCAGGATGGGGGGGGGCTATATCCAGCATGAGAGGGCCATGTGCCATGATGGAGGGCCATTTCCAGGGTGGGTGATCTTTGGTATACATTTATATCTGTATAGCTGGTACAATCTGGGCATCTGCTGTATATAATTATATATGTACATTTGGTACAACCTGGGTATATTCTGTATATAAGTCTATATGAACAGCTGGTATAACCTGGGTAGTCTCTGTATATAATTATATATATATACTGTACATATATATATATATATATATATATATATATATATATATATATATATATATATACACAGTTGGTATAACCTGGACATCTGCTGTATATTCTATATTCTAATACATTTAAAGCTGCTATAACCTGCGCACCTTCTTAACATAATTCTATATGTACAGATGGTATAACCTGGCCATCTCCTGTATATAATTACATATGTAATGCTGGTATAACCTGGATATCTTCTTTATATAATGATATATGTACAGCTGGTATAACCTGGGCATCTTCTGTGTATAATTATATATGTACAGCTGGTATAATCTGGACATCTTCTGTATATAATTATACATGTACAGCTGGTATAACCTGGACATCTTCTGTATATAATTATATATGTACAGCTGGTATAGCCTGGGCATCTTCTGTGTATAATATGTATAGCTGGTATACCCTGGGCAGCTTCTGTATATAATTATATATGTACAGCTGGTATACCCTGGGTGTCTTCTGTGTATAATTATATATGTAAAGCTAGTATAAACTGGGCATCTTCTGTATATAATTATATATGTGTAGCTAGTATAACCTGGGCATCTTCTGTGTATAATTATATATGTACAGCTGGCATAACATGGGTATCATCTGTATGTAATTATATATGTACAGCTAGTATAACCTGGGCATCTTCTGTATATAATTATATATGTACAGCAGGTATAACCTGGGTATATTCTATATGTACAGCTGGAATAACCTGGACATCTTCTGTTTATAGTTATATACGTATATCTGGTATAGTCTGGGCATCTTCTCTATATTCTAAAACATGTACAGTTGGTATAACCTGGACATCTTCTTTACATAATTCTATATGTACAGCTGGTATAACCTGGGCATCTTCTGTATATAATTATATATGTACAGCTGGTATGACCTGGGTATCTTCTTTATATAATGATATATGTACAGCTGGTATAACCTGGGCATCTTCTGTGTATAATGATATATGTACAGCTGGTATAACCTGGGCATCTTCTGTAAATAATTACATATGTACAACTGGTATAACCTAGGCATCTTCTGTGTATATATATATACAGCAGGTATAACCTGGGCATCGTCTGTGTATAATTATATATGCACAGCTAGTATAACCTGGCAATACTCTGTACATAATTATATATATACTAGATGGGTGCCCGATGCACAATGCATCGGGATTCTAGCAGAGCGAGTCTCTGACTCGCAATGGCCGCTTCGCGGCCAATGCTTCGCGCTGCTAAGGCGACTCGCCATGCCCGCTGCGCGGGCATAGCGAGTCGCCTTAGAGCTGCTCGCAATGGCCGCTGCGCGGCCAATGCTTCGTTCGTATCCACATGACCACGCTGACTCGCAGCGAGAGCGGTCTCAAAAGGGGCAAAAAACCCATTCGTGATTATATAATAGATATATATATATGTATATAGCTGATAGAACCTGGGCATCTTTTATATGTTGTGCTGGTAGAAAGTATATACAGTATCTTTGTGTATATATTGATATTTACCACCATCCCTCCCCTCCTGTACCTATATGTCCTGATTGTCTAGAGTTATTGTAATTGTGTTGTCTCCCCTATCCTCATGTAAAGTGCCATGGAACCTAATGGCGCTATATAAAAAAAAAATAATATTAATATTGCTATAACTTGGGTATCTTGTATATTTATATTTTCTGTTTTAAACAACAATTTTGTTTAGATAATTGTTGACTAATGGACAAATAAATGAATGGAAGAAAAGTGAAATCTTTGTTCTTGAGAAACCATTATGAGGAGTGAACTCTGTGGTTTCTGTGAAGCAGGGTGAGCGCCATCTAGTGGAAGTGAATCGTGTACTTGCTTTCTGGCTAAGGATAACGTTTTCCCTTTCTTATTTTCGCCCATTTCTACTTCTTGTTGAGCAGTGACTGCTGTGACGAAGCGATTTCTTTAATGTAACGTAAAATGACTGGAAGTCATGCGAGGTAGATAAACCTGCTATCTTACTTTATCTTTAGGTTTTGGGGGAGTGTACAGTACTTTGTTTTCATCTTATCACTTTGCTGCACTTTATTACATTCGTGCTGTAAGTTCAGTTTCGGGTTAAGCTGCTTTCACATAAAGATTTATTCCTGTTCATGGGGATCCTGTTTTTTGCAGTACCCCACGGACAGGAAAGGACAGCATTGGAGGTGATCTCCGGATGCCATTTCTGTGTCTAGAACACAGAAAGCCCGAGCCTGCAAAGCGCAGGCAAGCCAGGCACTTTCAGTGAACAAAGGGTTAAAAATAAAAAAAGAACATGCTCACCTCTCCGGTGTGAGTCCTGCGCCGTCTAGCTCCCGGGGCTTAAGGACCTGGTGGGGCAGGGCTACCCGATCAGCTGATCGGTCACATGACCGCATCAGCTGAGCGGTTTAAATCCCACACCCACCAAAACCGAACGGCGAGCGGGAGATTGAAACCGCGCTGATGCGGTCATGTGACAACCCGATCAGCTGATGCAGTCATGTGACCGATCAGCTGATCGGGTAGCCCTGCCCCACCAGGTCCTTAATCCCCGGGAGCTAGATGGCACGGGACACACGCCGGAGAGGTGAGCATGCTTTTTTACATTTTTATCCCTTTGTATAGTTAATTTCACTTCCGCAATGTGTATATATATATATATATATATATATATATATATATATATACACATTGCGGAAGTGAAATTATAGGGGAACAGAGCGGTTTTAGTGTACTGAGCATGCCCAGTACACTAAAATCGGGTCTGGGAAACGATCCGATGTTTTCCTGGACCCGTGCTCCATAAGCCCCCATGTTATTGGCCGCGGATCGTGTTGGATCCGATTCTGTATGATTTGGTCCTCTGTACAGCAAAAAATCGGACAGAAACGGATCCTACGCAAATTGGATGCCATTAAGGGCAAATCCGATCAGATCCATTGCCCATAGGGATACATGGGGGCCAAATCTGATTACAGATTACATAAAATCGCAATGTGCTTGTATTAGAAATAAACAAACCTGGAAAATTGTGAAATCAAATTTATTCGATGCGAAATGAATCAGTTGGGATTGATGTTAAAAAAGTTGGTTATTATGCTCTAAGGTCTCTTGAGTGAGACAGGCTGGGAACGGGTTGAAAGGCAATAAAAGCTCATGCCCACCAGCAAACAGGGCTGTAGGAGGGTGAAGAGGCGGGTTCATATGAAGCCAGGAGAGGACTGACAGGAAAAAGTGAGGGGCTAGGTGCTTTCTCATAACTACAACAGGTGCAAGGGTTGCAATCGCACCCAGGCTCTGTGGCCAAGGGGGCCCCAAATGTCCCTTTGGCCTATAGAAAAAGACTAACGCTATTAAAGATTTGCCAAAATTGGGGACCCTGTTGGAGCTTTCACATCAGGGGCCATGAGTTTCGAGTTATGCCCCCGACTAGGTGTAATGATGAGTAAGCGTGCTCGTCACTGCTCCATACTTGATTGAGCATCAAGGAGCTTGGGTATGCTTAGTACTCACTCAAGTATCAATGGTCCTCGGATGTGTCATCCGTGAACGATCAACAGAAAGAGCCACCTCCCTCCAGTGAACAATGGGATCCGGCAACCCAGTGAGAACCGCTTGCAGTCTCTGAATTGCTCACATTGATGGTAAAATCAATGCCTCTGGATGCCGTGTATAGAATGAAAACGCCCATCCTCCCCTGGAAAAGCTCTTTTTTTGGCTGGTTGTATATGGGCGGAGAGCCAAACTGCCCATCTCTGATTGACTTCCATTATACTCGTTACTCAAGCCAATCCCATCAATGCATCCTACCTACTCGATTGGAGTAACAAGCACCAGAGCACTTTAGTGTTTGCTCATCATGAGCTAGGGTGAGTATTATTTTCTTATTGGGCAGCTATGCCCTCCATTGATCAAGATTAGGAAATAAGGTGGACAATGATACAATAAACATAATTAAAGTTGCTGTAACCAGTGTAAAATCCCTTCATCTTGAAAGTCTCTCCTGCTTCAGAGTATTGGAATCTATCACTTGATCATTGTAGACACTGCAAACACGGAAATGTGCCCAGAAATGCTTGTTTGGCTTGAATTGTGTCACTGCAGTATTCTGAAATTCCTTCTTATAAGGATAGGAATGAACAATGTAGTCCAGTTACATTTAATGGTTAATCCTACCTTGTTTGAACATGGTTCATATTTATTAACAAAAGTAATCCTTTTATTGTCTCTTCTTGGCTTTCTAACCTGTATTTGCATGCATGCATCTTTCTGCAGTAAATTAGTTTAATAGCCCCAACATTATAATTTACTAGTCATTTCACCCACTCCGACTTCAAGGCTTCCTGGCTTTGTCACAATACAGCTCAACCTCTAAAACTGAGACCCAAGCAACAATTTCTTCCTTTTCTATGAATATTAACTGTTAGAATGAAAATAAATGTACATATCAGTATTTTTTTTTTGCAAAGGTTGGTATATAGATGATTATCCTGTAATTTTATAATCCACATATTCAAAAAAATGTGTCCACGTCATGGTGTAATGTAAGATTTGGTTCAAACCATATAGAATTCAGTGGAATACAAGAAAAAAGTGTCATAAATAAGGATTAATACTCGTATAACACCATATTGTTACACAGGGTGGTTTAATGGCAACGGGGATAAGGAAGCAATATGGTAAGATGGGCAAAAGGCAATGAGGGAAGCTAGTCGGACCCTTTGACTGGGGCTCCCTAACTCACCCTGTTCTCGAAATTACCTCTGATGGTGAGGATGTCCTGGCTGCCTCCCTTGCACTTTGCTCCTGATCAGCCCTAGGCTAAGATCCCTTCACTTTCACCAATGGACTGAAAAGTACAGCAACTCCCAAACAGAAGGAAAACACCCCAATGTTTCAGCAAAAAGCACACACGTCTTCTCATCTCCAGGTATTGCAGAGAGTAAACTGTATCAGCAACACCTGCTGGTGGAAGAGGAAACTATTTAAAGGCCAGGGGCATAGTCTCCTGACAAACCCACGACTCCCCAACTGCAGAGCCGCCTACACACAGAAAGCAACACAACAGCTTCTACACATTAACTCTGAATGTGCCAAAGGAAATGTGACACATATTCAACATGTTAATGAATTTGAAATCACGTTGAGTATTTGCTACTCTCAAGAAACCATGTTGTGGACATGATACCTTTTTATGTGTGATAGATGTGTAGAAGCTGCATAAATCCAGTGAGCAGTATATAACCATCATCAAGTGCCAAAAAAAGAGAGGTTGCTGAATAAGACAGAGGAGAGCCTACAGATGCTACAATTGGCCAAACCAATGAGGTATTCAGTGATTTGTGGATTATTGGTAGGGTATACATAATAGGGGCACAGAATGTTGTATGAAGGAAATTCTAAGCTTTGTACCCAAACCTATGAAGCTAAATATGCTGCTCAAAAAAATAAAGGGAACACTTCAACATTACATTGGGTTGTTAAATCTTCCCTTTATTATTAAGGATTATTTATACTTACTATTTCTGCCTTGAAGTCAGATCATGAGTAAGGCTACAAGCCAGCCGAAACATGTTGCCTGAAGACATGATAAACTGACCTGTGTGTTTTTACGTGTTAAGAAACCTGTTTTTTACATGAATACAAATAAATGGAAATTTTATAAAGAACTCAAGGTGCAAATTTCCTCAACTTGCTGGACAATTCTTGGAAGAAATCTGCACCGTGGGTCCTAGCCTCAAAGATGTTATACTTGAGTATCTGTAGAAGAATAACCTCATGGTTCAGTATCAAAGTGGGTTTATGAAGGATCGGTCCTTTCAAACTAATCTGATCAGCTTCTATGAAGAGGTAAGTTCCAGACTGGACCATAGAAATGCAGTGGATGTTGACTATATGGACTTTTTAAAGGTACTTGAAACAGTACCACTGAAAAGGATGGTACATAAAATGAAAATAATGGAAATAGGGGAAAATATGTGTAAATGGGTTAAGAACTGGCTCAGTGATAAGAAACAGGGTGGTTATTAATGGAACACACTCAGACTGGGTCACAGTTGTCAGCGGGATACCACAAGGGTCAGTATTCGGGCCTTCATGTTTTTAACATATTTATTAATGACTTTGTAGAAGGCATATAAAGGAGCATTTCAATATTTGCAAATTATACTAAACTCTGCAAAGTATAGAGGAGGATCATTTAATTTTACTAAAGGATATATCTAAGATGGAGGTTTGAGCTGAGAAAGGGCAATTGAAATTTAATGTAGACAGAGGAAATAAAATGTATAATTATGTACTTAATTGTAAAAGAGTCACTGATAAAGGCTTGGGTGTATGGGTAGACGCTAACTCAACTTTTATGACCAGTGTCTGGCAGCTGCTGTCCAAGGTTAATAAAATAATGGGATGCATTAAAATAGGCATGTATGGTCATAAGGAGAATGTAGTTTTACCTCTGTACGTCACTAGTGCGTTCACAATTAGAATACTGTGTACAATTCTGGTTTCCTGTGTATAAGAAGGATATGACTGAACTAGAGCGAGTCTAGAGAAGAGCGACCAAGGTTATTAGAGGACTGGTGGTCTGCAATACCAAGACAGGTTATTAAACTTGGGGTTATTTGTTTGGGAAAAAGAAGGCTTAGGTGTGATCTAATTACAATGTGCAAATATATGAAGGGACAATTCAGAGGTTCTTCAAATGATCTTCTTACACCTTGGCCTGAGACTGGGACAAGGGGGCATCATCTACATCTGGAGGAAAGAAGGTTTAATCAAAATCACAGACGTGGATTCTTTACTGTAAGAGCAGTGAGACTATGGAACTCTCTGCCACATGATGTTGTAATGAGTGACTCACTACTAAAATGTAAGAAGGGCCTGGATGCCTTTCCTGAAAAGTATAATATTACAGGTTATGTATTCTGTGATTGGGCATTGATCCAGAGAACAAGTCTTGCCATATCTGGAGTTGGAAAGGAATTTTTGCCCTAATATGGAGCTTAGTCTCTGCCCCATCAGGGCTTTTTTTTGCCTTCCCTTAGATCAACATGTACGTCAAAATAAGGTTAGAACCTTACTAAATCAGCATCCCACTCAATTTGTTGATATGTGCCTGGTATTTAGTATAAAATGATTGCCAAGTTTTAGATTTGCCACCAGAGATCTCCAATAGAGCTCGCTGTATGTTATAGGTTTGGAACTATCTAACTAGGTATCAGCAGGCGAGTCCAGTGGAGTTGAGGATAACTCATCATTAACTATATCTTCCATTGTATTAATTATTGTACGCAGTTTAGTATAATCTTTCAAAATGTAAATTTTACGAGAAAAGGGCCCAATACTAACTCTGGTGTTATCTCTAATGGGTGTGCTTGGGTTTAAAAAAAAAAATGGTTTCCCAACTCAGAAGTGCCAAAAGGAATTTAGAGAGACACCAGCAACAGTTCAAGTGGATTTTATCCACTGGGAGGCAATGAGCTTGATGGTTATTATTATTGCACTTTATTAGGTGCCCATCTTTTTTCTATGCATAAGAAAATAAAAAAGAATTCAACTATCAATGGCTAAGTGACACACAGGTACAATAGGAGAGAACGCCTGACCACTGAGGTTTAGGACCTGAGATTACATGTATTGATGCAGTAGTAGATTATGTCAGATATTTATGGAAGGAACATGTTATGGGCAGCCTTGTATGATTTAATTAGTATTTTTAAGTTAATTAAATAATTAGAGGCAGTGAAGGGCTGGCAAAGGGACAAAGCAGAGGTGTATTTATGCAAGAGATCCAGTAGTTGAGGATGGATTGGAGAGTGAGAGAGTGGTATGTAGGAGGCTACAGAGAAGGATGTTGCAGAAATATAGGTATTACATGATGAGAGAATGCACTGCCATTTTGCATTTTTGAGAAAAGAGCAGACTGAAGAAATGTTTGTAAGCTGGAGGCATCAGGAATACTGCATTTTACACAGCAGCTCAGTGTGTTACTTATTTATGCATTTGTCATTTCATTGCACCTGCATCTTATTAATCATGCTTCTCAGGAGTATTCTGTCTGGACATATCAGACCTGGGACAATTCTTCAACAAAATGTATTGATTCTTCTCATGCCACTAAACACTTGCATCACACATGCAGTAATTCACTGGATCTGTCCTAAATTTGTTGCAGAGTACACAATAATACGTAGCATGGCTATCCCTGCACATTTTTGCAATGGAATCTAGTGTGTACAGTAGTGTTGTCATGCCCTTAGCTGCAGGGCTGGTCTCTCATGAAAATGGAGACTGGTGCCCACCCCGTGACCCTATGCGCAGCATCCTCTCTGTCCCTGCTGCGGGGATTGTCTCTGCTGAGCAGGGAGATCGGTGCCCATCACGCAGCTCCACTAATTCTGCTCACCCTGCCTGTGGTTCCATGTAGCCGTTTCCTTCCTTCTTATCCAGGAACCCAAGTCTTCTTGGCAGGTCCTAGCAATGTTCTTAGATTGTGCACACCGTATCCTGCACACACTTAAAGGGCCAGTACACCTGTTCTCTATTAGGTTTCTCGGCCTAATTGTGAGCTGCTCTGAGCTAAAAGGCATCCTCCCCCTAAAGGAGGTGCCTGGGCAACATGTTCATTCTCTAGGAACTTTGCCTCTATCCAGGTTGCACCTCTGCAGTGCTCTGCACTAGGAAGACTTGCCTTACTTTCAGAATTATTCTAACACCTCTGTCTCCACATAATCCTCCACTGGCAGTTTGTTATCCTGGATCTCTCTGAATGCTCTGGATCCCACCCCGAGCGGGCCAAGCGTCTCCTGAATCACATGGAACCATCCAGATTCCTATTTACAGGATTATACAGAGCTCCCAGGAATCACCCTACTTACAGGGAGATTGTCAACAGTCTTCTCATCTCTTCTGTTCGGTCTGTACGGGTCGCCCCTCTGGTCCCAGATTCATGGCATTTAGATTTCTTGGTGCTGTGCCAGGTTTATCCTTGTACAGGGGTTACCTTGTCGGTGCTCCGCTACGAGAGTTCTGTATCGTGATCCAGAGTGTTCTACCCTCAGATATCTATCCATTTGTTTAACTTCCTTTAATAAATATCCTTGGTTTTACTGAAGTCACATCTCCTGTGTCTTGCTGTATGGGGTGTTCAGCTGTACCACTGCTCCACCAGTGATCCAGTAAGTCCACTTTGCATCTCCACACCCCTCAGGAGTAACAAGTCTACTGCAGTATAGGTCATCATAGTGCAGCAATAAAAATTATACCCATTTTGTATTAATCTGATGTGCCGACTGATGGAGAAGCAAACGTCGGAAGTAAATGTGACATTGATAGGACAGTCAAACTGAGAAATCTGTGAGGAGGAAGCACTATTGGTTCCCGTTAAACCATCCAGTAAAAGAAACTTGTATAACCTAACTTTCCAGTAAGGGAGGTTTATTCTTGTAAAAAATGTGATTTCCTTTTCGTTAACTTACTATCACCTAGTGCCTGGATTAGCAAAGGAATTTCTTTAGTTTACATGGCCTAAAATGACTGGAAATTCTAAGGAATAAACACACCTGCTTAGTTATTACACTTTCAATGAGCTTTCCCCTGTTGTTTTCTGTGTACGGTTCTTATAGTGTCGCCACGCCATTGGCAATAAAGGTTCACTTGACATTTAATTGGTGCTGCTTTTTCCTTTTTTGGATTATTTACATGGACACTTGACCGGTGTTGAGAAAGCGCTGCACAAGTCTGGTAATGTCTGGTGCTGTTCTGTTTTTTTCATATATATATATATATATATATATATAAAATATATATATATATACATACGTGTAAAAAAGTTTCACTGCAGCACTCCTCAAAGTAAAGATCAGTAGTCCTTTATTTCTGGCTTCTGTGAGACAACAGACAGGAGATGGCCACGTATCGAGCACACACGCCCTATGCAAGGCTGTGAAGTAAGCCAGCTGCTCTGCACCCGAATACGTTTGCTGCTTAAAAGTTCTTCTTTCTTTATATATATATATATATATATATATATATTTACTAGAAAAAAGTACTCTGCAGCACACAGCTACTACCAATGATGTACATGTGCTAACAAGCTATATATACCTGAGAAAAAAGTTAAAAAACTTACGTTTTTTCAAAAAACTCAAAAATCTTATCTTTTTATTTCTGAAGTTCTTGGTACACACATTGGCTAATGTCTGTTTGCTCACCGACTGCGACAAAGTGACTTCAGGTCCGATGAGTCCTACGCTGATATCCCTATCCTCCTTGTCCGCTCCCCCACTTTTCAGTGGGCAGACACCACCTCGACCCTAGATCACCTGTGGTCAATGAGGGTGCAGATTGCAGTAAGGAGTATATATAGCTTGTTAGCACATGTACATCATTGGTAGTAGCTGTGTGCTGCAGAGTACTTTTTTCTAGTTTATATCCAGCGTCACTGCTGGCACCAGTTCACATTAGTCTGTGAGTGCTGTGCATTTTTTTTCTCTTTTTCTCTTTTATATACTTATATATATATATATATATATATATATAATATATATATATACACACATATATATATATATACACACTATATATAATACACATATGTGTGTGTGTATATAATATATATATATATATATATATATATATAATATATATATATAAATATATATATTTATATATATATTATGTATGTATATATGGATATATATATAGACAGATATATATACAGTACTGTAATATATAATATATATATTTTGCTGGCCTCTGCGTAGCCAACACAGCAGAGAGTGGGGGGCAAAAAGAGAGCGCATAGCACAGAGGAGGGGCAAACAGCACACAGCAGAAAGGGGGGCAGAGAGACAGCGCACAGCAGAGGGGGGGGGGAAGAGAGAGATCACACAGCAGAAGGAAGAAGAGAGAGAGCGCATAGCAGAGGTGGAGGGCAGAGAGAGTGCACTGTAGAGGGGGGCCGTGAGAGAGCTCACAGCAGAGGGGGGAGCAGAGAAAGGGATTGCACAGCAAAGGGGGGACAGAGAAATAGCACACAACAGAGGGGGGCCATGAGAGCGCACAATAGAGGGGGGAGCAGAGAGAGCTATATGATATGTGTTTCACTTTATTGAATTACTGAAATAAATTAACTATTTGATGAATTTCTAATTCATTGAGATTTATCTGTAGATGTCGATATTTTAAAGTTTTCTGTATTGATTCAGTTTTAAGTATAATTAATTTCTTATATTTCAAAACAAAATTATTAGCTCTTATGTTATGTGTTATCATTTTTAATAAAGTTTGAAACAAGATCTATTCTTATCAGTTTAATATCTGATACGTCCCCTATCTGGAGATTATATATTAAATGGGTTTTTAGACCAGGGAGATGGAGGAAGAGCTTGCTCTGTCCCTCCATGCATTGACCTGTTATTAAAGGATCTCCATGATTGATGCACCCCTCACTGGTTGGCTAGCTGTCTGTTTGTCTAGCTAGCTGAATGACTTAGGGCTTTTTCACATCAGCGGTAAGTTTTTTTCACCGCAACTGCCGCGGTTACCACATAACGGCCTTATTGCGGTTCAGTTGCGGCAAGACCCATGCAATGTCTATGGTGCTTGCGGTAAGTGTGCGGCAAGTGCGGTTTCGGCACTTGCGGCAGATGCGGCTGCGAAAAAAAGAGGAACTGACCGCGGTTTTTTCGTGGCCGCATCTACCGCAAGTGCCAAGTGGCTGGTTGGCTAATG
Organism: Allobates femoralis; assembly: GCA_033576535.1. Classification (NCBI taxonomy): domain Eukaryota; kingdom Metazoa; phylum Chordata; class Amphibia; order Anura; family Aromobatidae; genus Allobates; species Allobates femoralis. The sequence continues at coordinate 466,447,608 of JARQOC010000006.1, forward strand.
GGCTGGCTCGCTGGCTACCTAGCGAGCTGTATAGCTGGCTGATTGGCCATCTGGCTGGCTGGTTTGGCTAGCTGGATGGATAGCTGGTTATCCAGAAATTCCAGATTTGTATTTTACAATTCAACATTATTGATACTAACTCCTATGATAGCATTTTACATAGAAAATAGGCGTAAATCCACACACTAGGTCAAAATTTGTGTAAAAGTACAAATGATCTTTATTTGACACATAAATGACAATGTTTAAAACAAAACAGTAAATTTCAGTGGCATAGGGTCCGGAAAGAATCTCAGTGTCACAGGATCCAACAATTACAGTTTACAAGCAACAGATGCATGACATTGTAGATGTATGTCTGTGTAGCTCTCAATATCAGGGCTCAGGAGCTGGCTCACTGCATAGATCAATATCTGTACTGAGGTTAGATTTATATCATAGCTTGGTAATATTGACATACATCATATATCTTGAAATAACATTGCTCTCATGTATCAATGCAAGCTCAGTACTGCCACAAGTACCCCAATACAGATACAATCATTCACCACAGTGCATGTCTTATGAGTTACTTATAGTTACACATTAGATGTCATTAGAGGGATCTGTAAGTGTGTGTGATGTGCCTGATGCCTGGAACCCCTATGCATGGATAGCTGCTTGCTGGATGGCTAGATAGCTGGTTGGCTGCCTGGCTACTGGCTGGCTGCTTAGCTAGATGGCTGGTTAGCTAGCTGGTTGCTGATCGCTAGACAGCAAGCTAAACCAGCCAGCCTATCTGCTTCGCTGGTTGGCTAGCTGTCTGTCTGTCTAGCTTGCTGCATGACTAACTGCTGGCTGCTTACCTGGCTGGCTTGTTGGCTAGTTAGGTGGCTATCTGGCTGGCAATCCACAAATTGACTTGGTATTGCAGTACCTCCAGGACGGTACACCCCTTTCCTAAACCAGTTTTCAAAAGCAGAATTTAATTCAATTAAACTGAATTGACTGACTGAAAGTAAGATATTTAACTTGCTTAATTTTGATAGCTTGTTTTTTCCGTTTCTCTTTGTATTCTTCATGCTTGGGTTGAAAGCTTCACCTGACAATAAACTTGTCTGAATTGAATTTGACCAACTCAGCTGCATCTTGTCTGTCTTACTATCTATCTCATCTATTTAATGTGTAATTTATTGTAATCCATCCCTTTTGGATAAAGTGGGTTCTGCTGCTTCTGCTATTGCAGGAGTCTTAAAATCTAGATGTAAGACAATGGATTTGCCGTTTCTACATTATTGAACACACACCGGCCGGCTAGTTCTCGTCAGTTTCCACTCCAATTACACTCAGTCGGCCGCTGAGTACCATGCATGTCTTGTCTTTCTCTTTGGGTGATGTCTCTCCCAAACTGTTGTCTCACTCTGCACCAGATATACATATGCAGCCCATGTCTCAGGTGCTAACGAATTCCGAATATATTTGATATTAACTCCGGAGTCGACCCCACAACTGATCTTGGCAAGGAATACCTTCCCGATCTATAGATGGAAATGCCCTTAGAATCTCCGACCAATTCTGTGGAGGAAGAAAAGCGTCTAAGGCATTACAAGTTTCGCTCACCAATCTAGCTTTCAGCCATATGTTCCAGTGCAAGCATAAAACCACCAGGATCGGCAGGAACACTTGTATGCATCCAGATGACAGATTGAAATTGAGGTTTGTGCATGGATTGTTCCTGCGGAACTGCAGCTATTCATATATACATAAATCCTTGTCGGGATTTCCATTTTCTTAAAACTGGCAGATAATGGGTCATTGTTGGCCCTCTTTCTGATAAGGCAGTTCCATTTGGATGACAGGAGACCCATTTCATTGGCCCTGTTGCATAAGATATGATCAATTCTTTTGGTTGTGTGTTTTAATAAATTTAAAACATTATTGTTCAGAGCTTGCTTTTCTCTCGCTTTTTTTGGGGCATTCCGGATTGGCGAACTCGTATGTTTGACCAAAAACAGGTTTTAGGGATTATTGCTCACCACCTGGTGATTTTACCAAAATTTTTATCTATTTTTATTCGCAGATCAAAGATAAATCAATTAGGCAAAGGAACGTCAGTACGGTTGAATGCATTGCTGCGCTGTGAAGTATGCTCTCATTGTAATCTTTCTAATTGGCTCGCAGTCCGCCCGGCGGGTCACAGGCCTCTCTTAGTTCACTCCAATGGTGATCCATTGACAATATATCAATTTAATATGGTGCTACAGCATTGCGTGATCAAACTGGGGCTCCGTGACATGCATATTTTGTTGCTTTCTTTTCGTATAGGGGCTGCGATGGAATCTGTGGGGATGGGCCTTCCGGAACATAAGATTAAGCAAATCGGGCATTGGAGATCTCATAGGGTTAAGTCTTATGGTACCGTCACACACCGCAATATCGCCTGGAAATCATAAAGGCGATATGTCGCCCCGGAACAATCGCCGTGAAATTGCCTCATGGTTGCGGCGTGTGATTGGGGAATTTCACGGCGATAAATCGCCCCTCGCCTGCTTCCTGAACAGTGCTCAGTAATCAGCCGCAATCGGTAAGGCGATATTTCCGTGTTGTGGCGTGTGACAGGGCGATAATGATGGAAACAGCGCTTTCCATGATTTCCCATAGGCGTGCCTCAGCGTGCTGTAGTCCGCTCCCCGTCTGAGATGATTGGTGTGTGCTCCTGTGTTCCCATTGGCTGTCACTTGACACCGCGCCATATTTGAAGAGCTGTCCGTTCAGCACCACACACACCTTCAGCTACACAACAGTCCGCAAACTCAGTGCGGAGCAGGCTGACTAATCGTAACGCTGTTGTGTTGTCCAATGAGCGTGTATGGGGCGCAGTGTAAACCACTGTGGCACACTTATCTCCTCGCCACGCTGAACATGTACGCCCACATTGCCTTTGAGATTGCGGCGTGTGAAGCGGCGATGGAATGAGGCAAGATTGGTTCTGCTGTAGGTGAGGCGATTTCCGGAGCGAAACATCACCTTAGGTTCCGGCCGCAATTGCGGCGTGTGATGCCGCCATCGGCGATCTGAGGCGTACACGAAAAACGTGATTGCGCATGTTATATCGCCTCATAACGCCAGGCGATATTGCGGCGTGTAATGGTACCATTACATTCACTCGAATTTGCTGATATAACTTATCCTGCTTACTTTTCAGGACCTAATAAGGTTTGGATTATCGGACATTCCTTTGTCCACTGGGCAAGGAAAAGGGTCAGAGGGAGGATCTATACTGAAAACTTGTCGTTTGATGCAGACCAAGTGAACATTTATTAGCACGATATCCAGGGTATGACATGGGAGAAGTTGTGTTTCGCAGTTCATAAACTCTCCCTGTCGCTTCCAACGCATGATCTTATAGTTTTGCACCAGAAGGATAATGATCTGGGCAAGGTTCGTACCCTGGATTTATTATGGCAGCTACATAATCATTTGAAAGTGGTTAAGCCGCTGTTTCCCCATGCTATGCTAGTCTTCTCAGAAATAATTCCTTGCCTGGTTTGGAAAACTGACAATTTACGTTTTATGGAAACCATCCGGAAAAGGGTAAGCAGAGCAATAGAGCGCTTTATGCTAGTGGTGGACAGATTTACTATTCGTCACATCGATTTGGAAGGGTTTATCTTGGGGTTATAAAGGAATGACAGAGTCCATTTGAACACAATAGGTTAGTATTAGTGATGAGCGAGCATGCTCGCCACTACTCGGTACTCGCACGAGTATCACTGTACTCGGGCTACTCGGCGAGCACCGAGTAATCTCGCGATACTCGTGCTGTGCTCGTGGTCGTCATCTCTGCATGTTGGCACTCTTTTGAGAGCCAGCCCACGTGCAGGGATTGGCTGGCAGACCACTGCAATGCCACAGCCCTGTTAGTTGTGGCATTGCAGTGATTTACCGGCCTGCACAGCGTGACCGAGCCTTTATAAGACCCGGCCGTGCTGTGCTCTGCACACAGGCATCCAGACAGTGAGTGTAGGGAGAGTGTCTGCTGCTGCTTAGGGACAGATTTGCGGCCCTCATAGGTAGATCCGGAGCAGGGCTGCAAACTGCTGCTGAGCTGACCACAACAGTCCTTCTCAGGACTAATCTAGGAGGATATAGGCAGGGTGATCCAGATCGGAGTCCAAGCTTTTCTGTGACCATTACAGTCACCAGACTGTTGTACTTACTAGCTTGATACAGGTTAGGACTTATGGTACCTTTACACGCCGCCACAACAGGATGGATACCAACGGCTACTTCACGTGCACGAGCACGCCCGAACGGTTACCAACGGGAAACGCACCCTCTTTACACGCCGCCACAAGGTGCGCTACGCTACGCTACATCTACAGCTAGCTACATCGCCGGGTGTCTCAAGTAGCCAGCTGTAGCTCATTTACACACCGCTATAAGCAGCTACTATGGGCGGACCTGGTGCAGCAGGGACAGCACATAGGCGTGCCACAATTGTGGTTTACGAGCCGTCCGTACACTGATAGGACGACGCAATAACATCCTGATTGGGCAGGCAACGCAGGAGGCTGAGTAATACAGCACGCTCGAGCGATTGTGTAGTGTGACTCGTCAGCTCCTTAAATATGCCTCCCTATGCAGCGACTACCAATCATCATGCAGCAGCTTCCACCAATGATCGCACATGGGGCGCGGTAACACAGAGCCTGGGTCACGCCTTAGCTACATTGCAGTTACATCGCCGGGTGTCCAGAGTTCCCTTCTGTAGCTTCTTTACACGCCGATACAGCTCGCTACAATCGGCGATGTAGCCATATGTTTATGGGCAGTGCACGGATACAGAGGTATCTGTAGCCGGCTGTGTCGTCCCGTCTTCACACGCCGCTACTACGGGGTATTTTGCCGCTACAAGCTACATTTGTAGCCTGTAGCGGGTTGTATCCATCCTGTTGTGGCGGCGTGTAAAAGTACCATTAGGGACTAAAATCCTCATCTCCTGTGACCATTACAGTCACCAGACTGGTGTACGTACTACCTTGATACAGGTTAGGGCCTAAAATCCTAATCTCCTGTGACCATTACAGTCACCAGACTGGTGTAATTACTACCTTGATGCAGGTTAGGGACTAAAATCCTAATCTCCTGTGAGCATTACAGTCACCAGACTGGTGTACGTACTACCTTGATACAGGTTAGGGACTAAAATCCTAATCTCCTGTGACCATTACAGTCACCAGACTGGTGTACGTATTACCTTGATACAGGTTAGGGACTAAAATCCTAATCTTCTGTGACCATTACAGTCACCAGACTGGTGTAATTACTACCTTGATACAGGTTAGGGCCTAAAATCCTAATCTCCTGTGACCATTACAGTCACCAGACTGGTGTACGTACTACCTTGATACAGGTTAGGGACTAAAATCCTACTCTCCTGTGACCATTACAGTCACCAGACTGGTGTACTTACTACCTTGATACAGGTTAGGGCCTAAAATCCTAATCTCCTGTGACCATTATAGTCACGAGACTGGTGTACTTACTACCTTGATACAGGTTAGGGCCTAAAATCCTAATCTCCTGTGACCATTACAGTCACCAGACTGGTGTCGGTACTACCTTGATACAGGTTAGGGCCTAAAATCCTAATCTCCTGTGACCTCTACAGTCACCAGACAGTTGTCGCTGTATACAGGCAAAATGCGCAAGGGCGTTGGCAAGGGCGTTGGCAAGGAACAAGGAAGTGGACGTGATTTTGGTGCAGGCAGAGGCCGAGGTCGTGTGCAAGCACTAATTTCGCAACAACAAAGGGCCACATCTCCTCGCTCGCACGTCCTGTCCCAAATTCTTGGGGCCCGCAGCAGTACACCGCTGTTGAACCAAGACCAGTGTCAACAGGTTGTTACTTGGATAGCGGATAATGCTTCAAGTCAGATGGGCACCTCCACAAACACCCTGTCTTCCACACGGTCAAGTGTAAGTAGCCGTGATACTGCACCGCACATTTCCCAACCTGATCCTCCTTCCTACCACCAGGCCGAGTACACGTCCACGGACATTACTGATCCCACACTAGGACACACGGAAGAGCTGTTCACGCAGAATATGGCCTGTCGCCACCTCCTCTTGAAGTGGGTGATGAGGAGATGGTATGTACAGATGCCCAAATATTTGAGCAGCCGCGTTCTCACGAACGGAACGTTGGCAAAGTGTCTCAACAAGGGGTGGACGATGATAAGACACAATTGCCAGGAAGTCAGGAGGAGGATCAGGGTGCGGAAGAGGAAGACGACATGGTGGATGATCCAGTAGCTGACCCAACATGGCAGGAGGATATGCAGAGCGAGGCCAGCAGTGCACAGGGGGAGGGAGGCGTAGCATCCCAACAGGCAGTACGAAGCACGGTCGTGTCCGCAGGCAGAAGGCAGGCTACCATTCCCCGGAACAACAACACGACTCAAGGTGCCTGTGCAAATGTTTGGTCTTCCCGAGTCTGGGAGTTTTTTAAGTTGGTTCCAGAAGACTCTAAAAAGGCCATTTGCCACACCTGCCATGCCAGTATCAGCAGGGGTACGAAAACTAGCAGCCTGACCACCACCAGCATGATCAGGCACATGTCAGCCAAGCACCCGACTTTGTGGGAAGTACAACAGAGTCGAGGAGCGGTGCTTGCTGATGTCACTGCTACGTCTTCGCCTGTTGTGCGTGCGAGCCAATCCCCTGTCCATGCTGGCCGCGAACAAGCCTCCGGCCCTGCACCTGAAGTTGCCCACGCACAAATTACACCACCATCAAGCACGTCCTTGTCCCAGCGCAGCGTTCAATTATCCATTCAGCAAACATTTGAACGCAGGCGCAAATACGCTGCCAATGCCCCACATGCCACAGTCCTGAATGATCACATTTCGCGACTCATAGCGCTAGAAATGTTGCCTTTCCGGCTGGTGGAGACGGAAGCATTCCGCGACCTGATGGCGGCTGCTGTCCCACGTTACTCGGTCCCCAGCCGCCACTATTTCTCCAGATGTGCCGTCCCCGCATTGCATAACCACGTGTCCAACAGCATCACACGTGCCCTGAACAACGCTGTTTCAGCCAAAGTCCACCTAACCACAGACACGTGGACAAGTGCTTGTGGGGAAGGCCGCTACATCTCCTTGACGGCACACTGGATTAATATTGTGGAGGCTGGGACCCAGTCTGAGCGAGGGACGGAACACGTCCTTCCCACACCAAGGATAGCAGGCCCTACCTCTATCAGGGTTTCACCGACACTCTACAGCTCCGGAATGTCATGCTCCTCAGCCTCCTCCTCCTGCGCATCCTCATCCACTGTACCCTCCACACCAGTCCCAAGCTGGAAGCACTGCAGCACTGCCTCTGCAAAGTGGCAACAGGCTGTGCTGAAGCTAGTCTGCATAGGTGACAAACCCCACAATGCAGAAGAGGTGTGGACAGCTCTGAAACAGCAGGCAGATCACTGACTCACACCTCTGAACTTAAAGCCAGGAAAGGTCGTGTGTGACAATGGACGGAACCTGGTGGCAGCTTTGAGGCGAGGCCAGCTGACGCATGTTCCATGCGTGGCCCATGTGCTCAACCTGGTGGTTCAGAGGTTTGTAAAGTCATACCCAGAGGTGTCTGAACTGCTGGTAAAAGTTCGCCGTCTGTCTGCACATTTTCGCAAGTCTCCTGCTGCTTCAGCCGGCCTTGCCGGCTTTCAGCGCGTTTGTGTCTTCCGGCCCACAGACTGGTGTGTGATGTCCCCACGCGTTGGAATTCAACTCTGCACATGTTGGTCAGGATATGTGAGCAGAAGAGGGCAGTTGTGGACTACCTGCATCACCTAAGCCGTCGGGAAATGGGTCAAACTCCACACATAACACCTGAGGAGTGGAGATGGATGTCGGACCTATGTACCGTCCTCCAAAACTTTGAGGCCTCCACCAAGATGGTGAGCGGCGATGACGCCATTATTAGCGTCACCATACCACTACTCTGCCTTCTAAAATGGTCTCTGCTGAAAATCAAAGAGGATGCATTGCAGGCCGAGCGCGATGACTTGGAGCAAGAAACAGTAGTGGGTGTGGGTGAAAACACACAGCCCAGCCTCATCTCATCACAACGTGCAGTGGAGGACTATGACGAGGAGGATGAAGACATGGAGCAACTCTCTGGCCAAATTGAGGATATGACATGCACACCACTCATACCCTCGATTCAGCGTGGCTGGCCAGAGGACAGGGGAGATGAGGAGGAGGAGGAGGACAGCATGTTCAGTCATCGTGTTGGTCTGGATACTGAAGTGATGGCTGTTAAGAGTCAGGCGCACATGGCTGACTTTATGGTAAGCTGCCTGGCTCGTGACCCTCGCGTTCAGAACATCTTGGCCGACAATCAGTACTGGATGCCAACACTGTTAGACCCACGCTACAAGGAGAACTTTATGTCTCTCATTCCTGAGGCGGAGAGGTCAGCCAAAATGCAGCAGTTCCACAGGGCCATAGTCACGGAAGTAGGCAAATCATTCCCTCACAAAACGCTAGCGGCATAGGTCAGGATTCGGTGGACAACCAAGGCGTACGGCCGAGAGGGGCACAAGTCCAATCCGCCAGAGGTAGGTGAACAGTCTTTACGATGTGGGACAGTTTTCTCAGCCCCTCACGTACCACAGCCCCTGAGGTGCGGGGTAGTGCCACCAGAAATGCTAAGTTTGGGCAGATGCTGAAGGAGTACCTTGCAGATCGAACAACTGTACTGCGAGATTCCTCTGTGCCTTTCAATTATTGGGTCTCCAAGCTGGACACGTGGCATGAATTGGCTCTCTACGTCTTGGAAGTCCTGGCCTGCCCTGCCGCTAGCGTTTTATCAGAGCGTGTTTTCAGTGCTGCAGGTGGAATCATTACTGATAAACGCACCCGCCTGTCAACTGAAAATGCTGACAGGCTGACTCTGATCAAGATGAACAAGGGTTGGATTGGGCCAGACTTCACCACACCACCAGCAAATGACAACTGAATTAAAATTTTGTTCTGGGAATTTGCCATGTACCTCCACTCACCCATGGGTACACACTTCTGGACTTTGGCTAATCGCTGGACTGCTCCTCCTTCTCCTCATGTGCCACCATGATGGCCGTTACAATAGTTAGGCTGTTGTTTGAGGTATACCAGCAGTGGTAAATTTTTTCGCCCATTCTTTTAGAATGGGCATTACAACAATAGGAGACCCGCTCCTTTTGAATGGGAAAAATGTTTTGAGGCACTCCTGCACGTCTCTATCCAGGGACAATGTGGAGCCTCCCAATTTTTGGCTGCCCTGCCAAAGGGCTATCCTACAATACACCCACTTGAGGTTTACAGGCCCTACTGCATGTCTGTATGCATGGGTCATTGTTGAACCTCCCAATTTTTGGCTGCCCTGCCAAAGGGCAATACTACAATACACCCACTTCAGGTTTACAGGCCCTCCTGCATGTCTGTATCCAGGGGCATTGTTGAACCTCCCAATTTTTGGCTGCCCTGCCAAAGGCCTATACTACAATACACCCACTTGAGGGTTACAGGCCCTACTACATGTCTGTATGCATGGGTCATTGTTGAACCTCCCAATTTTTGGCTGCCCTGCCAAAGGGCAATACTACAATACACCCACTTTAGGTTTACAGGCCCTCCTGCATGTCTGTATCCAGGGGCATTGTTGAACCTCCCAATTTTTGGCTGCCCTGCCAAAGGGCAATACTACAATACACCCACTTGAGGGTTGCAGGCCCTACTACATGTCTGTATGCATGGGTCATTGTTGAACCTCCCAATTTTTGGCTGCCCTGCCAAAGGGCTATATTACAATACACCCACTTGAGGTTTACAGGCCCTACTGTATGTCTGTATGCATGGGTCATTGTTGAACCTCCCAATTTTTGGCTGCCCTGGCCAAAGGGCTAGCCTACAATACACCCACTTCATGTTTACAGGCCCTCCTTCACGTCTCTATCCAGGGACAATGTGGAGCCTCCCAATTTTTGGCTGCCCTGCCAAAGGGCTATACTACAATACACCCACTTGAGGTTTACAGGCCCTACTGCATGTCTGTATGCATGGGTCATTGTTGAACCTCCCAATTTTGGCTGCCCTGCCAAAGGCCTATACTAAAATACACCCACTTGAGGGTTACAGGCCCTACTACATGTCTGTATGCATGGGTCATTGTTGAACCTCCCAATTTTTGGCTGCCCTGCCAAAGGGCAATACTACAATACACCCACTTCAGGTTGACAGGCCCTCCTGCATGTCTGTATCTAGGGGCATTGTTGAACCTCCCAATTTTTGGCTGCCCTGCCAAAGGCCTATACTACAATACACCCACTTGAGGGTTACAGGCCCTACTACATGTCTGTATGCATGGGTCATTGTTGAACCTCCCAATTTTTGGCTGCCCTGCCAAAGGGCAATACTACAATACACCCACTTGAGGGTTGCAGGCCTTACTACATGTCTGTATGCATGGGTCATTGTTGAACCTCCCAATTTTTGGCTGCCCTGCCAAAGGGCAATACTACAATACACCCACTTGAGGTTTACAGGCCCTACTGCATGTCTGTATGCATGGGTCATTGTTGAACCTCCCAATTTTTGGCTGCCCTGCCAAAAGGCTATACTACAATACACCCACTTGAGGGTTACAGGCCCTACTACATGTCTGTATGCATGGGTCATTGTTGAACCTCCCAATTTTTGGCTGCCCTGCCAAAGGCCTATACTACAATACACCCACTTGAGGGTTACAGGCCCTACTACATGTCTGTATGCATGGGTCATTGTTGAACCTCCCAATTTTTGGCTGCCCTGCCAAAGGCCTATACTACAATACACCCACTTGAGGGTTACAGGCCCTACTACATGTTTGTATGCATGGGTCATTGTTGAACCTCCCAATTTTTGGCTGCCCTGCCAAAGGCCTATACTACAATACACCCACTTGAGGGTTACAGGCCCTACTGTATGTCTGTATGTATGGGTCATTGTTGAACTTCCCAATTTTTGGCTGCCCTGGCCAAAGGGCTAGACTACAATACACCCACTTCATGTTTACATGCCCTCCTGCACGTCTCTATCCAGGGACAATGTGGAGCCTCCCAATTTTTGGCTGCCCTGGCCAAAGGGCTATACTACAATACACCCACTTCATGTTTACAGGCCCTCCTACACGTCTCTATCCAGGGACAATGTGGAGCCTCCCAATTTTTGGCTGCCCTGGCCAAAGGGCTATACTACAATACACCCACTTCATGTTTACAGGCCCTCCTGCACGTCTCTATCCAGGGACAATGTGGAGCCTCCCAATTTTTGGCTGCCCTGGCCAAAGGGCTATACTACAATACACCCACTTCATGTTTACAGGCCCTCCTGCACGTCTCTATCCAGGGACAATGTGGAGCCTCCCAATTTTGGACTGCCCTGGCAAAGGAAAATACTACAATAGACCCAGTTCCTCAAAATGGGCACATTATTTCAAGACAGGGCTTCATGTACGTCTCTTCTCAGGGTCATCGGAGTGCCGGACAATGTTTTCACGTAAAATCTTTCATGCAATCACAAAAAGTAACATACAACAGCTGTATCTCACTATTGGGTATGTGCCCTTAACATTTCCACCCTAAATATTCATTTTGGTGTCATTTTGGAAGGTTTTCTGGTGACTCCGTAAAATTGGCGTGAAACTCGGACAACATTGTTCACAGCTGTGACTTTTGAGTGAGAAATGCTTCCAGGGGTCTTCCCCATGGTGTTGCCATGTCATTTGAGCACTCTTCTGAGACTTTTGTGACATTTTTAGGGTTTTTCCATGCTGCCGGCAGTCATTTCATAAAAATACTCGGGTCTCCCATAGGATAACATTGGGCTCGGTACTCGGCCGAGTACACGAGTATCTCGGGATGCTCGGCCCGAGCTTCGAGCACCCGAGCATTTTAGTACTCGCTCATCACTAGTTAGTATATATTCAATATGGGTATCCAGATGGCGATTGAAAGATGGCTGGGTGGTTTAGAGGGGGGGGGGGGCGCATCATAGATGGTGCAGCCGGTTGGGGAAAATTTGCCCAATATATTTTGCCGTTTTCTGGTTGATTTAGCGGTAAAAGTTTGTATTAATTTAATTTAATATTTATGGAAGACTGAAATTTAATATTTATCTTTGTATCGCTCATGGTTACCCTAATTAAAGCCTTACGGCCATCTTTTGCCGGTTGTCATCTGGTCTGGTTATGTTACAACCTAAAAAAACTGGACTCTAGGTCCAAATGGATCCCAAATTATAAACCTAAAGAACCAAATCCCAACTACCCCACCCGGTAGGGGTCTCTTTTTTCTTGGATCATTACCATGGTCTGGTTATGTGTCTGTTTAGTTAAGTTGTTGGGGAAGGGGGGGGTCCTGCGATCCCATGTCTCTTTCTTTGGGTGATGTCTTTCCCGACCTGTTGTCTCTCTCTCAATGTGCTGGTGAAAAAAATTAGGAAAAACAGAAAATTCCCTCTCTCAGCTATTCTTTTGTAATCTATCCACCGCAGTAAAAAATTTTTTTTACTTTTGAATTATTATTATTCTTATTAGTGTATTGTTATTTTTCCATTGGGCATTCAGTGTCTATAGCCAGAACACTTCTGTGTCACAATGCGGACCCACATGTCATCACGGAACACTAGTGTGTCACTGATGTGGCCACACTCTGCTTGGGACATTGTTGTGTCAGAACGCTCGCTGACCTTACAAGCTGGGCTATGGCTATAAAACTGGCTGCCTGTCAGTACCTGTGCCAGTAAGCAGAAAAGGCCGGTCAGGGAAACATCAAGGTAAGAGGTCAGGCAAGGTAAATAAATGGGTACAGTAAGAAAGTAAGTTAGTTAGTAGTAAATTAGTCTGGCTGGTTGGATGGCTAACTTGATGGCTGGTTGATGTGGAAAAGGTCTGTTCCAATCACTACCCAGCGCTTCAGGAGGGAACACAAGGATCTGGTGTCATTTATAACATTTATTCCAGTATTACATGCAGTTCATCAATAGGGTACAACACGTTTCAGCTAAAAATGTGCGAAACTATAGCCTTCCTCAAGTAAACGACACCAGAAGCACTGGGTAGTGATTGGAGCAGACCTTCTCCACATTATCCATTGACGGGCTCAGCCGCTGCTTAGCCTGATTGTTTTGATACCTAGTTGCAGGCCAGGAAGGAGCGAACTCTTGGAGAACCAGCACAATTGGATTCTATATGCCTGATACAAGATCACACAAAGGTGAGCAAAAAATCGTAAGAACCTTGTGAATTGTGACAAACATCCTACGGTCTGTACTTAGATTTGCGCCCGCACCCACTCTTTCCTCTCTCCCCATCCTCTAGAGCCGGGAATAGACCCTTGGTAAATTTCTTGTAGTTTGATGGCTGGCTGGCTACCTGGCTAGCTAGCTGGCTTGCTGGCTGACTGGTTTGATAGTTGGCAAGCTGGCTACCTGATTGGCTGGCTAGTTGGGTAGCTGGCTGACTGTTTAGCTAGATTTCTGGCTGGTTGGCTAGCTGCCATGGCAACTCGGGGTCACCCAGTTAAAGAAAGCCTCTCGCACCATGCCATGCTGACTGGCTAGCTGGCCGGGTGGCTTGTTGGATAGTTGGCTAGTTGGCTAGCTAGGTTACTGGCAGGTTGGCTAGCTGCGAGTGGCGTACCTTTAAGCTCATGGGCCCTGATGCGAAAGCTCCTACGGGGACCCAATTATTGCAAATCTTTAATAGTATTAGTTTTTCTCTATAGGCCACTGTGACTTTTGGGACCCCCCCAGGCACCAGGGCCTGGGTGCGATAGCAACCCCTGCATCTGTTATAGTTACGCCCCTGCTAGCTGCCATGGTAGCCCCGAGTCACCCAGCTACAGAAAGCATCTCACACCATGCCAGTAGCATGGTCTAAGAGGCTTCTGTTAAAATCAATTGCATTTCTGGTGCATTACAATGGATTATTACAGCAATCAGGTAAACAAAATGTAATGTCCCATTAAGGTACTAAGTAAAGTAGTAAAAAAAAAAAAAGTTTAATAAAATCTAAAAAATAAAAACAAAAAATAAAAAGCAAAACAGACCAACATCAATAAATACATATACTAGCGCTTCTCAATAAATTAGAATATAATCAAAAAGTTAATTTATTTCAGTAATTCAATACAAAAAGTGAAATGCATATCTAATATATAAAGCTGAATGTGTGTATGTGTGTATGTATGTCCAGGATTGGCATCTACACCGTCGCAACTACAGCCACAAAATTTTGCACAGTCGCATGTCTGGACCCCGAGGTCCTCATAGGCTATGTTATGAGGCGAAATTTTAACTCCGCGCATTCCAGTTCACCAAACAATTTTACCCCTATCTATATAATGGGGAAAAAGTGACAGTTACCAGTTGACAGTTGTGAATGAGAGGGGCTTAATGACAGCGCCAAAGACTAACAGCATCTACCAGCATATAGTCACTAAGGTGGGGCCTCAACATGAGATATTCACCACGCACGGGGACATGTATACACACCACATACACACAAAGAGTAACAGTAAGTGTATAGTCGCTAAGGTGCAGCACCAACATTGGATACTCACCACGCACCCGAACACACACACACCACAAAGAGACATACACAACACAGAGACACACACACCTCACGGGGACACAGACACACCCTATAGGGACACATGCACTCACCCCACAGGGACACACACACACCACAAAGAGACACACACAACACAGAGACACACACACACACCACACAGACCCCCCCCCCACAGGGACACACACACATACACAACCTATAGGGACACATGCACTCACCCCACAGGGACACACACACACACCCCAGGGACACACACACACCACACAGACAGACACAGATGTACACAAATCACCTCACACAACTCGCCTCATACGTGTGCTATCTTTAATCTCCAAAAATAAACATCTGATTAAAAACAGCCAATGTGCAACACATGTGCCATATAGGGAATTAAGGCAGGTGTCAGTCACATGAGCTGTCTATTATGTGTATGTACGAGGTAACATATACTGCCCGGTCGGGGGTAGGGATTACTGTTGGCTGGAGATTTATCAGGCTGCCTATAGCAATCAATCACAGCTCAGCTTCTATTTTCCTACAGGTCATTAATATGACATATTCAAATTCTATTTTGTTATAGCTAACAGCAGTTATTTATTAACCCGGGTGTAGCCGGGTAGTACAGCTAGTCTAATATATAAAGTTGAATGTGTGTATGTATGTCTGGGATTGGCATCTACACCGTCGCAACTACAGCCACAAAATTTTGCCCAGTCACACGTCTGGATCTTGACAGCATCATAGGCTATGTTGTGAGGCGAAATTTTAGCTCCACGCGTTCCAATTCACCAAGCAATTTTGGCCTTATCTACATAATGGAGAGAAAGTGAAAGTTACCAGTTGGCACTTGTGAATGAGAGGGGCTTAATGACAGCACCAAAGGCTAACAGCATATACCAGCATATAGTCACTAAGGTGGGGCCCTGACATGGAATTGTCACCACGCACGGGGACATGTATACACACCACATGGACACAAAGAGTAACAGCTAAGGTGGAGCCCCAACATTGGATACTCACCACGCACCCAAACACAAACACACACAACACAGAGACACACACCACACAGACACCCCCCCCACAGGGACACACACACATACACACCTTATAAGGACACATGCAATCACCCCACAGGGACACACACACACCACAAAGAGACACACACAACACAGAGACACACACACACCACACAGACACCCCCCCCCCACAGGGACACACACACATACACACCCCAGGGACACACACACCACACAGACAGACACAGATGTACACAAATCGCCTCACACATCTCGCCTCATACTATCTTTAATCTCCAAAAATAAACATCTGATTAAAAACAGCCAATGTGCAACACATGTGCCATATAGGGAATTAAGGCAGATGTCAGTCACATGAGCTGTCTATTATGTGTATGTGCGAGGTAACATATACTGCCCGGTCGGGGGTAGGGATTACTGTTGGCTGGAGATTTATCAGGCTGCCTATAGCAACCAATCACAGCTCAGCTTCTATTTTCCTACAGGTCATTAATATGACATATTCAAATTCTATTTTGTTATAGCTAACATCAGTTATTTATTAACCCGGGTGTAGCCGGGTAGTACAGCTAGTCTAATATATAAAGTTGAATGTGTGTATGTATGTCTGGGATTGGCATCTACACCGTCGCAACTACAGCCACAAAATTTTGCACAGTCACACGTCTGGATCTTGAGAGCATCATAGGCTATGTTGTGAGGCGAAATTTTAACCCCACGCGTTCCAATTCACCAAGCAATTTTGGCCTTATCTACATAATGGAGAGAAAGTGAAAGTTACCAGTTGGCACTTGTGAATGAGAGGGGCTTAATGACAGCACCAAAGACTAACAGCATATACCAACATATAGTCAATAAGGTGGGGCCCTGACATGGAATATTCACCACACACGGGGAAATGTATACACACCACATGCACATAAAGAGTAACAGCTAAGGTGGAGCCCCAACATTGGATACTCACCACGCACCCAAACACAAACACACACAACACAGAGACATACACCACACAGACACCCCCCCCCACAGGGACACACACACATATACACCTTATAGGGACACATGCACTCACCCCACAGGGACACACACACCACAGGAACACAGAGACACACACACATACACCCCCCCACAGGGACACACACATACAAACCCTATAGGGGCACATGCACTCACCCCACAGGGACACACACACCACAAAGAGACACACACAGCAGAGACACACACCACACAGACCCCCCCACAGGGACACACACATACCCACCCCAGGGACGCACACACCACACAGACAGACACAGATGTGCACAAATCGCCTCACACAACTCGCCTCATACGTGTGCTATCTTTAATTTTCAAAAATAAACATCTGATTAAAAACAGCCAATGGGCAACATATGTGCCATATAGGGAATTAAGGCAGATATCAGTCACATGAGCTGTCTATTATGTGTATGTGTGAGGTAACATATACTGCCCGGCCAGGGGGAGGCTTTACTGTTGGCTGGAGATTTATCAGGCTGCCTATAGCAACCAATCACAGCTCAGCTTCTATTTTCCTACAGGTCATTAATATGACATATTCAAATTCTATTTTGTTATAGCTAACATCAGTTATTTATTAACCCGGGTGTAGCCGGGTAGTACAGCTAGTCTAATATATAAAGTTGAATGTGTGTATGTATGTCTGGGATTGGCATCTACACCGTCGCAACTACAGCCACAAAATTTTGCACAGTCACACGTCTGGATCTTGAGAGCATCATAGGCTATGTTGTGAGGCGAAATTTTAACTCCACGCGTTCCAATTCACCAAGCAATTTTGGCCTTATCTACATAATGGAGAGAAAGTGAAAGTTACCAGTTGGCACTTGTGAATGAGAGGGGCTTAATGACAGCACCAAAGACTAACAGCATATACCATATAAAGTCATTACACACAGAGTGATCTATTTCCAGTGTTTATTTCTGTAAATGTTGATGATTATGGTTTACAGCCAATGAAAACCCAAAAGTCATTATTTCAGAAAATTTGAATAATTAACACAAAACACCTACAAAGGCTTAGGCCGGGTGCACATTACGGTATGATCCGATCCGGGGCTGTCCGGTGTGAACCGGACAGCCCCGGACCAGATTTCGCCCCCACAGTATGCTATGGGGCCGGATGGAGCCGGATGGCAGCTATCTGTCAGGGAGGATCTGGTTTCCATCTATCAGGGAGGATCTGGGATTATTCGGATTTTCCTCCCAGACACAAAAACGTTGCATGCAATATTTTTGTGTCCGGGGGAAAAACCTGAGACACTTGGATCCTCCCGGTCAGGTGTGATCCGGCACCCCCTAACATAGCCGCACCAGGGAGCTGGACGCCGGGTGCTGAAGCTCAGCACAGGGCGGCGCTGAACTTCAGCACCATGGAGCATGTCCCCTGCTGACAGTTCATGATTGCGGCTAGCTCCCAGCTAACCGCGATCTTGAATTATCAGCAGCTGCGGTTGCTATAAGAAGAATCCGGCTGGACACCCGACGGGAGGGCATATTTGGCCCTCCGGTTCTGTGTCCAGATCAGATCCTGGCTGTCTGATTGTCCTGATGGGGGAGATTCACAAGGAGTGGGAGCTGCTGGAGTCAGTGCTTCAAGAGCCACCACACACAAATGTATCCAGGAAACGGGCTACAGCTGTCACACTCCTTGTTTTAAGCCACTTATGGCTTTATGGTTTTAAGCCACACCAATAGACAATACATGAAGTGTCTTACCCTGGCCAAGGAGAAAAAGAACTGGGCTGTGCACAGTGGTCCAAGGTTTTGTTTTCAGATAAAAGTAAATTTTGCACTGCCAGAAAAGTGAAATAAAACGTAATAAAAAAAAAGTCACATGTAAAAGAAAAAAATTGACATTTGCTTGGGCCTGCCCCATCTTTATTCATAAATATGCTGGTCTGGCGTTGAGGGGGTCAGTTCTGAAAACTCCAGGCATGTGTGACACCAGCTTCTTATGCAGGGGCCTGTTCAGCCTTCATTCACATATGCCAGTCTGGCTTCATGGGAGGGGTTCTGAAATACTCCAGGTTAATACTGATTTTAATGGTTCTGCTTTAAATCTATGTAGGTGGCCGCTTGGCACAACTTAAATTAAATAAAAAAATATATAGAGTGGAACCACCCTAATGAGATTGCCTTGACGTGGCAGGGTGGATCAAAAAATTGATCAATTATTTGTCAAAAATCTCAATTTTATAATATAACTAGCTGTAGAGACAGGCGTTGCCAGGGCATAGTGACTAACTGTTCTTAGTTATAAGCTGAGTGTATGTCTGTGTGTGTATGTATGTCCACTATACGCATCTGTGTGTGTATGTCCCTTTAGTGGACATACATACATTGTGAAGGGGTGGGGCCATAAAGGTGTGAAGCTATGAAAGGGTGGGGATATGTGGAGGGGTGGGGCTTGTAAGGGGGCAGGGCATAGAATTTCATTTGCAACTCATTCAAGAGCCTTTTGATAAGTGACATTCTTGGTTTTTCCTTCCGGTGCACAGATGAACAGATATTTGGCAGTTCCAACTCTTGAACAGGCCACGTAAAGTTGACCATGACAAAATGGGTTCTTTTTCTTATGGGTCATCAGTGTCTGTAGTGTCGGTTGTTATGTGAAGTGGGCGTGGCTATGTGGAGAGGGTGTGGCTATGTGGAATGGGCATGGCTTGATACATACACACACACACACTCAACTTTATATATTAGACTAGCTGTTGTCCGGGTGTAACGCCTATATATGGTCGTAATGCTCATATATGGTAATTTCACCCATATATAGTAAAGTATTTGTGTGTATGTGTCATAGCCCCTTCATAGCTCCACCTCTTCACATAGCCACACCTCTTCTGATAGCTCCACCCCTTTCATAGCACTGCCTCCATGTATAGCCTTGCTCCTTCATAGCTCCACCCCTCCACGTCATACCGGGAGGCAGGGCTATGTGGAGGAGGCAGGGAAATGTGGTGATGCAAGCTGTGAAGTGGGCATTGCTATGCGGTGTGGGCGTGGCTATGTGGCATTGCTAAATGGAAGTCAGTATTCCAGGTTTTCCAGCCTGCCGTTTGACCATATTGCCCTCAGTCAACATGGAGATCGTTGTTTTGTTTGCCCTTCTTCCTGTCTCGTTTGCATAAAGATCTGGCTCAGGTGATCATTCATTGCTTGAGTATACTGGTTCCTGGTCTGCTCCTGCTCAGCTGTTCTCCTTGGTCCACTTACTTCCCTGGAGCTCTGTGAGATCTCTGTTCTTCCTAAAGCTTCCTGCATTGTGCTCCTGGTATCGCTGCTTCTATCTTCAGGCTCGGACATCTCAAGTGTGTGGAAGCAACTTCCCGGTCATTACTTTATGTACTGTTTGCTCTCTGGAACTTGTGTTTCATTTCCTACCCGGAACTGTGTTTGAACTTTTTACCCGGTCATCCGGGTGTGCGGACCTTTTGCCACGGACTATATCTTTCGGGTCGTTCCAGTACAAGGACTTGTGCTATGGAGTACACTCATCCGGATTTACATACTTTGGACTATTTGTTTTTCGGACTGTTTCCATAAGGACTGTGCTTGGCAGTATATATTGGGGTCGTTTTATGTTTGTGTGCTTTTGCTGTGTACTAAGTTCACATTGTTTTGCTGTGTGTATATAAATACTTTGCACCCAAGAACCCGTCTCTGCTCTTCATTGCCCTTAAGCGATCAGACTCCTCAAACCTAGTATTACAATGGAGTGGGTGTGGTTAAGTAGAGTGGTCATGTTGAGATCCATGTTGTGTGGTGGGTGTGGCTATGCAGCTGTGAAGGATTTCCAGTGTGGAAATGCAGCTGTGAAGTGGGTGTGGGGTAGGTGGGGCTAATGCCGCACAAATACACACGTACATACACTCAGTTTTATATAGTAGATTACAGTTTGGAATGAATTTGTGCTGCCACGCGCTTTACATTGCATGCTATCCTCAGGTAGTGCTGGTGAGATGCCCACCAGGGCCGTGGCATGATCGGGACCGGGCTGGTCGGTGCCTGGGAGGTCACGGTGGCGGTGACTCAGCTCCTTGGCCCTGAGCGTGCAGTAAAAGGGATTAGTTACAGGGGAAAGTTCATGATGCCACCTGTGGTACTCAGCCAGGCGTGGCCGACGCTGCAGGATATGACCGCTGGGGACGATGGTAGTGCAGCCAGGTTGGTTAAGCTCCCCAGGGCCCCAGGGATGGTGTGAACTGTCTATAAAGGCTGATGGTTGGCTGGGCCGCAAAGAGCGGAAGGCGCAGGGAATAACCAGACGACAACAACAGGGATGCAGTTCTTTACCTTTACTTGCTGATCAGATAAGGCATACCCAGCCGGGCGCTGTACTCCTCCATGGTGCTGACAGGTTAGCTCCCAGGCGGTCGGGACTTCTCTTCAGAGACACCCTTCTTAGACTCTCCTGGTTGCTCTCTCCTTGTGCTTTATACTCTCCCTCCTTCCCAGCACCTTCGTGGACAGGATCCCAGGCTGATTTCTACAGGTCTTGTGTCGGCACGTCCCCTGACCTTAGCTCTAGCCACTGTCTTGGCAATTATCCATGGCTTGTGGCCAATGCCTTTGCAGAAGTAGTGGCCTCTGGTTTTCCTGGTTGAGGCGTGCAGCACTCCCACCAGATCGGGGCCGGTCCCTCAGCCAACCTGTCCCTCTGCAAAAAGAAATGGTATCAATAAAAATGCCATCTTGCAGATGGAAGAAGAGCTTGCCCTGTCCCTCCACACATTGACCTGGTATTACAGTATCTCCAGGGCTGGGGCACCCCTTTCCTAACCCAGTTTCCAAAAGCAGAATTGAATTTAATTAAATTGAATTGATTAAGAGTAAGAAATTTGGTTAATTTGTTAGTTTAATTCTTTTTTTCTTTTTGTCTTCTTTCCACTTGGGTTGAAACTTGCGTCTGACAACAAACTCATCCCAACTGAATTTGACCAACTCTGCTACATATTTTCTATCTATACTATCTTATCTATGTAACTTCCAATTTAATGCAATTCATCCCTTTTGGATGAAGTGGATTCTGCTGTTTCTGCTACCGCAGGTGTCCTAAGCTGCTGATACAATACCATAAATTAGCATTTTCTATATAGTTGCACACACACGAGCCGGCTAGTTCTCCCATCAGCTTTGGCTCCAATTACAGTCAGCTGCTTGAGTACCATGGGTGTCTTGTCTTTTTGGTTAGGTGATGTCTTTCCTGACTTGTTGTCGCCCTCTGGTGGAGAGCTCGCTCATTGGCTTTCAAGGTGCAAGTGAAAAAAAGACTTTGATGCAGATGCATCTGTCATCGCAGACAGTGGCATAACTAGTCTTGCGGGCCCCGATGCGAAACTTAGACCTGGCCCCCCCCCCTCCGCATGTTGATGAAATGTATGGGCCTCGTGTAATGTTCTAAATCTTTTAATGACTCACAAATTGACCCCTCTCTTCCTTCATTATGTATTAATGTCCCTCATCCTGCTATATATGGTTCTCCTCATGGAATATGGCCCTTATCATAGTATATATGTCCCCCAATACTGGTTTATATGGTCCGCCTCCTTCCAT
>JARQOC010000006.1:466469975-466519843 GCA_033576535.1 Allobates femoralis
TTGCAAGTGGATACCTGAAATAGCTTTTCTCATGATTGGATACACCGGGCTATGAAGTACAAAGTTCAATGAGGTTACCAAACCAATTTAGTGCTTCAGAAAGTCAGTAAAAAGTAGTTAGGAGTATTCAAATCGTGAAAATCAGTAGGGTACCCATATTTTGGCACCTGGCAAATTTTGAAATAATGCATATTTCACATTTTCAGTTAGTACAATAAACCTCATTTCAATCCTGAAATATTACTGTGTCCATCAGTTATTACATGTATCACACTGAAATAGCTTTTGCAAAAAAACAATTTTAAACAAAAAAAAAAGAGTAAGATTAAGAGGGTGCCCAAACTTTTTCATATGACTGTACATGCATATATAGAATACCTTCCTGGTGTAGCAGGCCTGGTGGCCCCCATCTTGCATCTTAATTAGAAGAATCTGACAGATTCAAGGAAACCAATTGTATATCTTACAAGAATATGAGCTGAGTAAAAGGTAAGAGAAGAGGTAAAAAGGGGTTTGAAGTGGATAGGTTTCTAGTGGAGGGGAAGCTCCAAGTGACTATAATTGCTGTAAAGTGCAAGTGAATACCTTCAGAGACTGTATTAGGGTGTCAAGGGAAAAATAGATCTGCCTAGGTTGTTAGCACCTTCTGGTTTAGGGAATCCTGGGAGCAGGTGGCAATACATGGTAAACATAAAACATAGTGCATAGTAAATATGGTAAAAACACATATGATTATAGTAATGGCTAGAAGAAGCAATTACCTGTATGGGTTAATGCTCTTATATGCATATTTTGTGTCTCGCTAATTAAGTAACTGCCAGATAGGAAGAGTTATGGTGATATCATTAGTACTCATAGGGTAAACGTATGCTGGTCCATTTATAATGTGAACTTACCAAGGGCTTGGTGTGAGTATGTGGCACCCCAAGGGGTTAATGTGCCACAGTAACATCACACGGGTTCCCTCCCCACAACACACTGACCTACAATAACACCTCTGGGCCAGGAGGGGGAGCACAACTTGCTCTCTTATATACTCCAGGTCAAGAGTGCAGGTTTAGTTTCAGTTCCTGGGAGAACTGAGAGAGGCTGTAGTGTCAAAGAAGCTGTGACAAGCTTCTCTACAGTCTGCTCACTGATTCAAGGCCTTGCTAGGGTCTGAGGAGAGGAGAACTAGAAGGACAGAGGAACACGTCTGGGAGCTTGAGTGCCATCACCACTCGCCCCAGAAGAGCGCACAGAACGGACACCGGATCCGACACAGCGACTGATACACACAGCACAGTGAATCCAGGAGTAGTGGAGTCTCTAGACCACCACAGTACCAGAGCACAGCAACACGGCGGGGTCAGTACAACACAGAGGACTCAAGTTGCCTAGCCAAGTGGTACCAGCTGAGAGAGTGAGACAGTGCCAGCAGCTCAGCTAGAAGCGGCAGCAAGGACACACACACACAGCGCAGCACGAGGAAGCTGAGGACCTGGACAGGGTGGGAGCAACCCAGCCCCAGTACAGACTCTGTGGACAATCTGCAATAACATCTCAGTAAATCTTTGGAAACTACAAAACGTGAGTGTGTGTCCTTAACCCGTCTCCACTATCATCCCCTACTATTATATCCACCATAGACTATACCAACCACTGCCCCGGGACCTTGCTTCTACCTACGGAGAGCAGTACCATCTAAGCTGCCTAACCTCACCCCAGAGGTTCTGCAGCAGCGGTGGTCCCCCATACTGACTACACACCGTGGGTGGCCTCACGATAAACTCTATCCCCTGTACATATACCCTTATTATTGCCAGGGCCCGGGACACGGTCGGGATCAGGACCTCCGTGACATCCCCCGCAGCAACGCAGTCTGGTACCAAGTACCCCCATCCCAGTGGGCTCGACAAGTAACTGTGGAGTGATAGAGAGAGAAGTCGGTGGTCGAGTTATCTCAGCTGGGGAAAAGGAGTGGTGGGCTCCATCGTAGTCAATCGTTACTGGCATTACTGTGATTGGCTGGTCGCAGTGCATCATTGGGTCTATAAAAGATCTGCACATGCCATCTTGGCGCACTGAATAAAGAGGAAGCGTAAGGAGAGCTAATTTTAGACACGGGTGAGTGTATTAGTGGATTCCAATACCTGCTGCAAGATGTAATAAACCGCCCTTTCAAGGACTAAATTACAATATTGCTGCCATCTCTCCTTCGTAGTACAGGCAGGGGCGTAGCTACAGTACGTGCAGGGGTTGCAATCGCACCCAGGCCCTGAAGCATAAGAAGCCCCAAAAGTCAATTTTCTCTATGTAAAAAGAACAATGCTATTAAAGATTTGCAGTAATTGGGGGCCCTGTTGGAGTTTTTGCATTGTGACCAGGGGCGGATTAAGGGTAGCCAGGGCCCGGGGCTGTTCAGACTCTGTGGGCCCCCCATGTGACGGTGTCATTATCATATACCCGAAACAGATTATTTTGGAAAAATAGTTGTCAAGGGAAACTATAACCTGCAAAACATCCATTGATCTAGTAAATCTACCCTTTAGTTAAAACAAAAGCAATAAAAAAGCTGCATTTTTGCCACAAAAATGCACCAAAACCTAACCAGAAATGTTGCTGTGCACTTTTTTTAGTGTTTATTGCTTCAAATGGTTGAAAAAATAAAGCAAGAACGCTGAAATAATTAACATGCTGCCTCTTTTAAAAACACAGCAGAAATGAAGCTGTTCTATTTAAATCAAGGAAAAACAGCAGGTGTGTGAGAAGGAGATTTCTGGAATCTTATAGGTTTTGCTGGTGCTATAAAAAAGTTTATTAGCATGGATTTGCATAAATCCAATTAAAAATGCCCTGTGTGAACTTAAACAATTACAGCACTGAGGTAAAAAACATCAAATACTGAACATCTGCACGAGGCCTTAAGGCCGCTATACACGTCACGATATCGCTGATATCTCCCTGTGTAACATCTCCTATGCGAATTTGGACAAGTGCCAAAAACGTGCGCGCTCCCGTGAAATTGTATGCAATATCGGAACGATATTGCGACGTGTAAAGCGGCCTATACAAATTCTGAGTTAAAACCTCACCAAATACTCAGCGTGTGCACGAGACCTTAAAAATACTGAGGTAAAAACACAACCAAATAATCAGCGTGTGCACGAGGCCTTACATATACTGAGGTAAAAAGTCACCAAATGCTCAGCGTGTGCATGAGGCCTTACAAATACTGAAGTAAAAACTCACCAAATACTCAGCGTGTGCACGAGGCTTTACAAATATTGAGGTAAAAATATTACCAAATACTCAGCGTGTGCACAAGGCCTTACATATACTGAGGGAAAACCTCACCAAATACTCAGCGTGTGCACGAGGCATTACAGATACTGAGGTAAAAAGTCACCAAATACTCAGCGTGTGCACGAGGCCTTACATATGCTGAGGGAAAACCTCACCAAATACTCAACGTGTGCATGAGGCTTTACAAATACTGAGGTAAAAAACCCACCAAATACATGCTTTACACGGCACAATATCGCAACGCAACTACGATAAAAAGTCACGTGGTAGGGGCGTTGCAGTTGATATACTCAGCGTGTGCACGAGGCCTTAAATATACTGAGGTAAAAACTAACCAAATACTCAGCGTGTGCACGAGGCCTTACAAATACTGAGGTAAAAACTCACCAAATAGCGTGTGCAGCAAAAAGTAACACAAACAGATGATGTGAATGTGATGTTTTTTGCTCAAAAAAAAGGATCCATTTCAGCTGCAAAAATGCACCAAAAATGTATCTCCTAAATGGAGTATAAACACACTGTGGACACAAAGCTTTACAGTTGTGGATAAAATTAGGTGTGGACTGAAACTACATGGCCAGTATAAATGCTGCTGCTTCACACTGTGCCCCACTGCCCCTCCATCTCGGATAGTCACTTGTGAAATAGCTGTGCATGCTGTGGTCCATTACATACCTATACATGATTCAAGCAAATTATCCAGCACACACAGCATACAGGGGCATTTCACATGTGACTATCCAAGATGGAGGGCAGAGTGTGCAGCAACAGCATTTATGATCATTTGCACCATGTAGAGAGTCCTCCACTGTCTCCCATACCCTGACCAAGTGACCCCCACATTAATACAAATGCTCTATTTGTATTTTATCCCTGCAACACAGTAGCAGGATTAACACTCACTGCACCACACACTATACACACAGCACACACTATACACACTCACTGCACACACTATACACACAGCACACACTATACACACAGCACACTATACACACTCACTGCACACACTATACACACAGAACACACTATACAAACACACAGCACACACTATACACACAGCACACACTCATTGCACATACTATACACACACTATACAAACAACACTCAGCACACACTATACAAACAAAACACAGCACACACTATACACACAGCACACACTATACACACAGCACACACTATACAAACACACAGCACACATTACACACACTATACACACAGGCACCTTCCTCCTCTGTGCTGTAGATGATTGTATTCAGCCAGGCCCAGGAAGGAGTGAAGCAGGTGATTACTGTGGGAAGAGAGCAGACTGAGCTCCTCTCTGGCAGGCAGAGAGGCGGTGCCGTACGTCTGCTCCAGGCTCCAGCTCTGTGGAGGAGAGCAGGCCAGGTCAGGAGACTGAGCTCCTCTCTGGCAGGCCATACTGCCGCATGTCTCCTCCAGGCTCCAGCAGGCACCCGCGGTCTCTCTGCTACGTCCTCCCGCACAGGAAACAGGAGGGGTGGGGCAGCCACGGCCTGAGCTACCGTATGCTCAAATTCAGTGCCGCGGTGCTTGCTCGCTGCTGCATTGTGCGAATAATGGGGGCAGTTTACCATGGGCCCCCCAGAGGCCTGGGCCCAGGGCAGTCGCCCATATTGTCCTCATTATAATCCGCCACTGATTGTGACCCATAATCAAGTTACATCACTGAGTGCAAGGAAAGTTCTGGAGTAGGGATAGACTGTTTTACAGGCATTTAGAGAGTGTTGATAGTGTTAATTACCTGCTGCAAAATAAAAAAAAAACAGTCCTTTTATGGGCTAATTCCAAAACATTATATTCTGTCATAGAAGTTTGCTTAGTCTTGTACCTACAAATGCACAAGTTTTGTGTTTAAGCGATGGGGAAAATGTACGTTGTACCAATGGTAGTGCATTCCGTGGCTGTTGCACGGCAAGTTTATCCTGTCACACATTTACAGGAACACCTGAAACCTCATCTTGTTTTAGCTCCTATTCCAATTTGCAGGGGGGCACAGTACACCATTGTTGAAGCCAAAACAGTGCAAGCAGTTTGTGGGATGGATGGCCGACAATAGCTCCGGTCTGTTACATATGGTGTCTGCGCCATTTTGAGACCTCTAAACGTGCGGACGCTGCTGTGTGCTAAATAGACAGTTAGTTAGTGAATTTATTTTTAGTTAAGGGGGTGAGAGGGGCCAGCCACAAATAGACCTTTCTGCATTAAAAAATATTGCTAAATGTGTGGTCGATTCACAAATAGGTCTTTCTGGATATAAAAACTGATTGCAAAATCTGTGGACCAGCCACAAATAGGCCTTTCAGCATCTAAAAGACCATTGCTAAATCTGCAGTCCAGCCACACTGTCTCAGCAAATAGATACTGAATGTTAATTTAGTGACAGATGACTGACCGTTATGGGCCTAGGGTTGTGAAAAGTGATGAGCAAATCTGCTACTTGCACAGATATCACAGTATTCGGGTTGCTCTGTACTTGCCGAGTATTTTGAACTCCCCTCACGAGATTCGAGTGTCCCGTCCAGCGTGTTTGCCACCCGATTTTCAGCCACTAAACATGGTTGGGATTGCTTGCCAATCACAGTATTGCTGTAGCCATGCTGATTGTTGCATTACTGTGATTGACTGACTGCTCAGCATCATAGGGTCTATATAACCCCTGCCTCCGTTTGTGTACATTGCATTCATAAACAGCATGTGATGCGAGTCACTACAGTAAAAACAGAGTCTCAGAGGTGAAGAAACAGACAGCAATAACAGAAAGTAAATATAATACTACTACTACTTACTGGAAGTAAAGAGAGGTCAAACAATCCGAGGTCATGTCCTGGAAATGGTGCAATTACAGCAAGGGTTAGTCAGAGACAAAGTTCAATTCTATCCAAAGTCAGAAAAACCAGAGGGACAAGACATTTATACAGGGAGCAGGCAAAAGAGTAGTCAGGTCACAGGCAAATGGTCAAAGTCCAGGTAAGGGAATAAAGTCAGGCTGGGTCAAGCATAGAGAGATTAAACCTACACAGACAAAAGCAAGTGTACGATTGACACTGAATGGAGGAGCTAGAGTGCTTATGTAGAAGGATAATTAAGGGAAATGAAGATAGTCTGTGCTGCAATCACCTAACAGCTTCCACAACAATAGTAACAGACAAGGGCAGAGTGGAGATCATGACACAGCATGGTGGGAGCGTAGGGACAGAGCATGCAGCATGTAGGAAGTGTTTCTGCCACCTAAATATAACACATCAGCTCTTTTAAGAGCTACATCGACTCTATACTGGGTCACAATAGTGTAGGGAGGGTTTGTGGAGCAGGGACAGACAAAACAGTAGTGTGCCAGTATCTCCATATTAAACAAGAAAGAAAGGGCGCAATGCGAAGCTCCTAATGATTCTTTTAAATGTATATATGGGGGACCGAGGCCACTCACCTATTTGGGTTGGGCACCTCTGCACAACCCTAGTAATAGCCTCCTAAAGGTGGGACCTGCTCTGGGTTGGAGCATTTAATCACAGCCACCAGTGTTTTCCCTCGCGTCACTTCTGGTTCACGGTCACATAATCAGTTTCAAGTCACGGCACGTCACAGTAGGTCCTCAATCGCAATGTTACGATCTCCTGGGCAACACCAGGTCCTTCAAGTGAATTACAAAGCCCGGAGCTGCTCCAGCTGCCAATCCCTCAGCGAGGGAACAAGGAAGAAAGTTGAAACTGTCTTATTTGGAGCGCTGGGGCACTGGGAAGCAATTAGGACACTCACAGGAGTATTGGTTAACAAACGTTTATTTTCCCTTCGCTATCCCACAATGCGTTTCGACAGATACCTGTCTGCCTGACTCCACCTGAGAAAAACCAGCATCTGTCAAAACGCATTGTGGGATAGTGAAAGGCAAATAAAGGTTTGTCCTAATAGCTTCCCAGTGCCCCAGCGCTCCTAATAAGACCGCTTCAACTTTCTTCCTATAGTCTCCATATTAGAAGAACAGTTCTTTTAAGAGCAACATGGAGCCTCTACTAGTTATGAATAGTGTCGGGACAGTTTGTAGAGCAGGAGAGACACAACAGTAGTGTTCCAGTATCTCCATATCAACAGTTCTTTGTAGAGCTACATTTCCAGTAGTATTTACAGTTTTTTGGTATCTTTTAAAAAGCACTGGTAGGTACTTCTGCCCCCTCACATTTTTGGAGTCACATTTTACTTGGCCTGTGCCCAAAAGTCTTATGACGGACCCCTGCTCAATTGGGCTATACATGTGACTGACCTAGCTGACAAATGTTTTCGTTAATATTGCGCAAAACACATAGTTGTGCCAACTGAGGGTGGTGGAGCATAAAATTTACTGTAGCAGTTGCATGACTTATGCCCAATAGGTCTACACGTGTCATTCAAACCCCTGTCCCTGATCAATGTTTATCCGTCAAATGCTAGCCCAGGCCCTTTTCCAGACCCTTTGTCATGTGTGCAGGCTTCACCATTATATAATTTTTATTCTTTGTAAGTTTTTTATTGTTTGTCAATTGATGCCAGTTTGGGTGCATTTGGTCCTAATTTCCGGAAAAGTCGAGACTCTTCTTGTGGTGTCTTTGTTGTATCTTTTGAGAATTCAGCAGGGCTATCTGAGCACTATACCTACACCTGTTGCTCATCTCATCTCATTGTTCCTGACCAATGTTGAAGCTTCAAATACTGGCCAGGCCTTGTACCATGCATTCGTAATGCACAATGAAACTAATTTTAATTCTTGGGAACAGATGACACTTTTCCTGCTGTCTGTCTCTAATATAAGCTGTTTCAGCACCTTTTGTGCCCCTTTGAAAGTGTTTTGTAGGCCTTTGATTTTGCCTCACATTGATTTGAATGGAGTTCGTTACTTCAGTGAACTGTTTGCCAAAGTAGTTCCCCCAAATGTATGCGTAACAGCAGTCCCTCCCAAATGTATGTTCAGTGAATCGAACCCGATCTTTAAAAGGTTTGCTTATCTCTAGTTAAGATAACTTTCAAGAATGAACATTTTGGTTGAAGTTAGGTTGAGTTGCTGTCACCTGGAGGGCTTACAAAGTCTGTAGAAATCCAGCCCTTCTTGAATTTCATGATGTAAGCCTGTCTTCTTTTTTTATTGACAGACTAGTGCGGCTGTCCGTTATGATTGTCCTAACAGAACTAAAAACCTCTACAGGTAACACACTAGTAGCAGAGCAGGTCAGCACCTCCAAGGTGTTCGAAAGGTCAGGCCAAGTGTGCAGTTTGGATACCAAATAGTTGAAGCATCAGGAAGGATGCTGGTATTGTCACTTAAGTTCTCCTTAACCATCTTGGTCAACTTCTCCCTCCTTGTCATAGTTACACCTAAAGATTTATTTTGCTGATGTGACGCATTATTTAAATTGGCCCAGTTTTGGCACATTTTATACCTGCCTGTGTTGCATCTAATGTGTGTGTCCCTACCCTGTAATTCTTGGAGTTGAAAAAAGACGGTACCTCTGTCGCCAGCGTTGTCTGAGGGTGATCTTTTCATATCTACAATGACCCTCTTGAATGATTCCATTGTACAACCCTTTCCTGACTCCGAAATGACTGATGGAAATTTCTCCTTGTATAGTGGGTCGAGAAAAGTCTTCAACCAGTATTTGTTGTTGGCCAAAATCTGTATCACGCAAGGGTATTGGGAAAGACAGTTGGACATGAACTGTGGCATGTGTGGCAAACTACAAAGAGCCAAAGGTTCAGTGTCACCACTATTACTAACAGTAACCATCCTTTCCTCTTCTTGCAGCCTCACCTGCTCCTCGGTCATCCATGCTGGACAGACAAAACTGGGGTTGGTAGTTCCCTCTGTAGTGCAAATAAACAAGTAACGCTCCTGCCCCTTCTGTTTTAGTCCTTCATCATCTCTCAATGTGAGCTGAGAATATTGGCTGAGGCTGGGCTCGGTAGTATCACCCATTTGAAAATCTTGCTCTGTAGCCACCAGCTGGGCATTGAACGCTTCCTCTTTCAGACTGTGCAGCAATCATTTCAATAGACATAGAAATGGGATGCTTATGCTGATAACAGCATCTGTGTCTTGTATTGTTCATAATTATTCTAGTTGTCTACATATGCCCCTTTTTCACAAGTAAAGTGCCATGAAATAAATATCGCTATAATATTACATAAAAAAAAAATTCTCAGATCACAATCTTGGTGTAGTAATCATAGTTTTCAAGAGCCTTAGAAATGTCAGCCATCCACACCCACTTGGCAGTTGTGTGGTGGATGAGTGTTACTCTGGTGGGCATATTGAAGGAGAAATTCAGCTAGTGCCCTCTGCTGCTAATTAAGCCTTTCCAACATATGTAATGTTGAGTTCCAGCACATGGATAGGTCATAAATCGGTTGTTGAGGCAAATTACAGCGCTGCTATAGCGCTGTAAGACTGGCAAGAGTGGGAGACGACTCTCTCTAAAATGGGTGTTGACACTGCGTACCCTGCCAACTAGGTACGGCAAGTCAGGGTATATTTTTTTTTAAACCACTGTACAACTAGGCTTAGCACGTGAGTCATGCATGGACCCTATACCAGCTTGCTGAGCTTTAAATCTGTCACTGCGATTCCACCCAATATTGCACACTACCAGGCTGGGTTGTAGTTTCAACAAGGAGAGCCACTGATTGGTCTTTATTTTTTGTATCTCTTGCAACAGGTTTGCTGCCGTCTGTGGTTTATGACCTAAACAAATGAGCTTCAGCAAAGTGTTCTGCTACTTCACCGAGGCTGTAGAGCTCCCAGCTTTGGAGTGATGTGGAGGGTAATTCAGCAGAGTAGTGTGGCGTCCCTGAGGTTCGGCCGACACAGTGGTATCACCTCTGTAACAGGTGGTGGTATCATATTTGGAGATAACTGGAGCTCCCTACATTACGTAACCCATGCATCCATACACAAGCCTGATCACTGACCAGAAGGGGGAGCACAAACACCTAGTTTATAGGGTGGATTGCTCTTTTGGCTGGGGGGAGGGGTTAGAGTAGTAAGTGTGAAGAAGGGAAGGAGAAGCAGGAGGAGACAATAGCTCCTAGGGTTTGAGATGCTGAAAGCTCATCCCAGGATTAGGAGGTGGCACAGAAAGGCAGGAGGCTGGGAGGAGCCCAGTGAACAGCGAGAAATTCATAATGCAGCAAGTCCCTCCGGACTTCTTATCTCTAAACTTTATAAAGTGTTTTTTTACAAGTTACAGTGGAGGTAGAAACATGGGAGACACCTTAGCAGAATGCAGCAGACACACTGCAATTAGTGATGGGCGAATCCTAAATTACTCGGAATCGCTTGACTCTAGCGAGTCTGAGCCCGGGACTCGCTACTCGTTGCGAGTCTAGCGAGTCCAATGTTAATGAATGGGGAAGCGAGTAATGGCGAGTAGTGTGCGATTTACAAATCACAGATGTGTCTCAGAAGCTTCAACCTGAAGCAATCCTAGTTTTGCCATTGATTTGTATTGGACTCGTTTACTTTGCAAGTAATCGCTGGGAAACTCACACAGATAAGAGTCCTGTCTGCTCTGTGTGCTGGCTGCCGCAGCTCCAGGGTCCTAGAGCCCGCCTGCTGCAGCAGTGCTGAGATTGTTCTCAGTCTGCTCATTCCCTGTGCATAGACATCTATATCTATGCACAGGGGATGTAGCAGAGAGGACATCGCGTTTTGGACTGCGTCGGACGGAAGAGGATTTTTTTAATTAAAGATGAAGTCCCTAATGGCTTTTTTTTTTTATTTCTAATAATTTTTCTCTGTGTTGTGTTTTTTTTAAAACAATTTAATAGAAATTCATGGCGGTCATGTCTAATATTGGCGTGACCGCCATAAATTTCGGGCTTAGGGCCAGCTGATAATACAAAGCTGGCCCTAACCTCTTTATTACCCAGCGTGCCACCGCCACCAGGGCCGCTGGAAGAGCGGGGTTCAGCACCAGAGGATGGCGCTTCAATGAACGCGCCATCTTCTGGGGCGGCTGCGGGCTGAAATTTGCAGCGGGGGTGCCCAGAAAGCTTGGGCATCCCTGCCCTGCGGATTCCAGCCCCCAGATGCTTAGCTGTACCTGGCTAGACTTAGAAATTGCGCGGAGCCCCACGCATTTTTTTTTAATTATTTCATGAAATTCATGAAATAATAAAAAAAAAAGGGCTCCCCTATATTCTTGTGTCTGGCCAGGTACAAATAGGCACCTGGGGGTTGGGGGCAGCCCGTCGCTGCCTGCTGGATCCGGCTGGTTCCAGAAATACGGCGAAGCCCATGTAATTTTTCTTCTGAAAAATCAATAAAACAATCCTAAAAAAGGGACTGCCTCTTTATTAACCCCTCGACCATGGTCCAGGGGTTAATAAAGATGCAGTCCCTTTTATTTACATTGTTTTATGGATTTGTCAGAAAAACATTTCACGTGGGCTTCGCCGTATTTCTGGCTCTTCCAGCGGCCCTGGTGGCGGTGGCACGCTGAGTAATAAAGAGGTTAGGGCCAGCTTTGTATTATCAGCTGGCCCTAAGCGGCCCAGGTGGCGGTGGCACGCTGGGTAATAATACAAAGCTGGCCCTAAGCCCGAAATTTATGGCGGTTACGCCAATATTAGACATGACCGCCATGAATTTCTATTAAATTGTTTTAAAAAAAACACAACACAGAGAAAATTTTTTATTAGAAATAAAAAAAAGCCATTAGGGACTCCATCTTTAATTAAAAAAATCCTCTTCCGTCCGACGCAGTCCAAAACGCGATGTCCTCTCTGCTACATCCCCTGTGCATAGATATAGATGTCTATGCACAGGGAATGAGCAGACTGAGAACAATCTCAGCACTCCTACATCATCTCTGTGAGCAGGCTGGCTCTAGGACCCTGGAGCTGCGGCTGCCTGCACAGAGAAGACAGCTGGACTCGGCTCGCAATATAACAGCAGTTACTTTGCGAGTTTCCCTGCTATCACTGGCACAGTAGCCGAGTCTAATGCAAGACAATGGCAATCCTAGTTTTGTCAGCGTTTGCCATTGATTTGCATTGGACTCGTGCGAGTAAACGCTGGGAAACTCGCAGAGTACCGAGTCCTGCGAGTCCCTTACTACTCGCCGAGTAACGAGTCCTAGCGAGTAGATTCGCCCATCCCTAACTGCAATCCGTGGTGCTTTCAGTTTGGAAAGCACCAGTGGAGTGACAGGTTCTCTTTAAAAGAGCTGTTGTATTATATTTAGGTGGCAGAAACACTCTCCCTAGATGCTGTCCATACACTCACACTATGCTGCTTTACGATGCAATTTATGTAATGAAAGAAAAACCCACAATGGTCACAGAAATAACTTGAATCTGACAAAAGTAATAATAAATTTTGAAAATGAAGAAATAAAAATCAGACATTGCTTTTTAACCCTGCTTTCACAGAAATATTTTAAAAAAATTAAACCCTTTCCAAAGATTCTCAAAGGATTTAGGTCAGGGCTGATCTAATACCACTTCAGAATAGTCCAATGTTTTCCTCTTAGCTATTCTTGGGTGTTTTTAGCTGTGTATTTTGGGTCAAAATACAGTTGCAAGACTCATGACCTGCGACTGAGACCAAGCATTCTGATACTAGGCAGCACATTTCTCTCTCGAATCAAGATTCAAGACACCCTGTGCCAGATGCAGCAAAGCAGCCCCAGAACATAACAGAATCTCCTCCATGTGCCACAGTGAGGACAGTGTTCTTTTTTTGATTGTTCACAGATGGAAAAATGAAACATTAGAGCTGATGTGCCTTGCCAAAACGTTCCATTCTTGTCTCATCTGTCCATAGAACATTCTCCCGGAAGCTTTGTGGCTTGTCAACATGTAGTTTGGCAAATTTCAGTCTGGCTTTTTTATGATTGTTGAAAAAAAAAATGGTGTCCTCTTTGGTCTTCCATAAAGTCCACTTTGGCTCAAACAACGACAGATGGTGCGATATGACACTGATGTTCTTCGAGCTTAAAGTTTACCTTTATTCTCTTTAGAAGTTTTCCTGGGCTCTTTGTTACCATTCGTATTATTTATCTCTTTGATTTGTCATGAATTTTCCTCCTGCGGCCACATCCAGTGAGGTTGGCTACAGTCCCATGGATTCTACATTTCTGAATAAAATGTGCAACTGTAGTCACAGGAACATCAAGCTGCTTGGAGATGGTCTTACTGTATAACCTTTATCTTTAACGTGCTTGTTTATCATTTTCTTTTTAAACTTTTGAGACCACTCTTTCCTTCGCTTCCTCTGGTCCATGTTGAGTGTGGTACACACCATGTCACCAAACAGCCCAGTGAGTATCTACAACCCTAAATACAGGCCCACTGACTGATTACAAGATTGTAGACACCTGTGATCCTAGTGGACACACCTTGGTTTAACATGTCCCTTTTGTCACATTATTTTCAGGGGTACCATCATTTCTGTCCAGGCCTATTTCATGAGTTTAATTTTTTTTTTTAATTCTGTGGAAGCTGAGTTGAAAAGCAATGTCTTACTTTAATTTGTTCTTTTCATAGATTTTTATGTATTACTTTTGCCAGATTCAAATTATTTCTGTGACCATTCTGGTTTTTCTTTCATTAAACAAGGGGTACCAACAATTTTTACCACGTGTGTGTATATAGCCTTGATGACGCTGGGTGCCCAGCATAAATCACAGTAATAGCACAACTAAGAGAATTAAGGCAGTACTGTGATTAGCATGCAAGCCAGCAAGTTTAGTCGCTGAAAATCAGACACCAAACATGCTGGGAGGCGGGATCCTTGAATCTCGTGAGGTGTGCACACGAATGCTCAGCAAGTACTGAGTAGACCCAATACCGTAATATCCATGAGAGTACTGAATAGTAACTAGTAGATTCGCTCATCGCTACTTAAGCCCCTATTCCATACTGTAACTCTGCACAGGAAACAACAGCCTAGCTCTGAATCTTGACAGATGTAGTCTGCAGCTTGACCGCAAAGTTGGGGCTCTGGACCTTGATCGGCATAGTCTTCAGCTTGATCACCAAGTTGAGGCTCTCGAGTATTTCTACTGGCACAGGTCACATGCTTCCTTTGGCACTAACCAAAATTCTTCTACCCAGATCGGGTCACTGATATTCCTCTCAACTTTGATTGTGACTTTGATTTGACAGCTTCTTTGATGTTTCTGGGGTGATGGGGCTACAGGCCTATTTCACTAACACCCGCCCTTACTAATTGAAGTTCTCGTACCAAAGCCTCCTCTTCTGGGCCTGGTCAGGCCTTTTTTACTTGGTAACTGCATCGTAGATGTCACCTGACAGGGCGTTGCTTTTAAATACTTCACTCCAGAAAATGCACACAGAGTTCTTTATATTCTGTTTGTTCATATCCATGGTTATTGTCCCTGCTTTTATAGTTTTCGGCAAGCAGATATACATTATTATTATTATGTTTGCTGGAATAGTTGCAGACCCTATACCATGCTAGAAAGGCAGAAAACTAAAATGGAAGAAAACCCCATATGGGTACTTTTTGGACATTTTCACATACTGGATATTGTAGAGTAAAAATTGTAAACAAGCCATTTTAGTTCCCAATACATAGTGTCAAACTTAACCTTCTGGAGACACGCACACCATCAATTAAACATGTGGATGCTAATTCCAGTTTAAGCACAGTGCGAGGTTAAGAAGGGGATTGCTTACATAATTTAATGAAGCCATGTTGCTTTTCAAGAAACATTGAGCTACCAATAATATGGAAATTTATTTTTCCATAATGTACCTAAGTTAGGGATTTATTTTTTCATGGATGAGTAGAAATTTTAATTGGTATAATTTTGGACTACAAAACTTTTTTATGGATTTTTATTCCAATATTTGGGCGGACATACTAAACAAATACAGTATAATATCCTGATCTACTGGCTTGTGGATTTACATTGTAAACTGTCTTTGCCTTACTGTTTTAAGATTTAGATCAGCATTTTATGTATACATGTTCTAATTAGTTTATGGATTTTATTCAAAAATAATTTGGTTTCTTTCTTGGCAGATGACAGTACTAGAAAATCAGAGGGAAAAGTGACATCTTCATTCTTTAAATCTGATGGCTTCACTATCACACAAGATGCAATGGAAGTAAAAGTTCTTTCTGCAGATATTCCACCATCCTTTCCCAGTGAAGATCCATCATCTGATCCTTTTAAACAATTCCCATCTTCTAGTTCATCACGGACTAGTGTTATTGTTACTAATCCAAATGCTATTACAGCAAAGAAGTCCGTTTCAAGTACAAAGTCTAAAAAAAATCTTGCAGAGGAGGAAATATTCTCTTGTTCAGAATGTGGAAAACATTTTAATGACAAAACAAATCTTGTTGAACAGAAGAAAACTCACACACTAAAAAATGCATATTCATGTCCAGAATGTGAGAAACGTTTTGTAAATCAATCAAATCCTGTTACACAACAGATAATTCACACAAGGAAGAAGGCATATTCATGTTTGGACTGTAAAAAAGGTTTTAACTGCAAATCAAATCTTGTTAGACACCAGAGAATTCACACAGGAGAAAAGCCATATTCATGTTCAGAATGTGGGAAATGCTTTAACCAAAAAGTGAGTCTTATCACACACCAGAAAATTCACACAGGAGAGAAGCCACATTTGTGTTCAGATTGTGGGAAATGCTTCATGCTTAAATCAAGTCTTGTTGGACACCAGAGAATTCACACAGGAGAGAAGCCATATTCGTGTTCAGATTGTGGGAAATGTTTTATCCGGAAAATGAGTCTTGTTACACACCAGAGAATTCACACAGGAAAGAAGCCATATTCATGTTCAGATTGTGGAAAATGTTTTAACCAGAAAAGAAGTCTTGTTACACACCAAAGAATTCACAAAAGGGAGAATCCATATTCATGTTCAGATTGTGGAAAATGTTTTACCCAGAAAAGAAGTCTTGTTATACACAAGAGAACTCACACACTGGGAAAGCCATATTCATGTTCAGATTGTGGGAAATGCTTCATGCTTAAAACAAGTCTTGTTGGACACCAGAGAATTCACACAGGAGAGAAGTCATATTCATGTTCAGATTGTGGGAAATGCTTCATGCTTAAAACAAGTCTTGTTAGACACCAGAGAATTCACACAGGAGAGAAGCCATATTCGTGTTCAGATTGTGGGAAATGCTTCATGCTTAAAACAAGTCTTGTTAGACACCAGAAAATTCACACAGGAGAGAAGCCATATTCGTGTTTAGATTGTGGGAAATGCTTCACGTTTAAAACAAATCTTGTTAGACACCAGAGAATTCACACAGGAGAGAAGCCATATTCGTGTTCAGATTGTGGGAAATGCTTCATGCTTAAAGCAAGTCTTGTTGGACACCAGAAAATTCACACAGGAGAGAAGCCATATTCATGTTCAGATTGTGGGAAATGCTTCATGCGTAAAACAAGTCTTGTTAGACACCATAGAATTCACACAGGTGAAAAGCCACATTCATGTTCTGCTTGTGGGAAATCTTTTACCCGGAAATCAAATCTTGTTATACACCAAATAATTCACACAGGAGAGAAGCCATTTTCATGTTCAGCTTGTGGGAAATGTTTTAACCAGAAATCAAATCTTGTAAAACATCAGAAAATTCACACAGGAGAGAAGCCACATTCATGTTCAGTTTGTGGGAAATGTTTTAACCAGAAATCAAATCTTGTAAAACATCAGAAAATTCACAGTGGGGAGAATGTGGGAGATGTTCAGAATGTGGGAGATGTTCAGAATGTGGGAGATGTTCAGAATGTGGGAGATGTTCAGAATGTGGGAGATGTTCAGAATGTGGGAGATGTTCAGAATGGGGGAGATGTTCAGAATGGGGGAGATGTTCAGAATGGTGGAGATGTTCAGAATGTGGGAGATGTTCAGAATGTGGGAGATGTTCAGAATGTGGGAGATGTTCAGAATGTAAATGTGGGAGATGTTTTACAAACAAATTGAACCTTGTTAGACATGAGAGAGGACACATGGAGGAAAAAGCTATAATTTCTGTCTATACTAATTTATTTATCTCATCGATATTAGAACAAGAAACCTGTTCATAAAATATTTGGGTGTCCACGATCAGTATTAGCGTGTTTCTGCTGCTACCCAAATACTGTGTTGAACAGTACAAGCGCACTGGATGGGATCAATAGAAATTCCATGCCCCCTGTGCTTCTTTTTCCGCAGTGTAAACTGATATACAGCACAGCTTTCCGGTCCGCAGCATGTCAATTAATGCTTACGAGAGAACACATCAAAAACTATGCTGTGCCTCACTTGCTCTCAGCATTTAAAGCACTCTCAGACGGTGGAACTTTTCCGCCGCAGGCTTTGGAGGCACACATTTGTGTGATCCCCAAGCCAAACAAGGATCATACGGAGGCAGCAAGTTATCGACCGATATCTTTACTAAATATAGATGTCAAATTATTCGCTAAGATTCTAGCCGACAGACTATCTTCGAGGCTTCCCTCGATTATCCATCTTGACCAAGTGGGCTTTGTTAAGGGCCGAGAGGCGCGGGACAACATCATTAGATCCCTTCTTCTTATTGACAGGGCTAAGATGTGGAAGTCCCCTCTATGTCTGCTATCCATTGATGCAGAAAAGGCCTTTGATAGGGTCCACTGGAGTTTCTTGTGGGAGGCGTTGAAACACATTGGTCTGGGCAGTAAATTCATGAGTGGCATTTCTTCACTGTACTCCTGCCCCTCTGCCAAGGTGCGCATCAACTGTCGCCTGTCTGGATCATTCCTCGTTAAGAATGGGACAAGACAAGGTTGCCCACTTTCCCCATTGCTCTATGTCATTGTCATGGAGCATCTGGCGAAAGCCATTAGAGACAATGGAGACATTCACGGGTTATCAGTTGGTGATTCCCATCATAAAACGGCTTTATTTGCCGATGACGTCCTCTTGTACGTCACTCGCCCCTCGGAGACCTTCCCCGCCTTGTTACGAGAATTTGATAGGTTTGGTGACCTTAGCAATTTTAAAGTGAATTATTCTAAATCCGAGGCGCTGAATATCTCCTTGTCCACCTCAGAAGTGTCCTCCCTCTCTAAGAGGTTCTCCTTTCGTTGGAGAAGGGGCCACATTTCGTACCTTGGTATTAACTTGCCAGCCGATCTGCACAACGCCTTCCACTTGAACCACAAAGCTCTATTGGACCGAGTAGGTGCCATGCTGGAGTCCTACAGACCCTTGAGGATATCTTGGCTAGGGAGAATTCATGTGATAACTATGGATATTCTTCCGAGATTCCTATATGTTTTTCAGGCGGTGCCTATTTGGCCCCACGGGACGTTCTTCCACACCATTCGCAAATTAATTTCCAGATTTATATGGAACGGAATGAAGCCGCGAGTAAGTTACGGGGTTTTGTCATCTTTGAAGGAAACGGGAGGTATGGGGCTACCGGATCTACGGCGTTATTGCTTAGCCGCCATACTTGTAAGATTGCTAGATTGGCATTTCAAAGTAGATTCGAAACAATGGATACAGATTGAGCAATCCATTAGCGCAATCCCCCTGCGTCATCTACAGTGGATTCCAAAAGATGCCCTGACCCCCTCCCATCAATTAGCTTACTTGACTGTCGAGCTACTGAACGCATGGCGAGTGGCATGGGGAGACTCAATCGGGAAAACTTTGACTAGCATCATGACCCCAATTTTCCAAAACCCAGCATTTCCCCGGGTTTGGACCAAAAATCGCTCCTTGTATGGCGAGCTGCGGATGATACACGTGTGGGACAGATTCTCATCAATGGTGAGCTCCCTTTGTTTACTGAATTACAGACGTCTTCACCAGCCACAAAGCTGAGATGGTGGGAGTACCTACAACTTCGTTCTTTTGTGCGCTCTCTATCCCTCCGACGAGTCCCGGAAAACACACTATCCCCCCTTGAGAAGATATTCGCTTCCAACCAGGGCCCTGTCAGAGGAATCTCGGCCTTATATTCCATCTTATCTAGAGCAGCTGTGACTGAAGCCCACGGCTTTCAACGAGCTTGGGAGACTGAACTGGGAAGGACGATAGATTCTCAGGATTGGGAGAAGTGTTTTGTGATGTCTCATAAAACCTCAGGCTCTTGTGAAGCGCTTGAAAAGTGCTACAAGATACGCCTTCGATGGTATCTCACCCCAGACAAACTACATCGGTTTTCCCCTTCCACCTCCCCCCTCTGTTGGAGATGCGGTCTTGAAGTTGGCACGATGATACATATCTGGTGGAGTTGCTCCCTGATCAAAGATTTTTGGACGAAGGTAATCCGTAACTATAACCTAGTCACGGGCGGGCATGTTGAGGGTTCCCCCGAGATGGCCCTGCTCTCTTTGCTCCCTGGCTCCTGGAAAAGACAGAGGAAGGATATCCTCCGATTCTGCCTTTGCGCAGCACGCAATGTAATCCCCCGACATTGGAGGGAACAGTCACCCCCTTCCATTCTGGAGTGGTTCACCGAGATGGAGATCCTCCGACGATTTGAAGAGATTTCTGCCGATCTTTTTCAAACCCAAACAGAATATATTTATACCTGGACAGATTGGCTCTTGTTTAAAGAAGCCCCTAATTTTAGCGCCCTCTTTACTTGAATGGTGGAACGCCTGCACTACTCTCTTTCTATTACCACCACCCACCTGACACTTTACAACACCTTGCACATCTTTGTCTTCTACTCTTCTTATATCATTATCTATGTCTTATTCCTTCGCCTTCCTTCTCCTTTACCTCATCCCTCCCCTCACACTTTATCACCCCCCCTTTTTTTTTTTTTTTTTTTTTTTTTTTTTTTTTTCTTCTTCTCTCTTCTCTTCTTTTTGGTTTCCCTCCCTAGTTCTCTCTTTCTGGTCATTATGACATTCCCCTCCACTATCCCCCTGTTGGACTGACTAAGGTCAATGAATACATGTTTACGACTTTGTAAATAAATTCTTGTTATTCTACTTTTTTATTACTGAGAGATAGAGACCTCTATTCTATCTTCTGTGTTTTGAGGAGATATTTCTTAGTCAGGAGCTCAGGAGAGTTTTTTTTCTTTCTTTTAAACCGCAATGATTCCGTTCTGTAATTGCGATTTGTTTTTATCCGACATTATATGTTTTAATCTCTCCTGAAAAAATAATGTTTTATATTCTACTGTTATACAATGATTTTCTGTAATTGAAAAACTTTAATAAAGAAATATTAAAAAAAAAAAAAAACTATGCTGTGCCCATAATTCTAATCATGGGCCCTGACAGCGAGTTCTCTCACATAGAACAGTATTATCTCTACAAGACAAAATGCTCATCCAAAACACGACGTCAACTGAATTATACATTAGGGTACTCGGGTACCTTTTGATATCTGTATTTGACATTTCTCTTTGGTGTCAGTTGAATCCTATGTATATATTGACAATTTGCCAAATTCTTTACTCCATTCTAGTATACTGGACTTTTGTGATTTATGATTCATTTAATGGTCCTTCTAC
Source organism: Allobates femoralis (assembly GCA_033576535.1). Classification (NCBI taxonomy): domain Eukaryota; kingdom Metazoa; phylum Chordata; class Amphibia; order Anura; family Aromobatidae; genus Allobates; species Allobates femoralis. The sequence goes on from JARQOC010000006.1 coordinate 466,490,770, forward strand.
ATTGTCTTATTTATAATTTGCTGGAGCAGAGTTCGGCCAATCCTGTTCCCTCATTATGGTATTAGATAACCAGGATAATATTATCTTACTTGTGCAATTCCTCAATAACAGTTTTGTGTTTTTTGTTTTGTTGTTCTTTTTTTTAATATATCCCTTTTCCCTTTTAAAGCATAGATTTTTGAACTAAAAAAGGTTACACACTTTGATGTGTTTAAAAAATGTTCCTGTGCTGAGATAATCTTATATATGTGTCCCTGCTATGTACTGTGTAATGGATGTGTCTGACCATGCAGGGACATGGTCTGATCATACCACATCTCCTGTACTGAGATAATCTTATATATTGTGTCCCTGCTATGTACTGTGTAATGGATGTGTCTGAGCGTACAGGGACATGGTCTGATCATACCACATCTCCTGTACTGAGATAATCTTATATATGTGTCCCTGCTATGTACTGTGTAATGGATATGTCTGACTAAACAGGGACATGGTCTGATCATACCACTTCTCCTGTGCTGAGATAATCTTACATATGTGTCCCTGCTATGTACTGTGTAATGGATGTGTCTGATCCTACAGGGACATGAACTGATTATAATCCTCTCCTGGGCCAGGGAGGAAGCAAAAGAGTATACAGACATTACAGCTCAGGATCACAGCTGATTGTTTCTTTGAGGTGAAATATTGCTTAAAATCAGACAGAGAAATGTTTTACCTCACAGAAATAATCAGTTGTGATATCATGCTGTCTTGTCTATCTCCTGGGCAGGGGAGGAAGTAAAAGAGTATGCAGACATTACAGCATAGGATCACAAATAATTGTTTCTGTGAGGTAGAACATTTCACTGTCCGATTTTAAGCAATGTTTCACCTCAAAGAATGAGCTGTGATCCCATGTTATAATGTCTGTATTCTATTTTGCTTCCTCCCCTGCCCAGGAGATGTGATATGATCAGATCATGTTTCTGTATGGTCAGACACAGCCGTTACACAGTACGTAGCAGGGACACATATATAAGATTATCTAAGCACAGGAGATGTGATATGATCATAGCATGTCCCTGTATGGTCAGACACAGCCGTTACACAGTACATAGCAGGGACACATAGTAAAGATTCTCAGCACAAAATCATTTTTTTTACACCTCCAATTGTGGAAACTATTTTTACTCCAATCTAATTATTAAAACATAATTTGTTCATGTGACAGCCCCTTTAAGGCTACAGCAACCGTAGCCATGAAATGGACAAGGGACTTCGGTGTTCCAATCCTCCTTCTTTAAGAGATGAAACTGCTTCAGTGAAGGCTGTTTGCTTCTCCAAACAAGGTTTTCTAACAAATTTTTATGACTTTTAAATATGTTTTTTTAGTGTCAAAATTGGGCTATCAATTTATGTGCAAGAAGCAATAAATGTCCTACCGCAGTTTTACCATGTGTCCAGTGTCATTTTTTTTTACGTACCCGAAAAATAAACCTTGGTGTCTCTAAACAAACCTACCAAGTGTGATTTCTTTACTATTCTAGGTTGGGCCATTCAACACAATCAACTGACTTTGCATTGTTCAATAAGAATATAGCCCTACCTACATAGTTATCTGATAGGATCTGAAGGTTTGGGAGATGCCTAATGAATTCATTTCTATAAATATCAGGCATTAATACTATTTTATACTGATGTATGATGGTGGATAATCATGATATTCAATACATTGACCCTTATCATTCCCATTATCTAGCCCTCAAAAGATCGATAGCCAGTATGTACCCAGTAAAGCAACATCTTTCCTAGACCAAAAGATCGATAGCTCAGTATGTACCTGGTAAAGCAACATCTTTCCTAGACTTTAGCAAGACCACAACTATTGCGTCCTGTATTGAGGATGACAAAGATCCCCCTATCCAGAGATGTATTAAACTCTTCTGCTAGCTTGGGGAACAATATATCTTTTTATACTTTCTTTGGAAAGCCATTTAAACCCAGGGGGCTTTTCCAGTGGCCGTAGGTTACATAGCCAAATTCTTGCAAACTTGGGCTACTTTCACACTAGCATTTATGTCTGCATGCAGAGGGCATGCAGATGCAAACGCTGCCATACTGATGTGAATGCAGCGGAGAATCTCCGAATGCATTCACATCAGTATGGAGCCTGGCTAGGCAATCAGCGGTCTCGGTGGCGGTCGGGAGGTGGAGATCAGTGGCAGAGATCTCCTCCTCTAAGCCGCCGCTGATCTCCCGATAGTGTCTGTGCGAGAGATTTAAAGAAACAGCTGATTTGGCAGCTGTTTAAATCTCCGGTGCCGACACCGCCGGGAGATTAGTGGCGCCTGTCCCCGGGAGATCAGTGGTTGCTCCAGCTGATTTTCTGGTGGTCATCTCTTGGGAGATCAGCGGTGGCCACCTGGACAGATTTCAATATGATCAGCAGAGTTCTCCTGCGCTGTCATGCAGAGGACACTGCGAAATCAATGAGATCCATGCATTGTTTGTGCGCTTGTGGGCGTTTGGTGATAAAACAAGTGCCCGGGAACGCACAAAAAATGCAACAAGTTGCGTTTGGAGGGCAGAGGAGGGCGCACAAATTATGCGCATCCAAACGCAACCGCAACTGAACGCAGCCAAACACAGGTACCATGCGTTCCCATGTTAAAGATGGGAATGCAGTGCACATGCGTTTGGCAGCGTTCGGTACCCTGTGTTTACATACGTCAATGTGAAACCGGCCTTAGAGGTCTCTTTATTCTGTAGATAGACTTTCCAGATTGGGAAGATGGAGAAATAAGATACTATTCACTTTAGAAGTATATAAAAAGTATAAAATATCTCAAGTATCTTCATTACAGAAGATGTAGATAGTCTGGATACAGTTCTCTTATTGCAGTTTCTCACTAGCAGGCTGGTGCCGCTGTCCAGTGCTGAAATTTCAGATTCGCAGCTAGCAAGGAGCTAGCCGTGGTTCTGAAATTTCAGCCGGGAGCTCTCCAGGTGCTGAAGTTCAGCAGCGGACCACGCTGTACTTCAGCACCCGGCGTCCGGGAACAGGATCATTTTCCTGCCGGATCCGGTGCCCATAGACGTCCATGTTATGGGGCACCAGATCGCTGTGGCAAGCTGCGATTTCGTGTCCGGGACAAAAATCGAAAGCAGCCTGAATCTGCTGGACAGGGACAAAACCGGATGGCAAATCACTGCTATCTGGCACCATAGGGATCTATTAGGTCCAAAATCGGGTCCAGGGCTGTCTGGTTCACACCGGACAGCCTCTGACCCTAAAAAAACGTGGTGTGAAGCCGGCCTGAGCTGATGTTTTAACTAATACTATTTTGGAGTATGTGAGGAACTGGCTATGGACTAATGACTATCGGAATTTTCCAGCATGGATTGCTAGTTATGTTGATTTTATTGTTCACAAGTTGAAGGAGGTGTCTTGGTGTCACTTCCAGCCTGCTTTCATAGACCATATTGCAATCAGGTCTACATGACCATTCAATGTCCTGCATCTGGTAGGGGGTGGTGCATCTCTGCTCCTGTCTGCAGGGTTTCTGGAACAATAAGCCACATGTTCTAGTTAGTCAGGTGGTGCTGTCAATTGGAAGGGAGAGGATCTGTTGCTAGGTCATATCCTGAAGCCCATGGATGGGCTATAGAAACTGGAGCTAGATACACACAGTCCTGATCACGATGTCCATCTTCTAGATTTTAGGAACTATCCTAAGGACTATTCTTGCCAACTAGACCTGGATACACGCGCTACGGTTGTGATCTCTGTCGTCTGGAGGAACTTAGGCCGTTGTTTCCGGCTGGTTTCTGATCTTGTAGGCTGGGGCATGGCATCAAGGCCATGTACCTTGAGTTGTTGTAATACCATGTACGGATACAAATAAAAATTTTTACATAGTTTACCTGCCCAGGTAACAACCTACAACTTCAGATCTTCACACTATAGATGCAATGTTTTGATCACCTCTTATCACATTTTATAACAATGTTGTAGCTGCCAAAAAATAAATAATTCTGGTAGTTTTTATTTCTCATTACAACGTAAACTGTTTGGATTTGCTTTTTTAAATTTTAATACATTTCAACAGCTTTCATATTCACTAGTGTGGTGGAACATGTAATTCCCTTGGATCTCAGCTTCCCTTATAAGTTGATTTTTATACTTCGTTGTATTATAGCCTGAGGAAGAAATTGGATCTATTTTGAAACATGTTGCGGTCTTTAATTTAATATATATATATATATGTATATATTATTATTATTATGCACATACTCATCCTTATTAGTGATGGGTGAACCCGAACTGTAAAGTTACGCCTATTGAGGCGTGATATTAGGAAGAGGGAGAGCCTGCCTGGGTGACTATGCATACAGTAGTCACTCATTAACATCACTAATGAGTGAGTTTATTAACGTTTATCTTCATTTTCAATAGATGCATTTAGGAGCTAAAAGGAGTGTAGGATAAGTGTTACTATGCTCTAGGGACATCTTTTAATAGCTTAGGAGGTGTTTTGGGGGTGACAGGATCCCTTTAAGGTTCAGTTCGGGGGGGCTGTAAAAAGAAATAAAATGGTTATTAAAAGGCAACTTACTGCGTCCTGCCGCTTGTAGGTAGTGATGAGGCATTAAATAAACACAGAAAATTAAATAACATTTGTAAAAAGCAAATCAAGGCAGCAAAGATTGAGACAGAGAGACTCATTGCCAGAGAAAGTAAAAATAATCCCAAAATATTTTTTAACTACATAAATAGTAAGAAACTAAAAAATGATTGTGTTGGCCCCTTTAAAAATGATCTGGGTAAAATGATGGATGAGGAAAAAGCCAATATGGTAAATGACTTTTTTTCAACAGTATTTACAGAAGAAAATCCCATGACAGACAAAATGATCAGTGATAACAAAAACTGTCAATTAAATGTCACCTGCTTAACCCAGCAGGAAGTACGGCATCGTTTAAAAATCACTAAAATTGACAAATCCCCGGGCCCGGATGGGATACACCCCAGAGTGCTGCAGGAATTAAGTACTGTAATAGATAAACCATTATTTTTAATCTTTCAAGATTCCATAATAACAGGGTCTGTACCACAGGACTGGCGTATAGCAAATGTGGTGCCAATATTCAAAAAGGGAACAAAAACTGAACTTGGAAATTATAGGCCAGTAAGCTTAACCTCTACTGTGGATAAAATCCTAGAGGATTTTCTAAGAGATGCTATACTGGAGTATCTGAAGAAAAATAACCTCATGACCCAATATCAACATGGTTTTACGAGGGACCGTTCCTGTCAAACTAATCTGATAAGCTTCTATGAAAAAGTAAGTTCTGGACTGGACCAAAGAAATGCAGTGGATGTGGTGTATATGGACTTTTCAAAAGCTTTTGATACGGTGCCACACAAAAGGTTGATACATAAAATGAGAGCAATGAGGATAGGGGAAAATATGTGTAAGAGGGTTAAAAACTGGCTTAGCGATAGGAAACAAAGGGTGGTCATTAATGGAACACACTCAGAATGGGTCACAGTTAACAGTGGGGTACCACAGGGGTCAGTTTTGGGCCCACTTCTTTTTAATATATTTGTTAATGACCTTGTAGGGGACATACAGAGTAGAATCTCAATATTTTCAGATGACACTAAACTCTGCAGGGTAATCAATACAGAGGAGGACAATTTCATATTACAGGAGGATTTATGTAAACTAGAAGCTTGGGCTGATAAATGGCAAATGAGCTTTAATGGGGATAAATGTAAGGTCATGCACTTGGGCAGAGGAAACAAAAGGTATAATTATGTGCTTAATTGTAAAACACTGGGCAAAACTGTCACTGAAAAAGACCTGGGTGTATGGGTAGATGACAAACTCACATTTAGTGGCCAGTGTCAGGCAGCTGCTGCAAAGGCAAATAAAATAATGGGATGCATTAAAAGAGGCATATGCTCATGAGGAGAACATAATTTTACCTCTATACAAGTCACTAGTGTGACCACACTTAGAATACTGTGTACAATTCTGGTCTCCAGTGTATAAGAAAAACATAGCTGAACTAGAGCGGGTCCAGAGAAGAGCGACCAAGGTTATTAGAGGACTGAGGGGTCTGCAATACCAAGACAGGTTATTAAACTTGGGGTTATTGAGCTTGGAAAAACGAAGGCTTAGGGGTGATCTTATAATAATGTATAAATATATGAGGGGACAGTACCGAGAACTTTCTAATGATCTCTTTACTCTTAGGCTTGAGACAGGGACAAGGGGGCATCCTCTATGTCTGGAGGAAAGAAGGTTTAATCATAATCACAGACGCGGATTCTTTACTGTAAGAGCAGTGAGACTATGGAACTCTCTGCCACATGATGTTGTAATGAGTGACTCACTACTAACAATTAAGAAGGGCCTAGATGCCTTTCTTGAAAACTATAATATTACCAGTTATATATACTAGATCCTTTGATAGGGCGATGATCCAGGGAATTAGTCTAATTGCCATATCTGGAGTCAGGAAGGAATTTTTTCCCCCAATGTGGAGCTAGTGTTGCCACATGGTTTTTTTTTGCCTTCCTCTGGATCAACATGTTAGGCTATGGGTTGAACTAGATGGACTTAAAGTCTTCCTTCAACCTTAAAAACTATGTTACTATGTTACTATGTTGTACATCCAGGCCGCTCATTATCTTCCTGGATATTCACTGCAGAGGGGCCCAACAGTCAATCACAGATGCTGTCCCAGAGAGAGGGCATCTGTGATTGGCTGTTGGAGTAAGCTAGAAACTGCCCATACATTCTCCATGCTAAAATGTATGGCTGGTTTCAGGTTACTACAGCAGCCAATCACAGTGTCCCATTCAGTGACAGCGTTTGTGATTGGTTGTTGTGCTCCTCACCCATTGTACTGTAAAAATAAATTAAAATTTTGCATAGCGCTTTGCTGTATCTTTGATTCTCAGCGCAGATAAAGAGGAAAGTTATGGGCTGCCACCCCAAGCTGCCTGGCTTTAACTTGGCTGTCAATCAAAATACAGGGAAGTCTATTATTTTTTTTTACTTATTTAAATAAATTAAAAAACAAAAAAATGTGTGGGCTTTGCCTCATTTTTTATAGCAATCTAAGGTAAAACCCAGGCAGCCGGAGGCTGGGATTCTCAGTGTGGTAAGGCCCAAGTATTCTGGCCCCCAATGCTAAAAATCACAGACTCCCCTGAAAATAGTGCACTCTTTTATAGTACCATTTTCAGGCGCTTTACCCAGCTCCTCCAGTGGTCCTGGTGGGAGTGGTATGCTAGGTAATAAAGGGACTAATGCCAGCTTTGTATTGGCAGCTGGTACTAAGCGCAGAAGTCATAGTGTCAGGGCAATATTAGACCAACCCACTATGAATTTCTAGTAAACAAACAAAGGGAAAAAACATTTTAGTTGAACTAAAACACAAAACATGCATGCTTTCCATCTTTAATTGCCAAAAAACAAACCCTCAGACGATAATTCCACAGCGAACATGTTCAGCTCTTCTACATCTCTGTGAACAGACACGTGTCTGGTCACAGTGACTAGCAAGCTGACACTGACAACCAGGTGCCATTTGAAAGGTCATCTAAAGTTACATCTGAGCCCCATCAGCGGTGAACTCAGTTGATCCCATGAACAGAATCACGGCATATGGTATACAGCCGTGACGTTTGTCAGCTCACAGATGTGTAGCAGAGCTGAACATGTTTGCTGTGGATTTATCGTCAGAGGGCTTTTTTTGGGTAATTAAAGAGGGGAACCAGGGATGTGTTGTGTGTTTATTTCAATTAAAATATTTTTTTTTCAAGATTTTTTTTAAATTGAAATAAAACTCAAAACACATCCCTGGTTCCCCTCTTTACCCAAAAACAAACCCTCTGACAGTAAATCCACCGTGACCATGTTCAGCATTGCTACACCTCTGTGAGCTGATCCATGTGTCATGGCCGTTTACCATGTGCTGTGATGCTGTTCATAGGGTATGCAGAGTTCACCGCTGATTGGGATAAGCTGTGAACTTAGATGACCTTTCCAATGGCACCTGGTTGTCAGTCTAGATGTGGTAAGAGACAACAAAGTGCAATAGGGTCTTATCTCAATGGTAACAGGGCTATTGCCTATATGATAGGTGCTCACCTGGTAAGGTTGTGTGACCCACAACCTGGTGTTTGCGCCGTGTGCACAGCTGCTGCTGGATCAACACTCCCACGTGTAAAACGGTGTTCAACTGAAACTCAAAGGACGAAGTGTATGGTGATTCATGCTGCTGAAATGAAAGTCTTTCCGTGGTGGACTGGGGAAGCTCCCCGGAGTATGATCACTCCGCACTGGGTTCCCCCTTTCTCTCTCGGGCCCAGACTCACGCATCAGGCACCCTCTCTCAAGGTCCCCTCAGGACCTCCTTTCATCTTCCTTCAGGTCTAGTCTGCAACTCGCCTGTTCTGACCTTTTGACTCCTTTAACCCTCCCCCTAGGGTACCACCCCAGCTTCAGTGTGGGAGTGCTAGAATTGGGTCCCTCCTACCAACCCTGCATCCACTTAAAGTTGGGATGATTACACCGCTTTTATGGGTGCAATACCCCGGTGTGACGCCTGACCAACAGGGCACAACATGGACAATCGGCACATTGGATTCAATGAGTATGTGCGCACTGTGTGAGATCCATGGCCCACAGGTAAAGCACACATTCGTATACATTTTTAAGTCTTCTACCATCCTAGAAAATAAAAAACTTTTAAAAAGATAATGTCACCAAGTACAGGGAGAGTCACTCGAAAGAAGCCTTGAATATTCTGCTGTGGCTCCCAGAAGGGTAAAGCAATGTAAACCAGAAAAATATGCTGCATATTGTGACATATGTATATTCTATTGTATTATGTGTGATGGTAGAAATGTTCACTTTATCTCATCACCGATGTTCAGGAGCTTTAAGTCCATCACGGCTGCCTGGCGCCTCATTGCTCTGACACAGGTGAATCCCGGTTTGTTTGAAACTCCATAAACTGAGGAGAATATTGCTCATTGTTTCTATCAGATTATTAATCTTAGTGACAGTTACAACAGAATATTTGGGGGCCCATTCAAGTGAATCTCCCTTGACTGCAGTATTGCAGAGGCTTCCTACCCGAAGATTCCACAATCCCACATATATCCCACCACTTCCCCCCGCTTCCATGACCCCCTTACCACAAATGACAGACACCGGGTTTTGGATCAATTTGGCCTTTATTATAAACATACAAACAATAACTTTAAACTATGAAAAGGTGAGGAGGGTCTTGGAGCTCCAAAACCTGGTGGAAACCTTTCATAAATAATTAACCAACCAGCATTACCCCCAGCTGCATTTGTTGCATCTCGGACACGGGGGTACTCGAGATCAGGCTCTGTCGTCTTCTAAGGCTGCTGGAATGTCACGGTGACATGACCTGATCCCGTGGTCCCAGGTGTGGCAATAAAAAGGGGTAGAAAAATAAAGAAAAAGGGGAATAAAGTTTTTAGGAATTGTTTGTGACGCCACCTGTGGGTTGCAGCAAATGTGGGCCACCGCTGCCATTCAGGCCTCTGGCGATGATGGCGGCAGCTGGGAGAGTGAGCCCTCCACGGGCAGGGCTTGTCTCCCCAGGGCAGGTGTAGGGATGAACGTCAGGGATCTGCACTAAGCCTTCTTCGGCAGTCTTTCCTGCCCCCGCGCAAAAAGTCAGTGTGCTGCTCTGCAGGTGGGGGCTTGCTGCTTTTGCATAAATTAGAATCTTTCACACACAGCTTTGAGTCTGTCTGGGTACTTTACTCTTGTCTGTACAGTGCTGACAACAACCAATATACAACCAGCACCGGTCACTGGTTCAGCAGATGGGACAGTTCACTAGGGCCACCCCCATTCTAGTTCTTTCGGGCCTCTTAGTTCCTTCCCGCGCATGTACTCCAGGCCTTTTAGTGGACGTTCCCGGGCAAGAATCCTAGTCCTATATGACGGCCTTTCCTTCATGTGCTTGAGGTTGGGTTCTGGGTATAAAGTCCCTTCACTTTGCCGTTAATTCGTGGTCGGGGGAACTAAGCTGTCGGCCACATCTACAGGGCCGGTACCCTGGTGTCCTGACTCATCTGGACCCACCATGGGCCCCTTCTACTTTTCCTCGGTACATGGCCAGGGACCCAGACCGGCCATACAGTGGCACAGGTTGGCAGGTCCACGTTCTTCCTCTGCGGTGTTACAATCTCTGGCTCTCAGGGCGTCTCGTCTTGGGGGTTCTGCTCCTCACCCAATCACTCTCACCAGGAACACGAACTGGTGCTCTTTATGTCTTTCCGACTAAGCCCTCCCAAGTTAGTGTTCCTAGGTTTTTAATCTAGTTCCTCAACCCCTTTCCCAGGTTTTTCTCTCTACTCTCCACCCTCCACCTAGCTCTCCCCAATATCCCTTGCCTGACATGAAGTACTAGGTCTAGGGATTGGGGGATGTGTTGGGTGTTGGTGCGGATTGTCTAGCTTACCTGTCCCAGCTGCAGTACCTTTCTGTGACTGCAAGTCCGCAGGGGCACCACACATTCACAAGTTTCAGGGGCAACAGTCTTTCCAGAAAACCAATCATCAATATTATCGACTACCAGGGACCCCACCCTAAAGGGCCCCAAATCCGCCAGGCACTTACAAATTCTGAGCCAATGATGGGATGTCCATCCACCAGGTGTCCAACCTTTCAACCACAATTTTTGCCACCAACTCCAAGAACCCTCTCTCACCCACATGCCTAAAAGACCTGAGCACCAGCAGTTTTTTTTTTTAATTATAAAACAAGACACGTAAACATACCTAAGCTACTGTGCCTCTACACTGGAGTCCATCCCTATCCCCCACCTCAGCTTGTATACCCCTCTTATCAACCAACCACATCTCCCCTGAAACCACCCCCTTAAATTTTTTAACCAAAACAGCCTGACAGCCATTATACCCTTAGTGTTTACCCTTCTCTAGCCCTACAAAGATGAGTCATGGGTCACTTCACCCATGGCTCTGGTCAGGGCTTCTTAATTCCTTGACTGCAGCATTGGAGCGGCTTATGACAGACACCAGGTTTTGGATTAATTTGGCCAAATCAGTCTTTATTAGAAACATGGAGCACCAAAACCTGGTAGAAACCTTTCATAAATAATTAACCATTCAGCATTACACTCAGCTGCATTCACAAGCTTCAGGGGCACCAGTATTGCCAGAAAACAAATGACCAACATCCCCGACTCCGAGAGACCCCACCCTGAAGGGCCTGACCCAATGATGGGAACGACATCCACTGGATGTCAAAGCCCCCAACCACAATTTTTGCCACCAATGCCAGGAACCCCCTCTCCCCCGCCACAGCGAGCATTACCTGGCTCCTCATAATGCGAGTCACCCCACCAACATAAGTGCTTGCTTAACACCTTCTTCAATGCTCACAGTCCATAAATCAGTACCTTTTGCATTCAAGTGCACTCCATCATTCTGCCAGAAATTTCCTTCCCCAGGCTCCAAGTCTTTATGCCTAACAACAATCCACCCATTTCTGGAAACAAAGTTTCCAGCCGCCCTGTCCACCTTTACTCTGGTCTTATTAACACACTCCACTAACCGTGCAGCCCACCAAGACTACCTGGGCACAGTATCAGACCAAACCACTTTCATGTTCAGAACGGATGTCCACAAACGTAACAAATCGTGGCAAATATCCTGAATCAACTCCCTGCTTGGCTGTATTCCAAGGTAATTTTCCACGATGTGCAGGACCAAGATATTAGGAGCCTGGTCCTACCTTGCAAAGCGCTGAAAATCAATTACGGTAATACCTGCCATCAGCTCATGCCTCGCACTCAGATCCCCCCTACTATGGCCTCTTTTCTATGCAGGCCTAATTGGCACTCATTGCTCCGAACATCGGCCCTCAAGGCTCCCCAATAAACAAAAGAATAGCCAAAAATCCATACTATACGAGCCTCACCTGTGAAGAAAAAACAAAAGAGCAGGGAAGGAGGGGAAGAGGTAGGGAATTAAGTACGGTATATGTTTTTGTTTTTTTTACATATACTGTATACTAACCAAATACCAACTCTCCAACTTCCACTGCCATCTCCCTCTGTCCCCTCTTTACACTAAATGCGGGCGATCGTATAACTAGTGATGGGCGAGTCCTAAATTACTCGGAATCGCTTGACTCAAGCGAGTCCGAGCCCGGGACTCGCTACTCGTTGCGAGTCTAGCGAGTCCAATGTTAATGAATGGGGAAGCGAGTAATAGCGAGTAGTGTGCGATTTACAAATCACAGATGTGTCTCGGAAGCTTCAGCCTGAAGCAATCCTAGTTTGTCAGAGACTCTGATTGCCATTGATTTGCATTGGACTAGTTTACTGTGCAAGTAATCGCTGGGAAACTCGCACAGATAAGAGTCCGGCTGTCTCCTCTGTGCTGGCTGCCGCAGCTCCAGGGTCCTAGAGCCCGCCTGCTTGCCTGATGTAGCAGAGCTGAGATTGTTCTCAGTCTGCTCATTCCCTGTGCATAGACATCTATATCTATGCACAGGGGATGTAGCAGAGAGGACATCGCGTTTTGGACTGCGTTGGACGGAAGAGGATTTTTTTAATTAAAGATGGAGTCCCTAATGGCTTTTTTTTTTATTTCTAATAAAAAATTTTCTCTGTGTTGTGTTTTTTTTAAAACAATTTAATAGAAATTCATGGCGGTCATGTCTAATATTGGCGTGACCGCCATAAATTTCGGGCTTAGGGCCAGCTGATAATACAAAGCTGGCCCTAACCTCTTTATTACTCAGCGTGCCACCGCCACCAGGGCCGCTGGAAGAGCAGGGTTCAGCGCCAGAAGAAGGCGCTTCAATGAACGCGCCATCTTCTGGGGTGGCTGCGGGCTGCAATTTGCAGCGGGGGGTGCCCAGAAAGCTTGGGCATCCCTGCGTTGCGGATTCCAGCCCCCAGCTGCTTAGTTGTACCTGGCTAGACATAGAAATTGCGCGGAGCCCCACGCATTTTTTTTTAATTATTTCATGAAATAATAAAAAAAAAATGCGTGGGGCTCCGCGCAATTTCTATGTCTAGCCAGGTACAGCTAAGCAGCTGGGGCCTGGAATCCGCAGCGCAGGGATGACCAAGCTTTCTGGGCACCCCCCGCTGCAAATTGCAGCCCGCAGCCGCCCAGAAGATGGCGCGTTCATTGAAGCGCCATCCTCTGGCGCTGAATCCCGCTCTTCCAGCGGCCCTGGTGGCGGTGGCACGCTGGGTAATAAAGGGGTTAATACCAGCTTTGTTATACAAGCTGGTATTAAGCCCGAGATTCTTAATGTCAGGCCACGTTTGACCCAGCCACTAAGAATCTCCAATAAAGGGTTAAAAAAACACAACACAGAGAAAATTTTTTATTAGAAATAAAAAAAAAAAAGCCATTAGGGACTCCATATTTAATAAAAAAAATCCTCTTCCGTCCGACGTAGTCCAAAACGCGATGTCCTCTCTGCTACATCCCCTGTGCATAGATATAGATGTCTATGCACAGGGAATGAGCAGACTGAGAACAATCGCAGCTCTGCTACATCATCTCTGTGAGCAGGCGGGCTCTAGGACTCTGGAGCTGCGGCAGCCTGCACAGAGAAGACAGTTGGACTCGGCTCGCAAAGTAACAGCAGTAACTCTGCGAGTTTCCCTGTTATCACTGACACAGTAGCCGAGTCTAATGCAAGACAATGGCAATCCTATTTTTGTCAGCGTCTCTGACAAAACTAGGATTGCCATTGATTTGCATTGGACTCGTGCGAGTAAATGCTGGGAAACTCGCAGAGTACCGAGTCCTGCGAGTCACCTTACTACTCGCCGAGTAACGAGTCCTAGCGAGTAGATTCGCCCATCCCTACGTATAACCCATATCTCTTCGCTTCTCACCTCCCTATTATTTGCACCACATTTTCCGAGAGGCCCCATCTTTTGGCCTCTATTGCAGCCCCAATTTGGAAAGAATGGGCTAAAAAAATTGTCTGCTTCCAATCCTAACACTTCCAAAATATTTCTTGTTCAAAAGTTTTTATTGAGTTTTATAATACAAGGTAAATGATTAAACATACATATGATATAACTGAGTCTGCGGCAGTTTCAGTTAGTTCAAACAAAACAGGTAAGGTAATGTCCTTGCCAACGAGCATAGGACTAGTCTGCGATAAATCAGCATAGTTAAGGTTAACAACACATCTCGTAATTTATGAGCTTTTATAACTAATTGAATAATATAATTCAATAAACAAAAATTCTGATGTTTGGTTAAAAGGTGGAGGGGGAGGATAGAAGGGTCGAGAGGGAAGGGAAAGGGGTAAGGGGGAGGAGAAGAGTCATCACTGTTCAAGAGTTTGGAAGTGTGCTTGTGAATGACTTGGTCCATACAGTTCATGTGTGTTTAGACTTGCACGTTCGGGAAGTGACTAGAGGGAAATAGCCTGTTCCAAGGTCCCCATTTTTTATTGTATTTATTAATTGATTTGTGCCTAAGTGCATAGGATAGCTCATAAGCATTGTGTGTAGAGACCTTCTCTAGAAGAGTAGAGAACGAGGGTGCCTTGGTGTCTCTCCACATCGATGCGATGAGTGTTTTTGCTGTTAAGATAATGTGAACCGTCAGAGGTCTATAGTGAGGGGGGATGTGTTCAGTATCAAGAAGGAGGATGACAAGTTCCGAAGAAAGAATACATCCGTCATCTGTTAAGTCCGTGAGCAGCATTTCGGTTTCGTTCCAGAAAGACTCCAATGCTCTACAATGCCAAAAGATGTGAGAGATGTCTCCAATCTCCACGAGACAGCGCCAGCAAAGTGGGGAGTTCTCCTCTTTGATCGAGTGTAATCTTTGCGGGGTGAAGTACCATCGGGTGAGAGTTTTGTAATGGGTTTCTATGAGTGATGCATTCGGAATCATCTTTTGGAGTTTCGCAAGTGAGTTGCTAAGAAGCTCGGGGTGAATTGTGGTTCCCAATTCCCTTTCCCAGGCGGTTAAGTTGTGTGTTTTAGTAAGAGCACTATCAGAATTCACAATTTTATAAATGCTTTTGGTGGACCAAAAAACTAGGGATAGGTTGTGCTTGTATAATTGGGCAACAGGTTGAGGGAGAAGAAAATTTGGTGTTTTTTTGTTTATGTATCTGAATATCTTTTCCCAAGTGGGGAGTTCAGATTCTTGTAAACAAAAAGTTGCTTGTAGCCGATCTAGTGGAAACAGCCTGTTGTTCCTGTCGATAATATCTGAAATGTAATTTATCCCAGAGCTTTTCCACGTGTCTAAGTTGATGTTCGGGATCATAGATTTTAAGATGTCGATTGGTATCCAGTCGTGGGATAGTACTGTTGAGGTTTCTTTTGCTTTTGATGTGAAGAGTTTCCAAGCCTGAATAGTCGCTTTGATGGTTAAGTCCTGAGGAAGTCTCTTGGAGGCTTCGCATAGGTGAGATAGGAGCAAAAGAAAGAGTTTGTTTTTAGGGTGCTTGGATTCCTCTAGAGTGAGCCAACTAGGTCTTGCCATCTCGCTCCACCAGGTCCTGCTTAGGGTGATTAACGTAGCTGTATAATATGCCATGAGGTTGGGGACTGCCAGGCCTCCGTTAGCTCCGCTCTTCTCCAATGTATTTCTTGCAACCCTAGGTTTCCTCTGCCCCTAAATAAAAGAGGATAATTGGGACTGGAGTTTCCTAATCCAACTTTGTTTTATGGGAATTGCAAGGGAGCGAAAGATGTAGAGAATCTTCGGGAGCGTGAACATTCTATAGGATTCGATCCTTCCAATCCAGGATAATTCTATTTTTGACGCGTGGGCAAGATCCAATTGGATAGTGTTAAGGAGAGTCGTCAAGTTTCTGTCTATGAGATTAGAGGTGTGGTCTGTGATTATAACCCCTAAGTAATTTAGTTCCTTCTTGTCCCACGCAAGATCATGCTCAGCTTTGATAGAGGAGAGAGTTTCAGGATCAAGATTAAAATGCAAGACTTGAGTTTTGGTGAGGTTAATCTTGTAGGAAGATACTTCAGCAAATTCTTCGATAGTCAAGAGTAGATTCCTCAATGAATTAATGGGATCCGATAGTGTGAGGATGATGTCGTCTGCAAACAGGCTAATCTTGTACGTATTTCTAAATACAGCGACAAATTGAAATTTGGACAAAAAGGAACCATCTCTGTGCTTGACTTGCCCACTCCCGGAGCCATGGGGTACTCAGAACTGGAGAATGAGTTCTGCCGGGGAAGACACAGAGGTCGAGACCCAACTTCCGTGACCGCAGGGGAGTCAGTGCTCTGGCGGGGGATATTGGGTTAGGGAGCGTAGGAAGGGATTAAAGTTTATAGGGGAAATGTTCGTGAAGCCACCCACGGTTTTCAGTTAGTATGGACCGACGCTGCAGGTCAGACCTCCGGGGTTGTTGGCATGGCAGCCTGATGTCATTGCTCCCTGTATGTGGAGCAGGAACCCCTTGGCAGATGTGTGTAATTGCTCTGGCTTTGCCAGCCCGGATTCACGCTGGGCCTCTTTACCCTGTCTGTTGTGACAGTCAGCGGCTCTGCAGGTGGGGAATGACAGAGTCTCACACAGTGTTGGAATTTTGCACCCTGTTTACTCACTTCATTTTCAATTAGCCACTGGGCACTTCTCTCTACCAAGTCCAGTCTGATCTGTCTACAAGGATATTGGGATAGCTTGCTGTGGACCCCTCGTGTGCCTCTCCGTACTCTGGTCTCTCTCCCAACACTACCACTTCATCTCCGCAAGCAGTGCCCCAATCGAGCAGCCACGGGTCCTGTCGGGTGACTGGTACCTGTCTCCTGACCCTAGTTTGGCTGCCTTCTCAGCGGGTACGTCGGGTTGCGGCCACCACTCCTGGAGATTGTATGTCCTCCGGTTCAGTGGTTCAGGCATGCAGCATGCATGCCATGCTCAGGGCCAGTTCCCTGGTTCTTGACCAACCTCTCCATCTGACATGGCTCCACCTTATTCAAACACGACTCCATATCATCCTTCTCATACATACAGCACTGACTGGTTTTGCCTAAAAACGTCCTGCACACGGATGTCATCCGTATGACATTCGTGTGCACAGACCAGAGCCAAATGTTTTAAGCTTAAAAATAAAGAATTTCATAGTCACCTGCCTCCAGCGTACTCTGGTCCCCAAACGTCTGGAGCCGCTCATTAGTCTTATGTGGCACCCTGCATATGCAGGCGTCACAGAAGGGTACTGCACCCTTAAAAGAGGTGCAGATGCTCCAGCTGCCGGTGGACCCTAGGATGGTGGGTGGGATCCATTCCCAGCACTCCCACATTAGTATAGGGTGGGAGGTAGGGATGGGCGAATCTACTCGCTAGGACTCGTTACTCGGCGAGTAGTAAGGGACTCGCAGGACTCGGTACTCTGCGAGTTTCCCAGCGTTTACTCGCACGAGTCCAATGCAAATCAATGGCAAACGCTGACAAAACTAGGATTGCCATTGTTTGCATTAGACTCGGCTACTGTGCCAGTGATAGCAGGGAAACTCGCAAATAACTGCTGTTACATTGCGAGCCGAGTCCAATGCAAATCAATGGCAAACGCTGACAAAACTAGGATTGCCATTGTTTGCATTAGACTCGGCTACTGTGCCAGTGATAGCAGGGAAACTCGCAAAGTAACTGCTGTTTCTTTGCGAGCCGAGTCCAGCTGTCTTCTCTGTGCAGCTCCAGGGTCCTAGAGCCCGCCTGCTCACAGACATGATGTAGCAGAGCTGCGATTGTTCTCAGTCTGCTCATTCCCTGTGCATAGACATCTATATATATGCACAGGGGATGTAGCAGAGAGGACATCGCGTTTTGGACTGCGTCGGACAGAAGAGGATTTTTTTAATTAAAGATGGAGTCCCTAATGGCTTTTTTTTTATTTCAAATAAAAAATTTTCTCTGTGTTGTGTTTTTTTAACCCTTTATTGGAGATTCTTAGTGGCTGGGTCAAACGTGCCCTGACATTAAGAATCTCGGGCTTAATACCAGCTTGTATAACAAAGCTGGTATTAACCCCTTTATTACCCAGCGTGCCACCGCCACCAGGGCCGCTGGAAGAGCGGGGTTCAGCGCCAGAGGATGGCGCTTCAATGAACGCGCCATCTTCTGGGGCGGCTGCGGGCTGCAATTTGCAGCGGGGGGTGCCCAGAAAGCTTGGGCATCCCTGCGCTGCGGATTCCAGCCCCCAGCTGCTTAGCTGTACCTGTCTAGACATAGAAATTGCGCGGAGCCCCACGCATTTTTTTAAAAAATTATTTAATGAATTTCAGAGTCAGAGTCTCAGAGTCAGAGTCAGAGTCTCCTCAGAGTCGGAGTCGCCTCGGAGTCGGAGTCGCCTCGGAGTCGTAGTCGCCTCGGAGTCGGAGTCGTCTCGGAGTCGGAGTCGTCTCGGAGTCGGAGTCGTCTCGGAGTCGGAGTCAAAAAAATGCGTGGGGCTCTGCGCAATTTCTATGTCTAGCCAGGTACAGCTAAGCAGCTGGGGGCTGGAATCCGCAGCGCAGGGATGCCCAAGCTTTCTAGGCACCCCCCGCTGCAAATTGCAGCCCGCAGCCGCCCCAGAAGATGGCGCGTTCATTGAAGCGCCAACCTCTGGCGCTGAACCCCGCTCTTCCAGCGGCCCTGGTGGCGGTGGCACGCTGGGTAATAGAGGTTAGGGCCAGCTTTGTATTATCAGCTGGCCCTAAGCCCGAAATTTATGGCGGTCACGCCAATATTAGACATGACCGCCATGAATTTCTATTAAATTGTTTTAAAAAAAACACAACACAGAGAATTTTTTTTATTAGAAATAAAAAAAAAAGCCATTAGGGACTCCATCTTTAATTAAAAAAATCCTCTTCCGTCCGACGCAGTCCAAAACGCGATGTCTTCTCTGCTACATCCCCTGTGCATATATATAGATGTCTATGCACAGGGAATGAGCAGACTGAGAACAATCTCAGCTCTGCTACATCATCTCTGTGCACAGACATTCATGTCTGTACACAGGGAATGAGCAGACTGAGAACAATCTCAGCACTGCTACATCAGGCAGCAGGCGGGCTCTAGGACCCTGGAGCTGTGGCAGCCAGCACACAAAGCAGACAGGACTCTTATCTTTGCGAGTTTGCCAGCGATTACTTGCAAAGTAAACGAGTCCAATGCAAATAAATGGCAATGCGAGTCTCTGACAAAACTAGGATTGCTTCAGGCTGAAGCTTCCGAGACACATCTGCGATTTGTATATCTCACACTACTCGCTATTACTCGCTTCCCCATTCATTAACATTGGACTCGCTAGACTCGCAACGAGTAGCGAGTCCTGGGCTCGGACTCGCTAGAGTCAAGCGATTCCGAGTAATTTAGGATTCGCCCATCACTAGTGGGAGGTTACCCGGGAGGGGATAAATTCACCTCTAGGGGGAACAAGGAGGTCTTTGGCTGTTGGTCACTGACCGAGAATGGAGGAAGAGGAGAGGTTCTAGGAAAGAATAGCTAAGTGGAACGAGGCGGAAGGTCACACCGGGTCGGTTACAAGCTGCATCGGAGGAAAGAAGAAGGGACCTTGAGGAGGTCCTGAAAGAGGGCGGCCGACAAGAGAAGTACGGGCCCTAGAGAGAAAGGGAGATCCTCAGAGTGGAGCATCCATACTCCAGGGGATACTCCAGTCCAACCAGGGGAACACCGGGCCCTAGGAACCGGCCAAGTCCAGCTTGCAGTCGGCAACCGGCTGCTGTGGCTTGTTCATCAGCCGCAGCACCCTGCCATCAGAAAGGTCTGCCTGCTTCTTCACCAACGAGGGAGGGGACTCCTGGTACAACCTACAAGGAGCTACTGGGTATAGATCGATCCAAAGCGGGGAAGAATGGACACGGGTTAGTTAACGAAGGCATACCAAGGGTTCCACCATACCACCTGGGATCCACTTGCAGCCACCCGTTAAGCTACCTGTCTTTGTAACATCAAAAGTGCTGAGCTATGAACTGTAACCACTGCTGCTACAACCAACAGTAAAGTACCTGGGAGAAAAGTGACTTTGCCTCTACCTGTGTTTCCTTTTGCATGAACTTGTTCCCTTTCCAGGAACGCTGCCCCGGGGTTCCAGCCCTACCTGTAGAGGACTTTGCCTCATTACCATCTACCTCCAGTGGACTGTGGCGGTGCTGGAGACTCCTCACCAGAAACTACAGGTGGCATCATGACAACTGTAAATATAATCCCCTGTAAATATACCCCTTTTCAAAGAAGTCACCCATGAGACGGCATCAGGCGCGGCCACCACAGGAGCATTAACCCCTTGGAGCCTGATACCCAAGTACCCCAAAGCCTGGGGCTCGACACTTATCTAATATTCACTGCTCTGAGCCCCCAGAAGAGAGAGGAACAGATAGAGCTGGTTGGAGGTATCTATGCAATGACAGGCTGTCTGTGTGCTATATGGATGTTACACAGATAGTACACCTGTGTCCAGGGCCACCATCAGGGGCTCACTGGCTTGATTCCCGTTAGGGACCCACTGAAGCAGAGGGGCTGGCAAGCCGTGGCATGCAGGGGGCGAGGCCACGGACATGCAGGGTGTGGGGCCATTTCCTTAAACAGGGCCCCACTCAGATCAATCAGGATTAAAAGGTGCACTTCCCAACTACCATCTTCATCATATTCCTGATCCCTCCCTGAGGTGATCATGTGACCACTGACTCCTCCCCTGCATGTGACATTGACTCACCGTAGCCAGGTTCTGCACGTCGCAGGCATCTGCTCCTCCTTGTCACGGAACCGCGCCTGCGGCTGTGGGGCCCGGCGGTCCAGATCAATAGGGGGATGGCTTGAACAGTAGGGGTTAATAATCTTCGTGACGCCACCTGTGAGAGTTCCGGTGATGTCCACCGGCGCTGCTTGGCCTCCGGGGGATGTTATGCAGCAAGATGGGACGCTCCCCACAGGATGAGCGGGAGTCCCCGGAGCCAGGAGCTGCACAAGATGGTGTGAGGCAGCTGAGTCAGGCTGCTGTTAGGCCCAGGAATCAAACACAGACACATCAAAGTCTTTTGGGTACCTTTACTGGTGGAAAGCAGGTACGCTCGGACCGGAATAGTGCAGTTGACACTCCTGGATGTTCACAGCAAGCAGTGTTAGGCTTCCTTTCTCTGTCTCTTCTAAGGTGGTCAGGCGGATGTGGAATCCAGTCGGACCGGGTAGTATGTTCAATGGAACGTATTTCACCTGGGTAGCTGCACTGAGGGCACTGTTAAAGGGGTGATGATAATTCTATCATCTTCCCTGGGCTCTCGTCGGTAGGTGCGGCAGGTGAACAGGGGGCTAAACTCCCTATTGGAAGTGCTGGTTCTCTGTGGTGGCTATGTAGCTCTCACAGCTCGGTTCCAGTAACCGGATGATGAGGGAAAGAGTTAGAATCACTCTAGTGTCCCTGAGAGGTGCTTCTCCTTTCCTATGACCCCAATTGCAAGGGTCTCTCACTGGGGCAGGTGTGCTGGTTTGGGCCTAGTATAGCTCCAGAACTGTTGGATGCACACGTCCAGCAGCTCTTCTAGCGTCTGCACACTCTGGTGTTTCTCCCTCCAAGACCCTATTTATAGGGGAACTGGCTCAAAGTGACCAGTGGAGCTCCCCCTAGAGGCTTGGGGTGATACCAGGTGTTAAAGGTGTAATAAGGTGTTTTGGTTTGTTTGTGAGTGTTGCTTTGCTGTTACTGCTCCATTCATGTCCCAAAGGTTCTGTGGTGCCCAACAGGGTGCAAGGGTGCCGCAACATCATCATAGGTCCTGTGGTGGTGAGTATGCTGTGTGTGTGTATGTGTGTCTGTCTGTCTGACTGTGTTTGTCTGTATGTCACTACACAGCACTAAACTGTGTATACAGGTCAATACTACATTCTGTATTACTGTACCTATATACTATATGTATATAGTGTGGATCTGTATATACAGTATAGTGCTGTGTATGCGAGATGCACAGCCGGAAATCTTGGTGTATACAGCCGGCAGCCTCTAATGTGTATATGGCTGGCAGCCTCTTATGTGTATACGCCCAGCAGTCTCTAATGTGTATATGGCTACCATCAAGAGACATCCGGACGGAATCGGGAGACAGGAGGGATGACTTAACTAAGGGGGCACAGGATGTCGCAACCAGGAGAACCAGCGGCGCCGAGCAGCGGTGGAGCAGCCGGCAAAGTTCCAGCACCGGATAACAGAGGAGCACCTGGCGGTGCAGCGGCACAAGGAGCAGCACCCATCATGCTGCTCCTGATGACGTATACTCCGGAAGCAATGTGGCTGCCCCAATACTCCGGTGAGCCTAACACTCTTAATGACTTTATTGCTAAGATACAATCATACTATGTGATGTACCCCCTGACTGAAGCCCAGCGTGTCGGCATGATTATTGGACAATTAACTGCCAATGCACGGTGGGAAGTAGCGTCCTGGCCGGACACAGACAAGGACACTGTAGAGCATCTTGTAGCTGGACTAAAAGCAACATTTGAATCTAGTGCTGACACCCGGGCTAAAATGAGGTTCTTTGGATGTCTGCAAAAGCCCAAGAAGAGCGTCAGAGACTATGCCTTAAACTTGCAGGAAGCGCTCAAAGCACTTAAACTAGCAGAATCTGCATTAGCCCCGGGAGCTGACAAAATGCTAATTGACCAGTTCATAGAGGGCCTCCTATCCCCTTCTCACAGAGGACAGCTGAGTATGATGATTATTCAGAATCCTGAAATGACATTTGCTGATTTAAAAGATAGAGCCATCCGTCTGCAGCAGGTAGAGGAGCCCCGGGATCTAAACTTCACCCAAGGCCCCACAGCAGCACCCCAGCAGCCAGGAGTATCAGCGACATCGGCCAAGATGTATGAGCAACATATACAAGACCTGGCAGAAGTGTTTGAGGCCTTATCCGGATACGGCATGAAAATCAAGCCATCCAAGTGCCACCTTCTCAAGCCAAAGGTACCTGGGACACGTCGTGAGTTCAGAGGGAGTAGCACCGGATCCTGATAAAGTCACAGTGATAAGGGATTGGCCAACACCTACTAATGTGAAAGAAGTGAGGCAATTCCTGGGCCTGGTAGGCTATTATGGAAGATTTATCAGAGGATTCACGAAGCTAGCAGCTCCCCTACAAGACATCCTGGTAGGACAGTCAAAAAGGCCTTCAACTGGTAATCCTCCTTTCCAGTGGAGTGAAGAGAGGGAGGACTCTTTCAACAAGATGAAGTGTGCACTGACAGGAGAAGAGATCCTGGCATACCCAGATTACCATCAACCATTCATTCTATACACGGATGCCAGCAACGTGGGACTGGGAGCAGTACTGTCACAGAAGCAAGGAGGCAAAGGGAGAGTTATTGCCTTTGCAAGCAGGAAACTCCAGCCTACGGAAAGAAACCCTGAGAAATACAGTTCCTTCAAGTCAGAACTACTGAGAGTAGTTTTTGCTGTAACTGAACTTTTCAAGCATTACCTAGCAGCTGCAGAATTCAGCATCTATACTGATAACAACCCGTTGACCCACCTGGACTCAGCAAAATTAGGTGCGTTGGAGCAGTGATGGATAGCTCGGCTGTCTAGCTATAATTTTGTCATGAAATATAGGGCAGGCCGCAAGAACAGGAACGCAGATGCCTTATCCCGGATGCCACACCTGAAAGACGTGGAAGAGGAACCGGAGGAGCTGGAAGAAATTGAGCTACCGGCCTTTCATCATTCTAAGGTAGAAAAGTATCAACCCGGCATCTACCAAAGTCAACAGGAGGCGAATCTCAACCCGTTAGCACACCATGGATGGGCTGACACCCAAGATAGTGATCCAGCTGTGAAGCTAGTGAAAGAACTGCATACACAACAAGGTGCGCACCCTAGTCAGAATGCCCCTGCTGAGACCCAATATCTCTGGACGGAGAGAAGCAAGTTGTTCCTGTATCAAGGAAAGCTCTGCAGAAATCATACCAACCCTAACACACATGAACTAGTCTGGCAGATAATTGTACCCAAGAGAGACGTCAAAATGGTCTTAGAAGCCTACCACAACGGTGCAGGTCATTTTGGATGGAAGAAGTTGGAAGTGCTCTTAAGAGAGAGATTCTACTGGGTTGGCATGAGAAAATCAATTGAAGATTGGTGTAGAAAATGTGGCCCGTGCAACGTCAGAAGAAAAGATCAATAGAGAGCCCCACTCCAGTCCATAGTAACTAAGCAACCACTTGAGCTAGTTGTGTTAGACCACGTCAAGTTGTCACCAAGCCAGTCAGGCTATGTCTATGCCTTAACCATCGTGGACCATTACTCACGCTTCTTAGTGGTGGTACCCGTCAAGGACCTGACAGCGAAGACGGCTGTAAGAGCATTTCAGACACATTTCTGTAGACCTCATGGCTACCCGGAACAAGTCCTTGAAGATCAAGGCCCAGCTTTTGAATGAGAGATTTTCCAGGAGTTCTACAATATGTACAGCTGTAAGAAGATCCGCACGACAGCGTACCATCCCCAAACCAGCTTATGCGAGAAGATGAACCATATTGTGATTGACCTGTTGAAAACATTACCAGAGTCAGAGAGAAATCAATGGTCAGAGAAATTACCTGACTTGATAGACCTATACAACCATGTCCCGGTGAGTTCTACAAACTGCACCCCAGCCTACCTTATGCGTGCAAGACCTGGTAAACTGCCAATTGATTTAGATATGGGAATTCTGAAGCCGGACGCAGAAGTTGAAAAATCCAATTGGTATTCCCTACGTGAACAGCAGTATCGCCAAGTACAAGAGTGCATAGAGAAAAATCTTCAGCAAGCTAGAGCAAGACAAGAGAGAACTTTTAACCAACGTGCTCAAGCAACTCCATTACAACCTGGTAAGCAAGTTCTCAAGAGAAAGAGACACACCAACAAATTGGATAATCAGTGGGAAACCACCCCATATACAGTCTTACCATCCAATTTAGACAATGCTAAAATGTGTCTAATAAGCAAAGACGAAGGGAGAACATCAGCAGTTGTGTCAAGAGACCATCTCAAACTGTGTCCTGAAACCCTGAAGACACTGGAAGTAGCAGTACCCGTACAGGTCCAACCTGTAAAAGAAGAAGATGAAGGTTTTCATACAGTTCTAGGAGATTTCCCCAAAACATGGCCAAATTACTATGGAGCAGTTGTAGTTCCAATGATTGCTTTCCCTCCAATGGTTGAACCAACACCAGAACCCGTACAACCAGAAGTCCCAAGACCTGTCGAACTGGAAGTAGAACCCATAGAGGAAGAACAAATTCCTGGTCCCAGTGAGCTTTCCAGTCCTACAGTCAGACCTCCATCTGCAATAGTACCAGACACTCCAAGTAGGTACACATCCACCCACACCATCAGGCTAAGTAGACCCAGTACACCAGCATTACGCAGATCAGAGCATAGTACCCAGGGTCAGACACCAGCAAGGTACCAAGATTAAAGTGTGAAACCATATGTGCAATGTAAACATGTTTGTGTAAATCTAAATTGAACCCGGTAGAGTGTAAATGTATAGAAAGGGTGAGAATAGCTTGGTGTTAGGTGGCAGCCACGGAGAGTAAGAACTTGGCCTTTTATGTGGTGATCCGAGGGCCTAGAGGCCTACTGCACTTGTAACCAGAGACACCCGTACGTGTTTATATTGTTTGCAACGTTAAAAGCCCAGTACCTACAGAGACTGTCCTGTAAGAACTCTTTACATATTCTTGAACTCTGAACTTTTATTATTTATTTGTGGACCATATTCACCACGGAGCTGATTGTGGTAAAGACTAGTTGTATATATTTATCAGCCCGGAGGCAATAGACTAAACCCCCGGAAGGACTGCTATTTTGAACCTTGGACTCTTTTTGAACATGTAAGTGTTTTTGTACTTTTATTTTTAAGGCTCTGTAAATATTAATTGCATTAACTGTTTGTTTGTTTTTCTACAGTCCCAGAGTACTGTCTTTAACTAAGGGGAATGTGGCACCCCAGGGGTTAAGTGCCACAGTAACATCACCTAGGGTTCACTCCCCACACAACACTGAACACTACACTAACGTCTATAGGCCAGTAGGGGGAGCTAAAGCAGCTCCCCTATATATTCTGGTGTAGACAGGAAGTGAGTAGTTCAGTGCGGTGCAGCACTGAGGAAAGACTCAAGTTGCCTAGCAAAGGGGGTACATGTGAGCAGAGACAGGGCCAGCAGCTCAGCTAAAGAAGCAGCAGGGCCACACACAAGGCGCAGGAGTAGGAAGCCAAGGACCCGGTCAGGGTGGGAGCAACCCGGCCCCGGTACAGACTCAGTGTACAGTATGCTGCTAACAACATCTGCAGTAAAGACTTGGAGAACTTCAAAACCGTGAGTCTGTGATAGCAGACATAGTGGGCAGAAAGAGAATACAGGGAGACAGAGAGAGGGGGAAGAAAGAGAGGACTGGGGGGCAGAGACAGGGGGCAGTAAGAGAGCACTGGGGGGCAGAGACAGGGGCAGAAAGAGAAGACTGGGGGCAGAGATAGGGTGAAGAAAGAGAACACTAGGGGCAGAGACAGGGGGCAGAAACAGAACATTGGGGGGCAGAGACAGGGGGCAGAAAGAGAGCACTAGGGGGTAGAGACAGAGCAGAAAGACAGCAATGGGGGGGCAGAAAAGAGAGCACGGGGGAATGGAGAAGGGGCAGAAAGAGAGCACTGGGGGGCAGAGACGGGACAGAAAGAGAGCAGCGGGGGCAGAAAACAGAGCAGGGGGAACAGACAAGGGGCAGAAATAGAGCACTGGGGGGGCAGAGACAGGGTAGAAAGAGAGCATGGGGTGGAGGCAGAGACAGGGCACAAAGAGAGCACCAGGGGCAGAAAGAGACCACGGGGGGGGGCAGAGACAGAGCACAAAGAGAGCACTGGGGGATCAGAGAGAGAGTACTGGGGGGCAGAGACAGTGCAGAAAGAGAGCACTGGGGGGGCAGAGATGGGGCAGAAAGAGAGCACTGGGGGGCAGAGATGGGCCAGAAAGAGAGCACTGGGAGGGCAGAGACGAGGCAGAAAGAGAGCACTGGGCAGCAGAGACAGAGCAGAATGAGACCAACGGGGGGCAGAAAAGAGAGCACTGGGGGGGCAGAGATGGGGCATAAAGAGAACACTGAGGGGGCACCGCTACATTCCGACACCGCCACACACCGACACCGCTGCACACTGACACTGCCACATACTGACACTGCTGTACACCGACACTGCTGAACACTTGCACTGCTGTAGGCATCTACTATATAATCGTCTAATTATGTCTGTTTGTCTGTTTGTCTGTAACCGAAAACCCGCGTCGCTGAATAGTCGTGCCAGCAGCCCGCGACCAATCAGCGACAGGCGCAGTCTGGCCGCGAATTGGCACGGGACTTGAACCACACTTCACTGATTGGTTGCGGCTTACCAGGCACGACCAATCAGCGATATTGGCGCGGGATGTAAACCCAGCTTCGCATTGCATTATTCTTAAATCTTCATACATAAACTACATACACACGGCGTTAGAATAGGGCCACCATCTAGAGTGATTATATATATATATATATATATATATATATAAGGCGGCCGTCACACAGTTCAATATCGCTAGCGATATTGTTAGCGATCACGTGCACACGCGATCGCTAACAATATCGCTCACATCGCTGGTGAGCTGTCACACAGACAGACTCACCAGCGATGTGGAGCAGCGAGATCGCTGGTAACTATGGTACACATCGGGTTACTAGGCGCCGCGCGGCGCTTAGTAACCCGACGTTTACCATAGATACCATCTCCCAGCATAGGCTCTGCCGCTGGGAGATGGATCATCGTGGTGTCACACACCACGATGATGCAGACTGATCAAGCGATTATAGCTTGATATGAGCTCCGGCTCACAAATCTGCGATCTAATGATCAAGCGATTTTACATTGTAAAATCGCTTGATTACACGCAGTGATGCACAAACGATATCGCTTAAGCGATCAAAAAGCAGATCGCTTAAACGATATCGTGCATTAAATTGAACCGTGTGACGCCCGCCTAATATGTATATCTATATTTGTATGTATGTATGTATGTATGTTTGGGTGTAGGCGGAGCCTGGGTGGAGGTGGCAGTGGCAGTCCTGCGTGTCTCACATCATGTGTGACACACAACGGCCTGTCTCACTAGTCCATGTTTTGCACAGATGTGTGAAACAGACCATACATGGTTTCACCTGATCTACAAATGGCTCATCCATCTCATACACACACGGCTCTGCCTTAGGCGGCCGTCACACGCTGAGATATCTTGCCCGATATCGTTTAAGCGATCTCCTTTTTGATCGCTTAAGCGATATCGGGCAAGAAATCGTTGCATGTAATCAAGCGATTCACGATGTGAAATCGCTTGATCGTGACATCGCTGATCTGAGCTCCGGTTCTCAGATCTAGCGATGAACGATGCAACGATCTGCATCATCGTGGTGTATGACACCACGATGATCCATCTCCCAGCGACTGCGCCTATGCTGGGAGATGGTAACTATGGTACACGTCGGGTAACTAAGCGACGCGCGGCGCCTAGTTACCCGATGTGTACCATAGTAACGAGCGAGATCGCGGCTCCGCATCGCTGGTGAGTCTGTCTGTGTGACATCTCACCAGCGATGTGAGCGATATTGTAAGCGATTGCGCGTGCACGTGATCGCTTACAATATCGCTAAGGCTATCTCAGCGTGTGACGGCCGCCTTAACATATGACTCCACGTCATCCATTTCCTACACATTTCTGCCTCATAGGCCTGTTTCACATAGCCGTGAAACCACAGACGTGTGAGACAAGGCAGTTTGTGGCCAGGGCAAGGATCCATGTGTCACGGATTGTGTGACACGTGCTGTCCGTGTGCTTCCCGTGGATAGCACACGGACAGCATGTCACCGCATACTCACCTCCCTCTAACGCTGCTGTTCCTCTCACTTCCGGTCTGCTGTTAGGGTACAAGTGAAATTGCATGCAAAGTTGCGACGTGTAAAGGTACCCTTAGGG
>JARQOC010000006.1:466519943-466595609 GCA_033576535.1 Allobates femoralis
CACATCCTCATACTACCATCTTTTTTTTAACCAGGACTAGTGGTGCTGCCCAGGGACTACAGCTATCTCCAATGAACTATGCATTTTTCATGTCCTGAAGCATCTCGTTTGCTTTTTGGTAGTGTGTGGGTGGTATAGGCCTGTACCTTTCTTTGATAGGTGCATGGTTGCCTGTGGGGATATGGTGTTGTACCCCTTTAATCCTCCCAAAGTCAAGTGGGTGTTTACTGAACACTTGGTCATACTCCCGAACTACCCGGTATACTCAATTTTTCTGATGAGAGGGTGTATTGTCAGTTCCTACACTGAGCTCCTGACACCATTTCTCTAACTGATCTTTGGAGTGAGGGGGTTCATCAGTGACTGTTTAGGGAAGAGGATTTTACATTAATTACAGCATCATCTTTAACCTGGTACAATTTTGCGACAGTTGCATATCTTGGCAGTCTGACTTCGTCATCACCATAATTTAATATGTGTACAGGGACTCTCCCTTTTTTCACATCGACCAATCCTCTGGCTGTCAAGAGCATAGGACTACTATCAGACATTACAGGTTCTACTACAGCTTGGTAGTCCTGCCCTCTGAGGCCTATGGCTGCTCGACACCAGATCATCATTTCACTTCTGGGTGGTACCACAATTGGAATGGGATCTGTGACCCGTACTCTGCCAATTTCACCATTTGACAATGTTAACTGTTGTTGATAAACCAGAGCTCGAATCTGTTTTTGGATAGCTCTCTTCTCTCTGGGTCTACCAGCTTCAACATTCTGTTGGAGTAAAAACAACACTTCATTGATGCATTTAACCATAACATTAGTACCCAGTATCACATGGGGATCCCTGTCATTAGGTTTGTCTTGAACCACTATGATACCCTGGTTCTTCAGCTGCACCCTCCCCACCTTTACTGTAGCTTCCCATTGTCCCTCTACTGTAACTATTATACCATTAGTGGCTTCAATGTTCAGATCAGGGTGTGGGGGTTCTAGCTCTACATTTGGCCAGAACCGCTTGTAAAGGATAGACGGGATGGTTGTCACCTGGGATCCAGTGTCTATCAAGCCGGAGGTAGCGATGCCATCGATGACGATCGGTAGGTATGGATGGTCTCCTACGTACTTGTATTCCCAGTTGGTCGGGCTCGGATAGTCTACTCCTGGGGTAGGCCCTTCTCGCCCAGGGGTTGCTCGTTTAAAGGACGGGATTGTTGAGTACGTCTTCCTCTGTCACTCTGCTGACTGGCACGGCGCCTGTCAGGGCTGCGACGATCTGCAGGTTTTCCTCACGGCGGCGGTGTCTTCCTCTTCATCCACGGGACGTCGTCGGGGCTGTCAGCGAGCTGGATCTTTTCCGATGACCTTGCATCTGTCTTGGGTCTTCTCCCAGCTTGGAGCTTGGCCATGTCCTTCATCAGCTGCTCTACATTAGCACACAGTTGCTCAAACCGGTCAGGGGTGATGGTCTGTTCACTAGACTCAACTGCAGGGATTGGAGATGCGGCTGCCGGCACGGAAGGGGTGTCAGTATGCTGCTGCTGTGAAGCGGGATCGGGCACTGCGGAGAGCCGCTGTCTAGGGATGGGCGAATCTACTCGTTACTACTCGGTACTCGCCGAGTAGTAAGGGATTCGCCCGACTCGTTACACTGCGAGTAATCTCAGGGATTACTCGCAGTCAGTAACGAGTCCTCAGGGAGCGAAGGAAGAGAGGGGGGAGAAATGCTCCTTACCTCTCTTCCGGCTTCTGCTATGTGCTGTGTGCTGGGCTCTGGGACTTGCGGGCTGCGGCAGCTCCAGGGTCCTAGAGCCCGCCTACACAGAGATGTAGCAGAGCTGAGATAGTTCTCAGCCTGCTCACTCCCTGTGCATAGATATGTATATGTATGCACAGGGTTGTGGCAGTGAAGATGTCGTTTTTGGACTACGTCGGACGGAAGAGGATTTTTGGAGTAAAGATGGAGTCTCTAATGTCTTTTTTGTTTTATTTTTAATAAAAAAAATTTCTCTGTGTTGTTTTTTTTTTTTTATATTGAGTACTGGAAATTCATGGCGGTCATGTCTAATATTGGCGTGACCGCCATAAATTTCGGGCTTAGGGCCAGCTGATAATACAAAGCTGGCCCTAACCTCTTTATTACCCAGCGTGCCAATGCCACCAGGGCCGCTGGAAGAGCGGGGTTCAGCACCAGAAGATGGCGCTTCAATGAACGCGCCATCTTCTGGGGCGGCTGTGGGCTGCAATTTGCAGCGGGGGGTGCCCAGAAAGCTTGGGCATCCCTACGCTGCGGATTCCAGCCCCCAGCTGCTTAGCTGTACCTGGCTAGACATAGAAATTGCGCGGAGCCCCACGCATTTTTTTTTTATTATTTCATGAAATTCATGAAATAATAAAAAAAAGGGCTCGCCTATATTCTTGTGTCCGGCCAGGTACAAATAGGCACCTGGGGGTTGGGGGCAGCCCGTCGCTGCCTGCTGGATCCGGCTGGTTACAAAAATACGGCGAAGCCCACGTAATTTTTTTTTTTTTTAAATCTATAAAACAATCCTAAAAAAGGATTGCATCTTTACTAACCCCTCGACCATGGTGGAGGGGTTAATAAAGATGCAGTCCCTTTTATTTATATTGTTTTATGGATTTTTCAGAAAAATTTCACGTGGGCTTCGCCGTATTTCTGGAACCAGCCAGATCCAGCAGGCAGCGACGGGCTGCCCCCAACCCCCAGGTGCCTATTTGTACCTGGCCAGACACAAGAATATAGGCGAGCCCCCTTTTTTTTATTATTTCATGAATTTCATGAAATAATAAAAAAAAAAATGCGTGGGGCTCCGCGCAATTTCTATGTCTAGCCAGGTACAGCTAAGCAGCTGGGGGCTGGAATCCGCAGCGTAGGGATGCCCAAGCTTTCTGGGCACCCCCCGCTGCAAATTGCAGCCCGCAGCCGCCCCAGAAGATGGCGCGTTCATTGAAGCGCCATCCTCTGGCGCTGAACCCCGCTCTTCCAGTGGCCCTGGTGGCAATGGCTCACTGGGTAATTAAGGGGTTAGGGCCAGCTTTGTATTATCAGCTGGCCCTAAGCCCGAAATTTATGGCGGTCACGCCAATATTAGACATGACCGCCATGAATTTCCAGTAATCAATATAAAAAAAAAACACAGAGAAAATTTTTTATTAAAAATAAAACAAAAAAGCCATTAGGGACTCCATCTTTATTTTAAAAATCCTCTTCCGTCCGACGTAGTCCAAAACGCAATCTCAGCTCTGCTACTTCCTTGTCTGTACTTAGACAGACAGGGATGTAGCAGAGCTGAGAACTGACTAAACAGTCAGGATTCAGCTCAGGGCATTAGGACCTGAGCTGAACTCTGCTGTCAGCCAGACTCGCTCTGCTCCGGAGATTCCCGAGCAGTGACGCAAGTTAATTTATTCACTGCTCTTGTCACCATTCGGGAATCTCCGGAAACAGAAGCAGAGAGACCCGGGGAGCGAGTCTGCGGCTGAGGCGGCAGCGGCGGCGGAGGCAGGGGTAAGTAGCCGGCCGGGCCGGTGCTGTGGCATACCGCCGGCGTGTTGCTGTCCATCAAGAGGTATGTTTAGCGGTTGTTGCGGGGGTACCGCGTTGTTAGGAGCCGGGATACTCATCCTCGCTCCCCCTTAGTTAAGCGCGGCCAGTCCTTTCGGTTTCAAACGGAAGTGTCGGCCTCGCGGTCAGGAGTGAGGCACCACGGGAGTTTCTGGTTCCTGCTGCGTTCAGGGGAAGTCGTCAGAGCGTAGGGGCGGGGCCTATCTTCGCGTCCTTTGCCTAGGAACGCCCCTTCTTTTCCCGCCTTTTGCACAGCAATGGCGGTTCAAATTTACAGTTTGGTATATACAGTCATTAAAATAGCACACAATACCCGTTAAGGAACGGGCCTGCTCGTATCCTGTTCGTGACGCCAAATTCTGACTCACTGTAACCGGGTTCTGCATGTCGCAGGCGTCTGCTTCTCCTTGTCACGGAACCGCGCCTGCGGCTGTGGGGCCTGGTGGTCCAGATCATAAGGGGATGGCTTGAACAGCAGGGGTTAATAATCTTCGTGATGCCACCTGTGAGAGTTCCGGTGATGTCCTCCGGCGCTGCTTGGCACTCTAGTGTCCCTGAGAGGTGCTTCTCCTTTCCTATGACCCCAATTGCAAGGGTCTCTCACTGGGGCAGGTGTGCTGGTTTGGGCCTAGTATAGCTCCAGAACTGGTGGATGCACACGTCCTGCAGCTCTTCTAGCGTCTGCACACTCTGGTGTTTCTCCCTCCAAGACCCTATTTATAGGGGGAACTGGCTCAAAGTGACCAGTGGAGCTCCCCCTAGAGGCTTGGGGTGAAACCAGGTGTTAAAGGTGTACTAAGGTGTTTTGATTTGTTTGTGAGTGTTGCTTTGCTGTTACTGCTCCATTCATATCCCAAAGGTTCTGTGGTGCCCAACAGGGTACCAGGGTGCCGCAACATCATCATAGGTCCTGTGGTGGTGAGTATGCTGTGTGTGTGTATGTGTGTCTGTCTGTCTGTGTTTGTCTGTATGTCGCTACACAGCACTAAAGTGTGTATACAGGTCCATACTACATGCTGTATTACTGTATTTATATACTATATGTATATTGTGTGGATCTGTATATACAGTATAGTGCTGTGTATGCGAGATGCACAGCCGGAAATCTTTGTGTGTACAGCCGGCAGCCTCTAATGTGTATATGGCTGGCAGTCTCTTATGTGTATTCGCCCAGCAGTCTCTAATGTGTATATGGCTACCATCAAGAGACATCCGGACGGAATCGGGAGACAGGAGGGCCGACCTTAACTAAGGGGGCACAGGATGTCGCAACCAGGAGAACCAGCGGTGCCGAGCAGCGGTGGAGCAGCCGGCGAAGTTCCAGCACTGGATAACAGAGGAGCACCTGGCGGTGCTGCGGCACAAGGAGCAGCACCTATCATGCTGCTCCTGATGCCGTATACTCCGGAAGCAATGTGGCTGCCCCAATACTCCGGTGAGCCTAACACTCTTAATGACTTTATTGCTAAGATACAAGCATACTATGTGATGTACCCCCTGACTAAAGCCCAGCGTGTCGTCATGATTATTGGACAATTAACTGGCAATGCACGGTGGGAAGTAGCGTCCTGGCCGGACACAGACAAGGACACTGTAGAGCATCTTGTAGCTGGACTAAAAGCAACATTTGAATCTAGTGCTGACACCCGGGCTAAAATGAAGTTCTTTGGATGTCTGCAAAAGCCCAAGAAGAGCGCCAGAGACTATGCCTTAAACGTGCAGGAAGTGCTTAAAGCACTTAAACTAGCAGAATCTGCATTAGCCCCGGGAGCTGACAAAATGCTAATTGACCAGTTCATAGAGGGCCTCCTATCCCCTTCTCACAGAGGACAGCTGAGAATGATGATTATTCAGAATCCTGAAATGACATTTGCTGATTTAAAAGATAGAGCCATCCGTCTGCAGCAGGTAGAGGAGCCCCGGGATCTAAACTTCACCCAAGGCCCCACAGCAGCACCCCAGCAGCCAGGAGTATCAGCGACATCGGCCAAGATGTATGAGCAACATATACAAGACCTGGCAGAAGTGTTTGAGGCCTTATCCGGATACGGCATGAAAATCAAGCCATCCAAGTGCCACCTTCTCAAGCCAAAGGTACCTGGGACACGTCGTGAGTTCAGAGGGAGTAGCACCGGATCCTGATAGAGTCACAGTGATAAGGGATTGGCCAACACCTACTAATGTGAAAGAAGTGAGGCAATTCCTGGGCCTGGTAGGCTATTATAGAAGATTTATCAGAGGAATCATGAAGCTAGCAGCTCCCCTACAAGACATCCTGGTAGGACAGTCAAAAACACCTTCAACCGGTAATCCTCCTTTCCAGTGGAGTGAAGAGAGGGAAGACTCTTTCAACAAAATGAAGTGTGCACTGACAGGAGAAGAGATCCTGGCATACCCAGATTACCATCAACCATTCATTCTATACACGGATGCCAGCAACGTGGGACTGGGAGCAGTACTGTCACAGAAGCAAGGAGGCAAAGGGAGAGTTATTGCCTTTGCAAGCAGGAAACTCCAGCCTACGGAAAGAAACCCTGAGAATTACAGTTCCTTCAAGTCAGAACTACTGAGAGTAGTTTTTGCTGTAACTGAACTTTTCAAGCATTACCTAGCAGCTGCAGAATTCAGCATCTATACTGATAACAACCCGTTGACCCACCTGGACTCAGCAAAATTAGGTGCGTTGGAGCAGTGATGGATAGATCGGCTGTCTAGCTATAATTTTGTCATCAAATATAGGGCAGGCCGCAAGAACAGGAACGCAGATGCCTTATCCCGGATGCCACACCTGAAAGACGTGGAAGAGGAACCGGAGGAGCTGGAAGAAATTGAGCTACCGGCCTTTCATCATTCTAAGGTAGAAAAGTATCAACCCGGCATCTACCAAAGACAACAGGAGGCGAATCTCAACCCGTTAGCACACCATGGATGGGCTGACACCCAAGATAGTGATCCAGCTGTGAAGCTAGTGAAAGAACTGCATACACAACAAGGTGCGTACCCTAGTCAGAATGCCCCGGCTGAGACCCAATACCTCTGGACGGAGAGAAGCAAGTTGTTCCTGTATCAAGGAAAGCTCTGCAGAAGGCATACCAACCCTAACACACATGAACTAGTCTGGCAGATAATTGTACCCAAGAGAGACGTCAAAATGGTCTTAGAAGCCTACCACGACAGTGCAGGTCATTTTGGATGGAAGAAGTTGGAAGTGCTCTTAAGAGAGAGATTTTACTGGGTTGGCATGAGAAAATCAATTGAAGATTGGTGTAGAAAATGTGGCCCGTGCAACGTCAGAAGAAAAGATCAATAGAGAGCTCCACTTCAGTCCATAGTAACTAAGCAACTACTTGAGCTAGTTGTGTTAGACCACGTCAAGTTGTCACCAAGCCAGTCAGGCTATGTCTATGCCTTAACCATCGTGGACCATTACTCACGCTTCTTAGTGGTGGTACCCGTCAAGGACCTGACAGCGAAGACGGCTGTAAGAGCATTTCAGACACATTTCTGTAGACCTCATGGCTATCCGGAACAAGTCCTTGAAGATCAAGGCACAGCTTTTGAATGAGAGATTTTCCAGGAGTTCTACAATATGTACAGCTGTAAGAAGATCCGCACGACAGCGTATCATCCCCAAACAAATAGCTTATGCGAGAAGATGAACCATATTGTGATTGACCTGTTGAAAACATTACCAGAGTCAGAGAGAAATCAATGGTCAGAGAAATTACCTGACTTGGTAGACCTATACAAACATGTCCCGGTGAGTTCTACAAACTGCACCCCAGCCTACCTTATGCGTGCAAGACCTGGTAAACTGCCAATTGATTTAGATATGGGAATTCTGAAGCTGGACGCAGAAGTTGAAGAATCCAATTGGGATACCCTACGTGAACAGCAGTATCGCCAAGTACAAGAGTGCATAGAGAAAAATCTTCAGCAAGCTAGAGCAAGACAAGAGAGAACTTTTAACCAACGTGCTCAAGCAACTCCGTTACAACCTGGTAAGCAAGTTCTCAAGAGAAAGAGACACACCAACAAATTGGATAATCAGTGGGAAACCACCCCATAAACAGTCTTACCATCCAATTTAGACAATGCTAAAATGTGTCTAATAAGCAAAGACTAAGGGAGAACATCAGCAGTTGTGTCAAGAGACCATCTCAAACTGTGTCTTGAAACCCTGAAGACACTGGAAGTAGCAGTACCCGTACAGGTCCAACCTGTCAAAGAAGAAGATGAAGTTTTTCATACAGTTCTAGGAGATTTCCCCAAAACATGGCCAAATTACTATGGAGCAGTTGTAGTTCCAATGATTGCTTTCCCTCCAATGGTTGAATCAACACCAGAATCCGTACAACCAGAAGTCCCAAGACCTGACGAACTGGAAGTAGAACCCGTAGAGGAAGAACAAATTCCTGGTCCCAGTGAGCTTTCCAGTCCTACAGTCAGACCTCCATCTGCAATAGTGCCAGACACTCCAAGTAGGTACACATCCACCCACACCATCAGGCTAAGTAGAGCCAGTACACCAGCATTACGCAGATCAGAGCATAGTACCCAGGGTCAGATACCAGCAAGGTACCAAGATTAAAGTGTGCAACCATATGTGCAATGTAAATATGTTTGTGTAAATCTAAATTGAACCCGGTAGAGTGTAAATGTATAGAAAGGGTGAGAATAGCTTGGTGTTAGGTGGCAGCCACGGAGAGTAAGAACTTGGCCACCTATGCGGTGATCCGAGGGCCTAGAGGCCTACTGCACTTGTAACCAGAGACACCCGTACGTGTTTATATTGTTTGCAACGTTAAAAGCCCAGTACCTTCAGAGACTGTCCTGTAAGAACTCTTTACATATTCTTGAACTCTGAACTTTTATTATTTATTTATGGACCATATTCACCACGGGGCTGGTTGTGGTAAAGACTAGTTGTATATATTTATCAGCCCGGAGGCAATAGACTAAACCCCCGGAAGGACTGCTATTTTGAACCTTGGACTCTTTTTGAACATGTAAGTGTTTTTGTACTTTTATTTTTAAGGCTCTGTAAATATTAATTGCATTAACTGTTTGTTTGTTTTTCTACAGTCCCAGAGTACTGTCTTTAACTAAGGGGGAATGTGGCACCCCAGGGGTTAAGTGCCACAGTAACATCACCTAGGGTTCACTCCCCACACATCACTGAACACTGCACTAGCGCCTATAGGCCAGAAGGGGGAGCTAAAGCAGCTCCCCTATATATTCTGGTGTAGACAGGAAGTGAGTAGTTCAGTGCGGTGCAGCACTGAGGAAAGACTCAAGTTGCCTAGCAAAGGGGGTACATGTGAGGAGAGACAGGGCCAGCAGCTCAGCTAAAGCAGCAGGGCCACACACAAGGCGCAGGAGTAGGAAGCCAAGGACCCGGTCAGGGTGGGAGCAACCCGGCCCTGGTACAGACTCAGTGTACAGTATGCTGCTAACAACATCTGCAGTAAAGACTTGGAGAACTTCAAAACCGTGAGTCTGTGATAGCAGACATAGGGGCAGAAAGAGAATACAGGGAGACAGAGAGAGGGCAGAAAGAGAGCATTGGGGGCAGAGACAGGGGGCAGAAAGAGAACACTGGGGGACAGAGACAGGGGCAGTAAGAGAGCACTGAGGGCAGAGACAGGGGGCAGAAAGAGAAGACTGGGGGCAGAGATAGGGTGAAGAAAGAGAACACTGGGGGGCAGAGACAGGGGGCAGAAAGAGAGCACTAGGGGCAGAGACAGAGCAGAAAGACACCAATGGGGGGGGGCAGAAAAGAGAGCACGGGGGAATGGAGAAAAGGCAGAAAGAGAGCACTGGGGGCAGAGACGGGGCAGAAAGAGAGCAGCGGGGGCAGAAAACAGAGCAGGGGGAACAGACAAGGGGCAGAAATAGAGCACTGGGGGGGCAGAGACAGGGTAGAAAGAGAGCATGGGGGTGGAGGCAGAGACAGGGCACAAAGAGAGCACCAGGGGCAGAAAGAGACCACTGGGGGGCAGAGACAGAGCACAAAGAGAGCACTGGGGGGTCAGAGAGAGAGCACTGGGGGGCAGAGACAGTGCAGAAAGAGAGCACTGGGGGGGCAGAGATGGGGCAGAAAGAGAGCACTGGGGGGGCAGAGATGGGCTAGAAAGAGAGCACTGGGAGGGCAGAGACGGGGAAGAAAGAGAGCACTGGGAGGGCAGAGATGGGGCAGAAAGAGAGCACTGGGCGGCAGAGACAGAGCAGAATCAGACCAATGGGGGGCAGAAAAGAGAGCACTCGGGGGGCAGAGATGGGGCATAAAGAGAACACTGAGGGGGCACCGCTGCATACCGACACCGCCGCACACCGACACCACTGCACACTGACACTGCCACATACTGACACTGCTGTACACCGACACTGCTGAACACTTGCACTGCTGTAGGCATCTACTATATAGTCGTGCCAGCAGCCCGCGACCAATCAGCGACAGGCGCAGTCTGGCCGCGAATTGGCGCGGGACTTGAACCACACTTCACTGATTGGTTGCGGCTTACCAGGCGCGACCAATCAGCGATATTGGCGGGGGATGTAAACCCAGCTTCACATTGCATTATTCTTAAATCTTCAACATAAACTACATACACATTCTAGAATACCCGATGCGTTAGAATAGGGCCACCATCTAGAGTGATTATATATATATATATATATATAATATGTATATATATATTTGTATGTATGTATGTATGTTTGGGTGTAGGCGGAGCCTGGGTGGAGGTGGCAGTGGCAGTCCTGCACACATGGTGTGACACACGGATAGATGCCCCCCTAAAAAGGCCTGTCTCACTAGTCCATGTTTTGCACAGATGTGTGAAGCAAACCATACATGGTTTCACCTGATCTACAAATGGCTCCACTTCATCCATCTCATACACACACGGCTCTGCCTTATTAACATATGACTCCACGTCATCCATTTCCTACCCATTTCTGCCTCATAGGCCTGTTTCACATAGCCGTGAAACCAGAAACGTGTGAGACAAGGCAGTTTGCGGCCAGGGCATGGATCCATGTGTCACGGATTGTTTGACACGTGCTGTCCGTGTGCTACCCGTGGATAGCACATGGACAGCATGTCACCGCATACTCACCTCCCTCTAACGCTGCTGTTCCTCTCACTTCCGGTCTGCTGTTAGGGTACAAGTGAAATTGCATGCAATGTTGCAACGTGTAAAGGTACCCTCACGGTACCCTTAGGGGCCCGTCACACCAGGTGACGTCGCCGAAGATGTCGGAGGAGGCGGCGGTGCCGCTGGGGTGTCTGAAAACCACAGCGGTGATGCCTTAACATGGGAGCCTATGGCTTTTATCGCCTGGCAGATCGCCGTCCCCCATTTACATGGGGCGATGTGTACAGAGCGCTGCTCTGAAACCAGGCTACCACTCAAATGCATCGCCCTCGCTCATTCACACTAGGCGACGCATAGGCGATGTCGGCGGCGATAGGCCATGCCCCAGCATTCCCCAAAAAATTGCCGCTGACATCGCCAGGTGTAACGGTACCCTTAGGCTCAGTAAAGTGAATATTCATGAGCCTAATGAGCAGCATCGGAAGTGAGAGGAGCTGTCAGCATTGGGGGGAGGCGAGTATGAAATTCTTTATTTTTAAACTTTTACCTTTTGTCCGTGGCCCATGCACATGGATGTCACACTTTGATCATCCGTATGCAGGACGTTTTGGAGTAAAAGTGGTCCATGCTTCCCCAGAAAAACGGACATGTCGCCGTGTAGAGCACACACGGCAACCTAGTCCGTGATGAATAATGGAAGTGTGAAGGGGACCATAGGGGATCATGTGTCCCCGTATGTCCGTGCCTCCGGCATGTGTCAACACGGATGTGTGGAAGGGGCCATACACAGCACTTTTTTTGATTTATATTTGTTAGGGGGCCGTCACACGGAACGATATCTTGCCCGATATCGTTTAAGCGATCTCCTTTTTGATCGCTTAAGCGATATCGGGCAAGATATCGTTGCATGTAAACAAGCGATTCACGATGTGAAATCGCTTGATCGTGACATCGCTGATCTGAGGTTCGGTTCTCAGATCTAGCGATGAACGATGCAACGATCTGCATCATCGTGGTGTATGACACCACGATGATCCATCTCCCAGCGACCGCGCCTATGCTGGGAGATGGTAACTATGGTACACGTCGGGTAACTAAGCGACGCGCGGCGCCTAGTTACCCGATGTGTACCATAGTAACGAGCGAGATCGCTGCTCCACATCGCTGGTGAGTCTGTCTGTGTGACATCTCACCAGCGATGTGAGCGATATTGTAAGCGATTGCGCGTGCACGTGATCGCTTACAATATCGCTAAAGATATCTCACCATGTGACGGCCGCCTTAGTGACCACAGTGTGTGCACCTGCACTTTAATACTAGAGGAGTGCGGGTCTTGGTTGAATTTTCTTGTAGTAATACATTGCGGGTGTGGCTCCCCTGGACTCTGCACCTTTATCCACCCAGATAACCCCAGACTGGTTTTTTTTTTTATCACAGTCACACATGAATCTTAGTTCTTTCCCTGTCAGTCTGAGACCTTGGTAAGCACAGAGAGGTGAGTCCCTGGAGTTAGGGGCATACAGATTGGGCACAGCTTGTGGTTGGATGCTTTATGACTTTCTGATAATATAAAAATGGTAACTAATGGTACCATCACACGCTAGGATATTGTTAACGATATCGTTGAAACGTCACGGATTTGTGATCGTTCAAACGATATCGTTTGTGCGTCGTTGCGTGTAAACGAATGATGTAGGAAGGAGAAATCGTTGGATCGTTCATCAAAAATTAGAGATCTGAACCTCAAATCTATCGTTCGTCGTCCAATTAACGGTCTGGGAAGCAGCAACATCGTTCAGTGTGACACCTTTTTGAACGATGTCGTTCACAATTCTCCTATTCCACCGCTGTTTAAATTCGTTCAAATGTTTTTCTCCAAGTAGCTGGCGCGTTGCCAAATTTAAGATCGTTAACGATATCCTTGTGTGTGACAACGCACTAACGATGTCTGAAGAATTGCGGTCACGTGACCTAGCTATTGATATCGTTCACCTATATCCTAGTGTGTGACAGTACCATAAGGGCCTCATGTTTAGAGGTACTGTTACACACACACACAGATAATTGTGCAGAGATTGTTCACAGATCTCTGATTGCAGTGAAATCATGGACACATTGTTACATTTGTACACAGCCAATGTGACCATGATTTCACTGCAATCAGAGATCTGTGAACAATCTCTGCACAATTATCTGTGTGTGTGTAACAGTACCCTTATGTGTGTATACAAATAGGAATTCATGTGTTCGTTAATTGCAATGCGCTTCCTCATCGTGTATGTATATGATTATATATTGGCGACTGCGTGTTTGTGCCCTAGTATATTTAATACTAGAGGTGTGCGGCTCATAGCTTTCTTGTATTGATAATGTGACATAATCACAGATCCTGTAAGCACAGAACAGCTGCCATACCCCCCACATACAGTATAATGTTTCCCACAGTACCACCGTCCCCCCATACAGCATTGCATTTCTCCTACATGCTGTATAAGTTCCCACAGTACCGTCATCATCCGCACACACTGTATACTGTTTCCACAGTACTGGCATCTCGCCACACTCAGTATAATGTTCCCACAGTATTGCCTACCCTCCACACACAGCATAATGTTTCCACAGTACTGCCAACCCCCCACACACAGTATAATGTTCCCACAGTATTGCCTTCCCTCCACACACAGTATAATGTTTCCACAGTACCGCCAACCCCCCACACAGTATAATGTTCCCACAGTATTGCCTTCCCTCCACACACAGTATAGTTTCCACAGCATGCACACAGTATGTTTCCATCCCCTCACACACAATGTAATGTTCCCACCGCACTGCCTTTCTCCCACACAGCATAATGTTCCTACAGTATTGCCTTCCCCTAGACAATTAATGGAAAACTCCAAACAATTCTCATACACATTTTTAGGAATGAATAATTCCCAAACTGTACCTGGACTAGAATATTCGGTGGTCGCAATACCCACAATTCAATCATAAACAACTTCTGCGACATAACTCATGAATAATATTAAATTCATATTTATTAAAGTGCAATATAAAGTGCAATGTGCTATACAGACATGGTGACAGGGTATTCAGACTGTAATACATAATGTGGCAGAGGTCACATGGTATTATATACATCAGAATATTTATGTATCATTCTTTACACCATTATAACTATATTTACATTGAGTCTTGTTGAGAATATCCGCACACTCATGGAATATCAGGTGTAAGTGACATGCACTTTCCTATAGAGAACCAGACCCTCCCAGGGTTCATGTGATGTATACTGGATGGTTTTTCCAATTTCCAAATAGCCAAAGTATACTGCTTATATATGATGTAGTGAATATTCACAGCATGGGTTGCCCGCTAAGCTACCGTATATACCGTATATTTTGGATTGCAGTATGTAAAACAGTGGGTAACTGTGCATATTATAAGATACCCAGCATGGGTGATGGTTATATATTTAATTGCCCATGACACTTGATATTGTTACCAAGTAGTACTCATCAGGAGATATAACTTGTAACTTACACAACCATGCTGCACAATGTGCACTGTTATACCACTGCAGTCCATAGACCAATACACAGTCACTGTGGATTATTGTGTATATCTCATAAGGCTATACCTTGAGCGTGGCAAGGCAGAGTCCAGTGTGGCGTCCTATACCCGGGTCCTTGCTTTCCCTAGACAGTATAATGTTCCCATAAGGCTAGGGTCACACATAAGCCCTTGGTCCGTTTTTGGCTTCATTTTTGTCATTTTTTTTTTCTAAGTCCAAAAACTGACAGAAAAACGGATTGGATGTAATAAACACCCTGTCTGTTTTTTTCTGGACCTCAAAACATTGCTATGTCCGTTTTTGAGCCAAAAACGTTGCTAGCAACGTTTTTGGCATCAGTTAAAAAACGCATGCGTTTTTTTAACACGGGGCCCTATGGGAAACGCATGCGTTAACGCATGGCACATATAGGCACCTGCGTTAACGCATATGCGTTTTTAATGAAAAAAAATTAAAAAATGACTAAGTCCAAAAACGTTCAGAGGTGCAGGAGGCTCAAAAAGCACCCAAATAAAAACGGATTGGTCATGGAAATCGCTTCCAAAAACGGATTTCTATGTGTGACCCCAGCCTAATACAGACATACAGTATAATGTTCCCTCAGTTCTGCAATTCCTCCCCTCAATGCCACACACAGTGTAATGTTCCCACAGCAATGTCACCCCCCCCCCCCCACACACACACACACCGCATAATGTTCCCACAGTACAGCCATTCCACTACACAGTATAGTGTTCCCACAAAACCGCCATCTCCCCGCACACAGTATAATGTTCCCACAATATCACCATAACCACAAACATTATAATGTTCCTACAGTATCACTGTCCCCTCACACACAGTATATAGATCCCGTAATACGGCTATACAGTATAATGTTCCCTC
The DNA here is from genome assembly GCA_033576535.1 of Allobates femoralis. Taxonomy (NCBI): domain Eukaryota; kingdom Metazoa; phylum Chordata; class Amphibia; order Anura; family Aromobatidae; genus Allobates; species Allobates femoralis. The sequence continues at coordinate 466,535,088 of JARQOC010000006.1, forward strand.
GGTACTGCCATTCCTACCCTCCACCCCACACACAGTGTAATTTTCCCACAGCAATGCCATATCCATACACGGTATAATGTTCCTGTGGTGAGCCACAGGGGAGGCACCAGATGTGGCAGAGGGGCCAGATAGGATATGTAGTTCCACTGGCAGCAGAAGGTACTGTGATGGTAGCTGAAGTGGGTTGCTTGACCCCTAAACACTTTCATCGTGCACACAATTGTCAAAGCAGAAGGTTGCACTTATAGTGATGGTATATGACCCCTACGGTGCCCTCCTGTAGTGGTGATGTCTGGGTGCAGGTGTTGTATATGACACTTCTGGGGGCGCTCCTGTAGTGGTGATGTCTGGGTGCAGATGATGAGCACAGGGAGAGGGAATACTCGGATACCGAGCCTGGATTGGTGGCTTAACTGGGATCACTGGTGGTCGGCTCCCGGTTCCGTGCCCTGGCTCTCATTTGTGGGGTACGGGAAAAAGGGTTTTATGGTAATTAAGTTGTGACGCCACCTGTGGATCCTGGTAACGATGATACCAGCGCTGCAGGCCAGCCGCTGAGGTGGTGGGATGTAGCTTAGTGTAGTACAGCTCCCCACAGATGGAGCTTTACCTCAGGGCAGCAGGGATGGATGAGGGGAGTCGTTGTTCTTACCCCTCTTGACGATGCTGAGGCCCTCCGGGCGCCTGCGGGAAGAAGGACAAACGCCGATTCAACTCCAACTTCACTTCACTTTACTGGTACTGGCAGGTGTTATAGTACACAGTGACAGTCTGGTTCAAGAGGAACGTAGCCACAAGTTTTGGGTTGCCTTTTAGTGTCTGTCGGTGTACCTTCCTTTTGGCTTTCGGGGTCTGTCTTTCCTTGCACTTCTCCGAATCCCCTTTGCAGTGCTCCCTCTCCAGTCCCCTGGTCTGTTACTGGTAGACACGGTTTTCTCCTTACCGGTATGGACGGGAGCGACAACAAACAAAACCTCCTGCCACCGGAATTTGGCCCGTTATCTATAGTGTCCTGGACCTGTTTTGAGACTGAGGTGGAGGTGTTTCTTTGTGGCACTACGGCTCCCTTATTCCGGTCCCATAGTCGTACGGTTTGCAGTCAGGGATAGACCACTCGCTGCCTTCAGCTTCGTTATCACGGTTTTGTCCCCAGACATTTCCAGCCGGCTCCAGACGGTCCTGGATCGCCTCCCTCTGTTGTGGTTCACCCTCCAAAAAACAGGTGCCCTCTTGGCAGCAGCCTTATCAGGCACATCTTCCTGGCTGCCTTTCCAGTGTTGACTAAAACTCTCCACTTCCTGGTTCCCCACTGTAACCTATGCTCCACCCCCTTTGGGACTTGCTGATATCAGTCCCCTATACTAAGGTGGTCTAGTGTTGGGTGCAAATACAGACTCCATAAGCACAATTCCGAACCCTTAGCTGCAGAGGCACCACAACTTCTATTTGGGGTACAGTACCTCCCTGTGGCGCCTAGCCATAGGGGCGCCACACAGGTATTGTATATGACCCTTCTGGGGGCGCTCCTGTAGTGGTGATGTCTGAGTGCAGGTGTTGTACAGTCATGGCAAAAAGTTTTGAGAATGATACAAATATTTAATTTTTACAAAGTCTACTGCTTCAGTTTTTCTAATGGCAATTTGCATATACTCCAGAATGTCATAAAGAGTGATCAGCTTAACAGCAATTACTTGCAAAGTCAATATTTGCCTAGAAAATGAACTTTAACCCCCAAAACACATTTCAACATCATTGCAGTCCTGCCTTAAAAGGAGCAGCTAACATCGTTTTAGTGATTGTTCCATTAACACAGGTGTGGGTGTTGATGAGGACAGGGCTGGCGAACAATCAGTCATGATTAAGTAAGAATTACACCACTGGACACTTTAAAAGGAGGCTGGTGCTTGGTATCATTGTTTCTCTTCAGTTAACCATGGTTATCTCTAAAGAAACACGTGCAGCCATCATTGCACTGCACAAAAATAGCCTAACAGGGAAGAGTATCGCAGCTAGAAAGATTGCACTAGGGATGGGCGAATCTACTCGCTAGGACTCGTTACTCGGCGAGTAGTAAGGGACTCGCAGGACTCGGTACTCTGCGAGTTTCCCAGTGATTACTCGCACGAGTCCAATGCAAATCAATATCAATCCTAGTTTTGTCAGAAACGCTGACAAAACTAGGATTGCCATTGTTTGCATTAGACTCGTGCGAGTAATCACTGGCTACTGTGCCAGTGATAGCAGGGAAACTCGCAAAGTAACTGCTGTTTCTTTGCGAGCCGAGTCCAGCTGTCTTCTCTGTGCAGCTCCAGGGTCCTAGAGCCCGCCTGCTCACAGACATGATGTAGCAGTGCTGAGATTGTTCTCAGTCTGCTCATTCCCTGTGCACAGACATCTATCTATTCACAGGGATGAGCAGAGAGGACATCGCGTTTTGGACTACGTCGGACGGAAGAGGATTTTTTTAATTAAAGATGGAGTCCCTAATGGCTTTTTTTTTATTTCAAATAAAAATTTTTCTCTGTGTTTTTTTAACCCTTTATTGGAGATTCTTAGTGGCTGGTCAAATGTGGCCTGACATTAAGAATCTCGGGCTTAATACCAGCTTGTATAACAAAGCTGGTATTAACCCCTTTATTACCCAGCGTGCTACCGCCACCAGGGCCGCTGGAAGAGCGGGGTTCAGCGCCAGAGGATGGCGCTTCAATGAACGCGCCATCTTCTGGGGCGGCTGCGGGCTGCAATTTGCAGTGGGGGGTGCCCAGAAAGCTTGGGCATCCCTGCGCTGCGGATTCCAGCCCCCAGCTGCTTAGCTGTACCTGGCTAGACATAGAAATTGCGCGGAGCCCCACGCATTTTTTTAAAATTATTTCATGAATTTCAGAGTCAGAGTCAGAGTCAGAATCTCAGAATTTCATGAAATAATTTAAAAAAAATGCGTGGGGCTCCGCGCGCAATTTCTATGTCTAGCCAGGTACAGCTAAGCAGCTGGGGGCTGGAATCCGCAGCGCAGGGATGCCCAAGCTTTCTGGGCACCCCCCGCTGCAAATTGCAGCCCGCAGCCGCCCCAGAAGATGGCGCGTTCATTGAAGCGCCATCTTCTGGCGCTGAACCCCGCTCTTCCAACGGCCCTGGTAGCAGTGGCACGCTGGGTAATAAAGGGGTTAGGGCCAGCTTTGTATTATCAGCTGGCCCTAAGCCCGAAATTTATGGCGGTCACGCCAATATTAGATATGACCGCCATGAATTTCTATTAAATTGTTTTAAAAAAACACAACACAAAGAAAATTTTTTATTAGAAATAAAAAAAAAGCCATTAGGGACTCCATCTTTAATTTAAAAAATCCTCTTCCGTCCGACGCAATCCAAAACGCGATGTCCTCTCTGCTACATCCCTGTGCATATATATAGATCTCTATGCACAGGGAATGAGCAGACTGAGAACAATCTCAGCTCTGCTACATCATCTCTGTGCACAGACATTCATGTCTGTACACAGGGAATGAGCAGACTGAGAACAATCTCCGCACTGCTACATCAGGCAGCAGGCAGGCTCTAGGACCCTGGAGCTGGGGCAGCCAGAACACAGAGAAGACAGGATCTTATCTGTGCGAGTCAGCGATTACTTACAAAGTAAACGAGCAATGCAAATAAATGACAAAACTAGGATTGCTTCAGGCTGAAGCTTCCGAGACACATCTGTGATTTGTAAATCTCACACTACTCGCTATTACTCGCTTCCCCATTCATTAACATTGGACTCGCTAGACTCGCAACGAGTAGCGAGTCCTGGGCTCGGACTCGCTAGAGTCAAGCGATTCCGAGTAATTTAGGATTCGCCCATCACTAGATTGCACCTCAGTCAACAATCTATCGCATCATCAAGAACTTCAAGGAGAGAGCTTCCATTGTTGTCAAAAAGGCTCTAGGGCGCCCAAGAAAGACCAGCAAGCGCCAGGACCGTATCTTAAAATTGTTTCAGCTGCGGGATCGGACTACCAGCAGTGCCGAGCTTGCTCAGGAATGGCAGCAGGCTGGTGTGAGTGCTTCTGCACGCACTGTGAGGCGGAGACTCTTTGAGCAAGGCCTGGTTTCAAGAAGGGCAGCAAATAAGCCACTTCTCTCCAGAAAAAACATCAGGGACCGACTGATATTCTGCAAAAGGTACAGGAGTGGACTGCTGAGACTGGGGAAAGGTACAGGGAGTGGACTGCTGAGGACTGGGGGAAAGGTACAGGGAGTGGACTGCTGAGGACTGGGGAAAGGTACAGGGAGTGGACTGCTGAGGACTGGGGTAAAGTCATTTTCTCTGATGAATCCCCTTTTCGATTGTTTGGGACATCTGGAAAACAGCTTAATCGGAGAAGAAGAGGTGAGCGCTACCACCAGTCTTGTCTCATGCCAACTGTAAAGCATCCTGAAATCATTCATGTGTGGGGTTGCTTCTCAGCCAAGGGAATCGGCTCACTCACAGTCTTGCCTAAAAACACAGCCATGAATAAAGAATGGTACCAGAATATCCTCCAAGAGCAACTTTTCCCAACCGTCCAAGAGCAGTTTGGCGCCCAACAATGCCTTTTCCAGCATGATGGAGCACCTTGCCATAAAGCAAAGGTGATAACTAAATGGCTCAGGGAACAAAACAGAGATTTTGGGTCCATGGCCTGGAAACTCCCCAGATCTTAATCCCATTGAGAACTTGTGGTCAATCATCAAGAGACTGGTGGACAAACAAAAACCAACAAATTCTGGCAAAATGCAAGCATTGATTATGCAAAGGAAGAATGGACGCTATCAGTCAGGATTTGGTCCAGAAGATGATTGAGAGCAGCCAGGGAGAATTGCAGAGGTCCTGAAGAAGAAGGGTCAACACTGCAAATATTGACTTGCTGCATTAACTCATTCTAACTGTCAATATAACCTTTTGGTACTCATAATATGATGCAATTATATTTCTGTATGTGATATAAACATCAGACAAACACAAATAAAAACCAGAGGGCAGCAGATCATGTGAAAATATCATTTTGGTGTCATTCTCAAAACTTTTAGCCATGGCTGTATATGACCCCTGTGATATTATACACAGGTAATAGTATGCTGATGGAGGGACCTTTACGGCTCGGCTCCTCGTGGTCACACACCTGTGGTATGGAGATACTCACAATTATGGCTGCCGTTCCCTATTGCAGGGGGTCGCACAGACAATTTGTGGTGTGGAAGTCACATTGTTGTGGTTTGACTGGAAGCCAATATAAACCAGCATGGAGGAGACACCTGTTCAGCCTTATCACTCCTGGCTGTATGAAGCTTCACTCCTGTGTGGAGGCAATTAAAGTGAGACAATGATGTCCCCTCAGCATGGACTGGGATAGACATTCTGGGAGCAGTAGTGCTTCCTCCCTCTCTCCTGACTAGACTGACTAATCCTGTGTGAATCAGTTCCAGGAAGTGTGAGAGGCCTGAGGTAGTGGCTCCTCCCACTGTTGCTATGTGCGAGAGGCCTGAGGTAGAGGCTCCTCCCACTATTGCTATGTGTAAAGAGGCCTGAGAGCAGTAGTGCTTCCTCCATCCTCTCCTGACTAAACCTGTTTGACCCAGTACCAGGAAGTGTGAAAGGCCTTAGGAGGAGGCTCCTCCCACTGTTGCGATGTGCGAGAGGCCTGAGGTAGAGACTCCTCCCACCGTTGCTATGGCAGCTAGTTATGAGAATGATGTAACTGTCATACACACATTGACCATTAGATGGCAGCAGAGAACAATGCAGAATGTACATTTATCAGTCCTCAGTGTACGAACATCACATCACAACATATATGACAGATTTCCTAACTTACAGGGTTCAAAATATTTCTGACACACTGGAACAAATCTACTGCCGCATGACGGCTGAGTCATTTAGCAGCAGTAGAATGGTACTGGGACACCACATACCCATAGTACCGCCATACATTATGTTACAACTGTATCACCATCCCACACACAGTATTAGTCCTCACACACAGTTAATATTCCCGCAGTGCCGCCATTTCTCTCCCCCCACTGCACACACACACGCACATTATACTACAAAGTAAATTATCTTGTTTTTCCTGTTTAAAATTTTTAATGTTCTGTTTTTCCTTTATATTGGAATATGTTGATGGGGTAATAGAAATTTCCACCTCTTTGTGCCAAGACAGGTCTGTATGTACAGTTAAATGCTGCCATTGGCACTGCGGTCTCTCCTCTTACAGGTTATTACCTCTTCTGTGATCGCACATTCTGCGATGCTTACCAGCTTTGTGCCCATTCAGAGACTTTTCACACCATTGCCTGACTGGGTGCGGACATTCAAAGATGGAAGCACCACAGCTAGGTCCTGGTTTTCAGGCATCCTTCCAGCCAAGGTTGGTCTGGCCTGCTGGGGAACTGCTGGTAATCCCCTGGTGGGCCCCAGGTCCCCATGGCCCTGTCTCCTCGCCCCGCCCCTACACCCCTCCAATGCAGTGTTAGGAGGAGAACAAAATAGGTTGTTGCTCACCTTTTTCCAGGTTGTGACAGGCACAACCACACCAAACAACATATGCGGATTTTAATCCTGATGACTGTCTGTAGCAGCTCCCCCAACTTCTAAAGTGAAAAGCAGGAAACAGTGGACACCGGTATCAAACCGTGCTACCGCCTGAAGAAATTATTCACTTCTAAAAATCTGAAAATTTGATGGTGATTTTGTTTTTTTGTTTTTTCCCACCATCTAAAAAATCACCATCAAACTTTGAGTTTTGGAAGTGAATAATTCCACTGTTTCCAGCTTTTCATCTACACCCCCTCCGAACAGAGGGGGTCCGAGATGGTTCCCCCAGAGATTGCTGCTAATCAAATCGGCATGATGTCATCGCTGTGGAACTTTGCTGTGTGCGCGCGCCAGCAGCACAATGATTCTTCTAATGCGACTGGACTTTGGAGGATCCTTCAGTGAGGTGAGTACAGTGTTTTTTTTTTTTTGTTTTTCTTTTTTTTTATTTTTTATTTTTTAAACGAACAGGGGCCCAGGATAGGGGTCGGGGGACATGTGCACCAGGAGGGGCCCAGGATGGGGGTCGGGGGACATGTGCACCAGGAGGGGCCCAGGATGGGGGTCGGGGGACATGTGCACCAGGAGGGGCCCAGGATGGGGGTCGGGGGACATGTGCACCAGGAGGGGCCCAGGATGGGGGTCGGGGGACATGTGCACCAGGAGGGGCCCAGGATGGGGGTCGGGGGACTGTGCACCAGCAGGGGCCCAGGATGGGGGTCGGGGGACATGTGCACCAAGGTGGGGCCCGGGATGGTGTCATATTCAATATATCAGGAAGGAGGGTTATATGAACCAGGATGAAGGACATATATACCGGGGGGGCACAAGATCAGGGACACATGTATCGGTGGGGCCCAAGATGGGGAACATGTGTACCAGGGGCGCCCAGGATGGGGTCATATATATCAGGAAGGAGGTATACATAAACCAGGATGGGGGACATACAATATATACTAGGATAAGGGGACTTATTCGCCAGGATGGGAGACATATATACCAGGATGAGCTGAGTATAGTGACACAAATACCAGGATCAGGACATATAGCCCTGCAAAGGTATCTTGTACCAAGATAAAGAGCATCTGTACAGGATTGGAGATATTGGTATACCATGAAGGGGGTAGAGAGCAACACAGGTTTTTTTTCTGTTGTTGTTTTTAAATAAGATTTAGAAAGCTAAAAGGGCCAGTACATCTGACATGTAGGGGGGTAGGAATGGGGGTGGGGGAAGGTAGATGCCAATCTTGCATCTGGGTCTATCGGACTTTAGTTACATGACCGATGAGGTTTTTTTTTTTATAGATTATTGGACATTTTACAGTGTGTGAACCATTGTTTTGAGGGAGCCATGGGCCCATCATGCTGTGTATAGGGGAGGTGTATGGGCATCATACCTTTTATATAGGGAGAGTATATAAGGGCTCTGTACATTAGGGGACTTAGGGGACATTATTAAATGTGAAGAAGGCACTTAACCATTCTTGTTAACACTCAAGGTGTTGTGACTGTCTAAAGGTGACCATGGGGCATTATTACTTTCTAGTAGCAAAATGTGGAATGTGGACACTGTGCAACTGCCCTAGACAGGGCATTAAAGTGAACTTGTCCCCCCTTCCTCCCCCCCCCCACCGGGCTCTTTAAACTAATAAAAACTTTTAGCAGTGCCCATGCTGCATTCTGTGAAAGTGATTATAATAACTCTACATCCCCTGTACACCTAAGTAAGCACTTTATAATCTTTCCCACCCTCTATGTAAACATACTTGCATGGTCCGATGGGTCTTATCAGTGTAACCAGACCACACTCCTCTTCGGGTTTCCTACATCTCTTCTATGTACTTGCCTGTAGCCACCCCTTCATTCAGGATGCCTGCATGAACAAAGACAAATCTGCTCAGGTGCCCTGAATAACTCTCAGCTGACAGCAGCATCGCAAAGACGGTGACGTCACCCTTGGAAAGTTCTGCGTTACTATGGCATTTACCTGCCGCTATCTTCGCCGCCTCATTCATTCAGTATTATGAGACTGCTAGAGAACTAGCTAGTGTCAGTTACTGAGCTCACCCTGACAGCGTTGCCATAGTGGCTGAAATGCATCACCACTTACAGCACAGCACAGAATGACATCGGAGCATAGCCGTGAGAGAAGCACTCACTCACATCTGTGCTCCGATGTCATTCTGTGCCTATCGATGATGTCAGAGAGATGTTGCAAAGCTGAAGAAGATAAGAAGACATGGATTACATCACATATTTTATTCTAATAAAGATAGTCCCTAAATGTGTTTTATTGCTAATAAAAACATTGTATGTGTTTTTTTTTTTTTTTTTTTTTATTACTAGAAATTCATGGTGGTCATGCCTAATTTGGTGTGACATCATGAATTTTGGGCTTAGCACCTGCTGACAATACAAAGCTGGTACTAACCCCATTATTACCGAGCATGCCAACCCCCACAAGGGCCTCTGGAAGAGCTTAGTAACGCACCTGGAAAAGGCACTATAATTAATGCGCCATTTCCAGGGGCAACTGCGGTTTTCAGTGTGGGGGGGCTCAGAACGCTTGGGTCTTACTACGCTGAGAATTCCAGCCCCCAGCTGTCTGGTTTCACCTGGCTGGCGATCAAAATATGGCGGGATCCCATGCATTATATTTTAATTTAATTTAAAAAAAAAAAAAAATGGTCATCCTTGCAATTTGATTGCCAGGCAGCTGGAGGTGGCAGCCCGTACCAGTCCACTTTATCTGTACTGAGAATCAAAAATGCCGCAGAGCGCTGTCATTTTTTAAATGATTTATTTATTTTTTTACACTACTGTGTGTATGAGAGGACCCAACAGCCAATCCCATTTGCTGTCACACAGAATGGGCGTCTGTGATTTTCTTGTAGAATCCGCCCATATATTCTACCATACTAGAATGTATGGGCTGATTTCAGATTACTCAAACAGTCAATCACAGACACCCATTCTGTGTAACAGCGTCTGTGATTGGCTGTTGGGTCTGTCACATATATAGTAATGTAAAAATAAAGAGATAAAAAATTACATAGCGCTCTGCGGCATTTTTGATTCTTGATGAAGCGGACAGCTACGGGTTGTAACCCTAGCTGCCTGACTTTACCTCGGCTGACAATCAAAGTAAAGGGAGGACCATTTATTTTATTTAAATAAATAATAAAAAAAAACTTGTTTGTGCTCCCGCCTTATTTTGATCGCCAGCCAGGTTAAAACGGACATCTGGGGGCTGCAATTCTTAGCGAGGTAAGACCCAAGCGTTCTGGGCCCCCATGCTGAAAACCACAGCCACTTCTGGAAATGATGCATTTATTCTAGCGCTATTTTTAGGCGCTTTACCTGGTTCTGCTAGGAGCCCAGGTTGTGGTGCCATGCTGGGTACTAATGGAAATAATACTAGCTTTGCATGTAGAAGGAAAACCAGGCACTGACCTTATGTTGCTGCAGTTGAAATTGTGGCACTGAAGCAGGTCCAGCGTTGCTCAGCCGTAGGACATAGTCATTTTTATCCATTTTTATTCCAGTCGCAGTATTACATCAGGTGGAGGGTGCGGGGAGGGAGGTGCCGGGATGACGGAGCCTGTTTCGAGTAGTGCTTACTCTTGAACAGATCCTGTGTACCTGGTAATGGGTGGCCAATTGGTCCCCTATGTTAGGTGTAGGGATGCTGGGATAAGAGCCTCAGGTTGACTTTACACTCCCCAATGACAGGAATACCACGCACTCCGTTATAGATGCAGTACCCTTACTGTGGCACACTGACCAGTGTGGCGCCACACCAGTCAATCACTGTAATGCCACAACCAACATGGCTGTGTCATTACAGTGTCTGGTAGTCAATCCCTGCATGTGGGCTGGCTCTGAAAAGAGCGACAACATGCTGGGAGGTGGACCCGAGCATGACCACGAGTATCGCGCCATTACTCTGTATTCGCCGAGTATCCCAAGTACCTTGATACTTGTGTGAGTACCAAGTAGTGACGAGCATGCTCGCTCATCACTAATTCTTATGCCTTTATTCTGGCCTTGGGTAGCAGAGTTTTGGCTACATTTTGGGCACACACGCCCTTTGGAGTGCTGCAACTGCTTTATTTGTATATCTATCTATCTGTTACAGTCTGTGTGCACAGCAACTATTTAGTTTTATTTTTTTGTTGCAACCAAGGGTTTGTGTAAGGCGTTTTTATTTTGCATTTAACTCTTAATTATTGTTATTATTATTTATTTGTATAGTGCCATTAGATTCCATGGCGCTTTACATCGTAAGGGGGTAGACGAGGACAAGTTCAATATATTCGTGTAGTCCGGACAAACAGGAAACAGGAAGGGATGGGACCATGTCCGTGAGGCTTAGTCTATGGGGATCGGCAGGGACACAGAAGGAGGGGGTAGTGCCTAACATGAGACAGTGCAGTGGACTAGGTCTCATTGCAGGTTGTAGGCTTGTCAGATGAGGTGGGATTTAAGGTTTCTTTTGAAAGTACCCAGAGTAGGGGAATGTCTGATGTGTTGGGGAAGAGAGTTCCAGAGGATTGCAGATGCACGGGGAAGTCTTGTATGTGGTTGTGAGAGGAGGAAATGAGAGGGGAATAGAGGAGTTCTTGGGAGGAGCAAAGGTTGTGTGAGGGTAGGTAACGGGAGACCATTTCAGAGATGTATGGAGGGGACTGGCTGTGGGTGACTTTGTATGTCATGGTTAGGATTTTGAGGCGGGATCTCTGAGAGATGGGGAGCCAATGAAGTTCTTGACAGAGGGGAGCGACCGAGGAGTAGCAGGAAGACAGGTGAATGAGACGGGCAGCAGAGTTTAGGATAGATTGGAGAGGTGCGAGGGAGGTAGCGGGGAGGCTGCTTAGCAGGAGGTTGCAGTAGTCAAGGCGGGAAATGAGGAGAGCATGAACAAGTGTTTTAGCCGTGTCAAGGTCAAGGAAAGTGCGGATCTGGGAAATGTTTTTGAGCTGGAGGTGGCGAGGGCATGGATATGGGGCTTGAAGGAGAGGGAGGAATCTAGGATTACCCAGAGGCACTTGGCATGGGAAACTGGGGAGAGTGAGCAGTTATTGACATTAATGGATATGTCTGGTAGAGGGGGGAAGATGATGAATTCTGTTTTTGTCCATGTTAAGTTTGAGGAAACGAGCAGAGAAGAATGAGGAGATGGCAGACAGGCATTGTGGAATTTTGGATAGAAGGAAGGTGATGTCAGGCAAAGATAGATCTGGGTGTCGCTGGCATAGAGGATAATGAAGTCCGTGGGACTCGATGAGTTGTCCCAGGCCGAGGTTGTAAATGGAGAAGAGTAGGGGTCCCAGAACTGAGCCTTGGGGGACACCGACAGGGGGTAGGCCGAAGAGGAGGTATGGAAGTGGGTGACGGTGAAGGTCCAGTCAGTTAGATATGAGGAGATTCAGGAGAGGGCTAGGTCAGTGATGCTGAGGGATTCCAGAATTTGAAGTAGGATGGAATGGTCAACGGTATCGAAGGCAGCAGATAGGTCAAGGAGGGCTGAGTAACATCGCTTGCTCTTGGCGGTCAGGTCAGTGGTGACTTTGGTTAGGGCTGTTTCAGTGGAGTGATGGGAACGGAAGCCCGATTGTAGGTGGTCGAAGAGGGAGCAGGAGGAGAAGTGGGAGGACAGTTCAGAATGGACGTTGTGTTCAAGTAGTTTTAAGGCAAAGGGGAGAAGAGATTTGGGACGATAGTTGGAAACAGATGCTGGATCGAGGTAGGCTTTTTTTAAGGATGGGTGTGATCAAGGCATGTTTGAAGGATGAGGGAAAGACACCAGCAGTGAGTGATGGGTTGAAGAGGTGGGTTAGGGCAGGAATGAGGACAGAGGTTCGGTTCGGGATGAGATGGGAGGGGAGTGCGTCAAGGGCACATGTGGTGAGGAGCAATCATGACAGAAGGGAGGAGAGATGATCCTCTGTCATGGTGGAAAAGCATCTTTTGGATGAGGAGGGCTGAGCAGTGATAGAGGGCCGGGGGGACTGTGGGTCAAACTTTCTCTGATTTTGTTTCTGCTCCCCCCATCCACTAACCTCCCTAAATCGGACATCTCTCTCTGTTTGCGGCAACACGATAACGCCTAGACAGCAGGCTCGCTGTCTGGGTGTTATGTTTGAGACCGATCTCTCCTTCTCCTCCCACACGCAATCTCTCGTCCGCTCCTGTCGCTTACACCTGAAGAATATCTCTAGAGTCCGCCCCTTTCTCACCCTGGAAACAACAAAAACCCTCACCGTGGCCCTAATCCATTCCCGCCTTGACTATTGCAACTCTCTATTAAGCTGCCTCCCCCTCACCAGACTTTCTCCTCTCCAGTCCATCCTTAATGCAGCAGCCAGGATCACCCATCTGGCCAATCGTTACTCAGATGCCTCTGCTCTGTGCCAGTCATTGCACTGGCTGCCCGTATACTACAGGATCAAATTCAAATTGCTTGTTCTCACCCACAAAGCTCTTCACAGAGCAGCACCCCACTACCTCTCCTCCCTCATCTCTGTCTATCACCCAACCCGCTCTCTACGTTCCTCAAATGACCTTCGACTAACATTTGCACTAATCCGATCCTCCCACTCCCGGCTCCAAGACTTCTCCAGAGCTGCACCAAACCTCTGGAATGCTTTACCCCAAGAAATCAGGACTATCCACAACTTGCATGGCTTCAGACGATCCCTAAAAACACATCTTTTTAAGGCGGCCTATCATACTCCCTAATAGAAGTCCATTGTACTGTAGACAGTGAATGGGCTATCCCTCTGGACATTACTCTTCTACAAACTTCACCAAATCATAAAGGTCTACACAGACTGTATAATGACCATCCATGTAAGCTTTGCCCTATGCCCCATTTCCTCAAGATGCCTTGACCATCAGTGCAATAAGCCCCTGCACCTTGTGCAACCCCTATCCCGTTGTAGATTGTAAGCTCCTATGAGCAGGGTCACCTTCATTTCTTGCTTTATTTATTGTATTTTTTTTCACATTGATTCTATGCTTATTGTTTTGTATCCAATTATTGTACTTTATTTGTTCTCTACTCTAATTACTTACTGTATATTTTCTGTACTCTAACCCTACATTGTAAAGCGCTGCAGAATATGTTGGCGCTATATAAATAAAGCTTTATTATTATTATTATTTTGTCGGTCTTCTGTTTTGAAGAATGAAGAAAAGTCATTGGCAGAGATGAGGGGTGAGGGAGGAGGTGCAGGGGGACGGAGTAGGGAGTTGAAAGTGTTGAATCGTTGTTTGGGGTTATGGGACAGGGTGGCTATTAGAGATGAGTAGATGGCTTGTTTTGTAGCTTTAGAGCTTTTTTTTTCTCATCCTAGTCTATAAAATAAGTTATCTAATTTTGTATCTTGATAAATTGAACCTTTTTTTAAATTGTATATAGCAGTACTATAGCATGGCAGTATACAGAGGTGTGAAAGTTTCCCCCCTTTCTGATTTCTTATACTTTTGCTTGTTTATCACACCTTAAATGTTTCAGATCACCAAACAAATGTAAATATTACATTTTTTACTTGACTGGAGCTTTAATCCTACAAGTTGCTCCACCTCACCCTGGCTTTCGCCCTCTGCAGCCAGAATAATGGATTCTTAATTGATATTTTACTACATAAAAATATTATATTGAGGTGCAATACTTTCAAGCGCTCTATATCCTCTAAATATATTCCTCCAAACTAGAAACTACTTTGTAAATCACAATTTATTCATATAGCAATGAATCATACTTAGTGTTCAAACCCACAGGTCCCGGCTGTAGAGCTGCAGATTGTCTAGCAATTGACATTACACACAAAAAACACACATAATAAACCAATGAAAAAACACTAATAGGTTTTTACCACATGGTTGATGTTTAAAGTATTCCCCTGGGGAAAAGGAGCTTGAGGGTGGGGGGGGGAACTCCTACTTCTCAAGTAGTCAGTCTGCTTTCGGTTAATTCTAAGTTGCAATATTGACTCAGTTCAGTCTTATTATATGCGGCTCTTTTAAAAATAGTTATAAAAATTCCCCATCAATTACTAAGAAATACAGATGACGTCACTGTACACCTGCATATAGCCTAATAAAGCGTGTGAGCAGACAGTGTTTCCTAAGCACGGATTTTGGAAATAAAAAAAAGTGTTGTAGAATGTACGAAATTTATTCTTAATCACACATTTTTTTTGAAAACTGGATGAACTACTACACCCATAAGTGGGGCAACCGCCATGGGGACCAGGTTCACACCACGTTACGCTAATTTGTATATGGGAAGGTGGGAGGAGCAGTACATTTAACCGCAAAGCGAGTTTGGTGTGAACTTGTCCCTATGGCGGCGCTACATTGATGATGATATATTTGTATGGACGAGCAGTAAAGAAACACTTGATCAGTTTATGAATGGATTAAATAATGAATACATTCTAGAATTTACTTTTTTCATATAGTCAAAAGCTTAATTAGGATTAATTTTCTGGATCTTCTTATATTTGCAGAAGGGGAGACTTTATATACCAAAACCTATCACAAACCTGACGGACAGTAACGGCTATATCTCTCTAGATAGCTGCCATTTGCCTAATTAGCTGTTAAATGTTCCCAAAAGTCAATATCTATAACTATTTTTTTTTTTTTTTTAAAGAGCCACATATAATAAGACTGAACGGAGTCAATATTGCAACTCAAAGAGTGACTGCTTGAGAAGTAGGAGCTTTTTATTTATTTTTTTTCCGAGGGGAATACTTTAAACGTAAGCTGAGTGGTAAAAACATTAAGAAATTCACTGGCGAATCCCGAATGTATATATAAAATCTTTAATCTTTATTTCTCCATTAAAAATCAGATGCATTTAGGGCCTATGTGCCAATACACACTGCAAACATGTAAAATAGATGCAGTAACAGATATCAAAAGGTTCATAAACTGTAATACAAACTATGTGGCTTATTACATCTTCTGTAAATCTTGTCATATCAAATATATGGGTCGGACGATCAGAAAATTAAAAGGGAGAATAGCAGAACATGTCGCCAAAATAAAAATGCCGCATATTCAGGGGCTTGTATACAATTTGTAAGTAAACATGATGGGAGCTTAAATACATTCTTTCTTCTATGGTATAGGAAAAATTGACAATTCTCCTCCTACATGAACTGTTCTGCATAATAACATTAGACATAGGGATGAGCGAGTATACTCGCTACTATTCGGTATTTGCCGAATAGTAGCGGTATTCGGGCTACTTGCTACTCTCCGAGTACTTGGGACTACTCGCTACTCCCGAGTACATATAATACTTTTGCAGTATAAAAGTTAATAAAAGTTGTTAAACAATAATAAACTTACATACTCACCTTCCGACGCCTGCACCGGGACCGCCAGAGAAGCCATCGATTGCTGGAAAAGGACCTGTCACTACCAGCCAATCAGATGTCGCCAGGTCACAACCACGTGATCGCTAGCGGCTACCTGATTGGCCAATTTGCAAAGACCTAGATGTACTATCAGGACCTTGCAAACTGGCCAATCAGGTGGCCGCTACCGATGACGTAGTTGTGACATGGCGCCATCTGATTGGCCAGATCGCTACTGGGCATCTGATTGGCTGGTAGTGAAAGGTCCTTTTCTAGCAATTGGATGGCTTCTCTGGCGGTCCCGGTGCTGGCGTCAGAAGGTGAGTATGTAAGTTTATTATTTTTTAACAACTTTTATTAACTTTCAGGCTAATTTTGCAGTGTATCTAGATACACTGCAAAAGTATTCTACTCGCAACGAGTACCGGTGCCTACTCGTTGCGAGTATAGCGAGCACGAATAATGCGGTACTCGCTCATCCCTAATTAGACACTAAACATCCAAATGTATGAACTATAGGAGTGATAATTTTGTATTTTAGGTTGTGAAATTCTTATGATTGCAAAAAGAATGTGTCTTAAGATGTAGGTGATTATACAGAGGTGCGTTATACGATCAGTGGTTGGTTACTAAATGTTTTTAAACAGTGTATCAGTAGGGACTTGTATCTCAATGAGTAAGGGCGTTTATGGCAGAAACGAGTATGAGATGTACCCCCGACCTATCTGATTTTTAACGGAGAAATAAAGATTGAAGATTTCATATATGCATTCGCCAGTGAATTTCTTAATGCTCAAAGCCTTAAAAGTCAAGGCAGATGGCTGGAGTCCCACATGTGGCTGGACGCCTTTATCTATGATAAGGACACGGTGAGGCGAATACTATTTTCTTTATTACCTGTGTGGTAAAAACCTCTTTAGTGTTTTTTTTTTTTTTGTGTGTCGTGTAAATTGGTAGACAATCTGCAGCTCTACGGGTGGGACCTGTGGGAACATCGTATGTATGATTCATTGCTTTATGAATAAATTGTGATTTACAAAACAGTTTCTAGTGTAGCGACCGGTGTTAAGGCCGCGGGTGTGTGCGTATGTCTTGCTTCAACAGAATCTCCATACTCAGATTTAACCGGTAGTAACATCTCTTTACTGTAAAACATATCTATAACACAGTCACTGATCTAGCTGTACACATGTATATGGTGGAGTCCCTCGATCTTCACTTTATCCGGGTGCGCAGCAAGAAGAAGAAAAAGAAAACAAACAAAATGGAGATATCTTTCCCTAACTTTCCCTCAAATCACGTACCAGTCTATCCCAGAAGAAGATGTCGCTCCCACGTGGCAGGCCTGGGATCTCACGATGACGGGTCCCGGTGCAGCGCTGAAGGGGGGGAAACTCCTCAGTCCTCCTCTTCGGTCTTCTTCCGCAGGTAACAGATTTTTATTAGTCTCTCTGTTCCGGGGCACACAGATCAGGAGAAGGGAGATCACAGTAGCACAGATGGCTCCCTTATGTCGGTCACAGCCCCTACACATGTAATCCGGTGGCAATGTCCTGAATTCCGGAGGCAATGTCCTGAATTTGAGTTGGACCCTCGGTAAGACGAGGTCCTGCAGACTGGGGGTTGCAACAGCGATCCTCACGGGGTATTTCTTCCCAAGAATCCGGCTGCAAAAGAGCCCTATGTCGGGAGACACCACACGGTCTGTCCTGGCTGAACTCTGAATCTCTACTCCTCCGTTTTTCTGCTTTCTCTTTCTGGGTAAACAAAAGAGATGGTGGGGGATTTCCACCCTCTGTGATTGTACAGTCCACTAATGCCCCCTGGTGGACAAGTGCGGAAACAAAGTCCAATTCTCTGTCCATCTCAATGCGGCAGTCTGAATTGTTCACCTCATTACATACCCCCCCACTTAAAGGTTGGCAGTCCCTGTCAACAACCGCCGGCTCCAAGGCAGTGATGGCTGTAGATGTCGCAGGGGTTGGTTGAGAGGTAGGCCATACATACTGGTCCCTGTAAGACCGTCCGGGCGGGATCCCAGCAGTGGTGCGGTCAGCGCGTCGCAAGGGTCGGTTGTTCCCCTCCTCGTCACTGTCTTTACGCCCCACTCCAGTCAGTACTTCGGGAGAGGGACTGGTCTGTGTAGGTGGGTCACCGGTCTCAGAGTCGATGTGATCTCTATGTTGAGAAATGTCCGTGACGTCAGTCATGTCAGCAGCGTCACCCCCTCCGGTTACTGTGGGAGGGGAGTCAGGCCGGGAGCGGCAGTTTTTCTTCTGTCATTCGCTGGAGATTGCAGGTCCGGACCACTTGTTGGAAGGCTCGGCGGGTGGCCCTATGTGTGGTCACTTCTTGCCAGTACTTGGGCCCCCTCTTGGTAACCAACACAAGATTCAGGTCTTTCAAGATGTTCATCCCAATAATCATGGGCGTTTCTGATCCACAGCCTTCCCTGACCACGATTATCCCTCTCTTCCCGAGATCTTGCCCACACACTTCGGTGTTCATCCAGGCAACTCCGTCACCGGAATGGGTAGATTATTGGCTGCTTTGATCTTGATAGTAGTATCAGGGTCATAGGCAACCCGCGGCTTCAGATACTCTTCGTAAAACTGCTCGGAGATGGTGGATACCTGAGACCCAGTATCCATTAATCCTTGCACGGCGGTCCCTTCCAATAATACTTCCAGGGTAGGGCTGTTTGATGCAAGTTTGTTCCGTTGCTGGCTCTGTTTTCCTACACCCCTCTCCTTGGCCTCCCCTGCCGAGTGAGCCTCTTTGGCAGGGGCGTCTAGTTTAAAGGTGGCCGCTGTTGTGGGGCATGACTTGCTGGTTCTGGTATATCGGCCCGTGGATGGACTTGGACGTTCTGGGGGCAACGGTTTGCTCTATGGCGGGGATCACCGCATGTCCAGCATCTTCCCGCCGGCCGGGTTGTTGTCTCGCTTGCCTGTCCGCTTGTTGGTCCAGGGTGAGCTGCAACACCTGTTTCTGCAATTCTGCCACCATCTGCTTCAGTTCTTCCGTGTCACTGTTCGGGGTTCTGACACCAGTTATGGACCTGCAAGCCGCGGTATAAGTCTGGGCCTCCATAACAGGTCCTCTCGAACGTTCTATCGCTTCTTGCTTAACTTCAGCGAACGTAAGGGCTGGATTTATCCGGAGTAGATCTTGCAGTGAGCGGTTAAGGTACGGGTCTCTTAATCCAGTCACGAATTGATCTCTCAACACCAGGTCACGGGCGCCCGTACTAGCTATCTGTTCTCCTTTTCTGCAGGCTTGTTCAAGCAGTACTTGGAGGGCGTTGGCATATTGAGGGATGTCCTCCGACTCGAGTTGAGTACGCCGGAAGAACATATACCATAATGTTCCCGCATATGTGGTAGGCCCATAGGTGTTCTCCAGCACCCGCACCAAGTCATCCAACGTACGCCGGCCCCTAACCGTCTCCAGCCTGACTGTCGTCCACGCCTCCCCCTCTAATGTTAGCATGGCCATTTCTGCTAAGGTCTTAGGATCAATGTTATACATCTCCCCCACTATCTTAAGTTGTTCGGTCCATTCAGTTACAGGATAGTTCCGTCCGTTAAACTTCCTCACCTGATTGACAATAGATGCCGGGGGGGCTGTCCGGTTATAAGTTACTACCGGGAGGAGATTCTGTTGATCACACATCCTGCCGACTACGCCAGATGTAGCGACCGGTGGTAAGGCCGCGGGTGTGTATGTCTTGCTTCAACAGAATCTCCATACTCAGATTTAACCGGTAGTAACATCTCTTTACTGTAAAACATATCTATAACACAGTCAACTGATCTAGCTGTACACATGTATATGGTGGAGTCCCTGGATCTTCACTTTATCCGGGTGCGCAGCAAGAAGAAGAAAAAGAAAACAAACAAAATGGAGATATCTTTCCCTAACTTTCCCTCAAATCACGTACCAGTCTATCCCAGAAGAAGATGTCGCTCCCACGTGGCAGGCCTGGGATCTCACGTTGACGGGTCCCGGTGCAGCGCTGAAGGGGGGAAACTCCTCAGTCCTCCTCTTCGGTCTTCTTCCGCAGGTAACAGATTTTTATTAGTCTCTCTCTCTGTCCCGGGGCACACAGATCAGGAGAAGGGAGATCACAGTAGCACAGATGGCTCCCTTATGTCGGTCACAGCCCCTACACATGTAATCCGGTGGCAATGTCCTGAATTCCGGAGGCAATGTCCTGAATTTGAGTTGGACCCTCGGTAAGACGAGGTCCTGCAGACCGGGGGTTGCAACAGCGATCCTCACGGGGTATTTCTTCCCAAGAATCCGGCTGCAAAAGAGCCCTATGTCGGGAGACACCACACGGTCTGTCCTGGCTGAACTCTGATCTCTACTCCTCCGTTTTTCTGCTTTCTCTTCCTGGGTAAACAAAAGAGATGGTGGGGGATTTCCACCCTCTGTGATTGTACAGTCCACTAATGCCCCCTGGTGGACAAGTGCGGAAACAAAGTCCAATTCTCTGTCCATCTCAATGCGGCAGTCTGAATTGTTCACCTCATTACACTAGTTAGGAGGAATATATTTAGAGGATATAGGGCGGTTGAAAGTATTGCACCTCAATATACTATTTTAGTAGTAAAATATCAAATGCAAATATTACACAAAGATAACGCAAGTAAACAGAAAATGCAGTTAATGAAGGAGTTTATTGAGGGAGAAGAAATATAAGCCTACAGGGCTTTGTCTGATAATTCCCTCTCTCCCCTCCCAAAAAAACATTAACTGTGGTTTATTACATTTTTGGGAAGCGGAGTTAAATTTCCCTAGCCACACACAGGCCTGATTACTGCCACACTTGTTCTCAATCAAGAAATCACATTAACCCCTTCCCGACCTGTGACATTGTGGAACGTCATGACTGAATCATGGTCTTGTAGCCCCAGTGACTTGGGTCGCCGAAAAGTCACCGTAGCTACAGGTAGGGGGACCTCTGCTTGATCTCGGGGGTGGTTTTGCCACCACGTGCCTTGTATGTTTGAAAAGCCAAGCACAGCGATTCTAATGTTTCACCAATGAAATTTGGTGAAATATTGCAGTACTGACAATGGCAGAATCGCAATAGCTCCGACCATTGGCTGTAGCTAGGGGACCTCGTTGTCACCCCCTCCACATCTGATTGGAGCTAGCATCCATGTCATGCTATCTCTTCAATCAGATGTGGAGGCGCAGTGTGACCTTTTGCTGCCCTCACTGCTCAGCCTCATCACATCTGTGAAGGCTGAAGAAAAAGGTCCCTGGCTGCCCTATGATCTGCCACCACCACCTGCTCAACTGCTGCTGCTGTTCTCCGGTGATCACCCCCTACCCTGCAATCTTAACCCCCCCTGTAATCACTCCCTTGCTCTGCTGCTGCTGTGGCGCCCCGCAACGAGTGCGTCACAGGAGTGTATTGCAGCCCAGACTGCAGCTGCGATATTCTCTGACTAAAGCAATGACATGGTGAAAACTCAGAGCTCCATACCCTACATGCACATCAGAATAGAGGGCCAATAAGGTCCTTGTGGGCGGAGTGTAGGAGTAGAGTGTGAGGAGAATGTAGAAGAGGAAGAAGACGTGGCTGAGAGGAACGTAGGAGAGGGGGGCTCTGCACAGTTCCGTGCAGCCCCCGGTTGGGCGCCATTACCCGATGCCTCAACAACTGGACCCTGGGCGAACATTCACGGGTCACCATATACCCGCGCCCATCTACAACCGGATCACTGGTTCCGAAGCTGGTAGTCGTTTATCACTGCTATGCAAACCAGGAGTGGAGGGGCCGCTCTACAGGAGTACCCCTCCGCCGCAAACAGAGCCGTCTTGCCAGCGGAGTACCCACCAAAAGGACCCAGACTACCCTCACACCGGAACGTACACACCGGCAGGGAAATTTAAGTAGTCCCTTGTACCCGACCTTGGCACTCAAAGGCGACATCGGCAACTCACCCAGAATAAGTTAGAATGGAGGAACACCGCGGAGCTCTGAAAAACACCGGTCATTGTTGAGTCCACCCGGTCAGTTACCCGTTAACTGTATACCATGTATCACCTGCTCGTTACAGTAAAGTACCCATTACAGAGACTATCAGTGTCCGTGCCTTTTTCAGAACTGTCCCTTTTCCGCATGCTAGAAGTGCAGCAGCTGCCTCACAACATCTTGTGCAGCTCCAGGCCCCGGGGACTCCCGCTCATCCTGTGGGGAGCATTCCATCTTGCTGCATTCCATCTTGCTGCATCCCATCCCCCGGAGGCCCAAGCAGTGCCGATGAAATCACCGGAACTCTCACAGGTAACGTCACGATAGAATTAACTACCCCTTAACTGTTCAGCCAACGTTTTGTTCTGGACCACCGGGCCCCACAGCCGCAGACGCGGTTTCCATGACAAGGAGGAGAAGAAACGCCTGCCCTGTGAAGTCCCGGCCACGGTGAGTCAGAATTTTGGCGTCACGAACAGCATATGAGCAGGCCCGTTCCTTAATGGGTATAGTGTGCTTTAAAAGAACTTTATTTCATCAAAAAGGACTGTGCTCGTCCCAAAACAAACTTTTCCCGCCTTTTCACCATTGGGCCAAGATGGCAGGCCCAGGGAAGAGCCACCGCCCGTATTCATGGGAGGGCCAAGGCAAAGGCGCCAAAATCATTGTCCGCCCCGATTGCTGGAAATAACCATGGGGGCGGGCCAAAGACTTTTTTCCACCTATGGACTACAAAAACCCCCAGAAGGTGGGAGTGATAAAGGCTTTTCCACCAGCTCTTCGAGAACAACGGTTACCAGTTTGGACCCGTGTGGTTCTCCTAATAAGAAAATGGCCAGCATGGAGCTCCACGAACTGATGCAGGAGGTCAAGGCGGAGGCCAGAGCAGCCATTGGCCATCCGGGTCTGGGTCCCTTCTTCACCGTAGACGGCAACCCCGACTTCTGGCAAGCTGCGTTGCAAGACCTAAGGGTGAGACTTATGGAAACTACAGAGTGGATGATCCGCAGCTGGAGTGCGGGTCTGGCCGGCCGACTCAATCGGGCTGTCCAGCAAGGACTTACAAGTGGTCCCACTCCAGAGCCGGAAAGCAGCTCCTGTTCCGCTACCTCACCAGAGCCAACAACCTGTCCTGCCTCATCACCCGAGCCCGTGAACTGTGTTGTTCTACCGGAGTCCACGACCAACCCTGTTCCAGGGTCAGAGACCATAACCGACCCCGTTCCAGAGCCGGAGCTTGCAACTTGCTCCACCGCAGAAGCCGAAACCTGTTTTAGTTCCTGCAGAAGAACCTACCACCGGTCTCACTACAATTAAACCAGAGACTGATACCTGTTTACCTCCAGAACCGGAGGCCGATACCAATCTCCTTGAGGCCTACCCGGTTACCGGAGCAGAAACACCACCTAACAGCACTGAAGTGGCAGATGAGGAGGCAGGCAGCCTGGAAGCCCTGCGAGATGACCCCGAGGAGGACTCCACCGCCCCAACGCCCACCTGTCCGGATGACTCCGATCCAGCATCTCCACCAGAAACGCAGCCCGATGTGATCGTCGAAGGAGTGGAGGAAGAGGACGACGAGACTCAGAGCCTTCCTGAGGACCATCATCACACCGGTTTTGAATGGGGAGATGAAGAGGAGCCCCCGGCCGAGCAGCCAGCTCGGGTATTGTGATCCGGTGCTGCTGCAGTATCTTCTCCGGCACCTCTGATCCGGGTGCCCATCCAGACTTCTCGCCAGCGTCAAACCTATCCGCAACCCTCTCATCGCAGTGACTACGTCCACACTTCATGCCGGCCGGACGATGACGTACGTCGGCTCCGCAGAGCGGAGTGGCGAGCTCGTGAGCCGGCCAACATGGAAGCCCATGCCGAGGCTAGTCGCCAACCCCCGTTACCTGATGAACTTCGCAAGGAAGGCAGAGTGACCTCGTTCAATCTGTCTACCGAGTGGGGTTTTGCCAGGGAGGAGGGTGTGTATTAAGAAGTGTTTGTGGGGTGTTGCGATGTAGAACCGCATTTACCCAGAGGACATCCAGACCGCGATCTGTACAGAGGGGACATTATCACATATGAGCGACATGCTTGCTATGATGGTTGGTTCGCTATACGGGTGCGCAATTGTTCTCTTCACAAGTAACTTTATGTGAAATGTGAAAATGACTGCTCCCGTTTAACCGCTAGAAGAGTGGCCCGCCGGGTCCGCAATGGTTAACCCGTTTATACCGGTTTTGTTTATCTGTAACCGTTTAAGTTATGCACCTTCTTAAAAGGAAGACAAAAATGCATACCTGTTATTAATAAGTGTTTCTTTTATTACCTGTTATAAAAATTTCTCTATAATGTTGGGTTGCGTGACACTTGGGGACAAGCGTAATTCACCAAGGGGGAGTGTGGCGCCCCGCAATGAGTGCGTCACAGGAGTGTATTGCAGCCCAGACTGCAGCTGCGATATTCTGACTAAAGCAATGACATGGTTAAAACTCAGAGCTCCATACCCTACATGCACATCAGAATAGAGGGCCAATAAGGTCCTTGTGGGCGGAGTGTAGGAGTAGAGTGTGAGGAGAATGTAGAAGAGGAAGGAGGAAGAAGACGTGGCTGAGAGGAACGTAGGAGAGGGGGCTCTGCACAGTTCCGTGCAGCCCCCGGACCACCCCCGTTGGGCGCCATTACCCGGTGCCTCAACAACCGGACCCTGGGCGAACATTCATGGGTCACCATATACCCGTGCCCATCTACAACCGGATCACTGGCTCCGAAGCTGGTAGTCATTTATCACTGCTATGCAAACCAGGAGTGGAGGGACCGCTCTACAGGAGTACCCCACTGCCGCCGCAAACAGAGCTGTCTTGCCAGCGGAGTACCCACCAAAAGGACCCAGACTACCCCTCACACCAGAACGTACAGACTGGCAGGGAAATTTAAGTAGTCCCTTGTACCTGACCTTGACACTCAAAGGCGACATCGGCAACTCACCCAGAATAAGTTAGAATGGAGTAACACCGCGGAGCTCTGAGAAACACCGGTCATTGTTGAGTCCACCCGGTCCGTTACTTGTCAACTGTATGCCATGTGTCACCTGCTGGTTACATTAAAGTACCCGTTACAGAGACTATCAGTGTCCGTGCCTTTTTCAGAACTGTCCATCTCCGCATGCTAGAAGTGCAGCAACTGCCTCACAACATCTTGTGCAGCTCCAGGCCCCGGGGACTCCCACTCATCCTGTGGGGAGCGTTCCATCTTGCTGCATCCCATCCCCCGGAGGCCCAAGCAGCGCCGATGAAATCACCGGAACTCTCACAGGTGGCGTCACGACAGAATTAACTACCCCTTAACTGTTCAGCCAACGTTTTCTTCTGGACCACAGGGCCCCACAGCCGCAGGCGCGGTTTCCGTGACAAGGAGGAGAAGAAACGCCTGCCCCGTGAAGTCCCGGCTACGGTGAGTCACTGCCCACCATCTTCTGCGGCCTTAGCCCCTGCGTGTAAGTCCCACCTGCCCTTTGATCGTGCTCCCCTCCCCCATACATTGTGTTGTGCTGCCACCAGCTCCTGTAGCACTCCAGTGCCTTCTGAATACCCCCATGCAGGGGCGTAACTACAATAGGTGCAGGGGTTGCGAACGCACCCGGGCCCTGCAGCCTAGGGGGGCCCCAATAGTCCCTTTGGCCTATAGAAAAAGACTAATACTATTAAAGATCTTCAACAATTGGGGCCCCGTAAGACCTTTCGCATCGGGGCCCCTGGGCCTGAAGTTACGCCACTGCCCCCATGCCCTGGGACCAACCCCCCCCCCCCATCCTTGCTGCCTGCACACGTCAACCCTTGCTATCTCCCGCTGCACCAACCGCCATGCCTGCCCACCTGTGCAGTGGGGGACAGTGGGGGTCGCAGCGGCAGGCATTTACTTACTTTTATTTACTTACGGTACTTACATTTACCTATAGAAAATAGAGAATGTGAGCCCTGTAACCAGTTACCATTTGGTCTATCCTTTTTCAAGCTCAGAGGTATGGGAAACTTAAACCTCTTTGTTCTCAGGTAAGAGACATAAATTAGTGTTATAGAAGATAAGTCATTGAGAACGCATTCGGCTCCAAACTATGAGTAAACAACTGCTTGTGCAGCCTGATATGTTTTATATTCTCATGTTCCTTGCCTGTCTTTTTTTTTTTTTTTTTTTTTGCCTGGCGAGCCCTGATGAACCTATTATCTGTACAGCTAATCAGTGGCCTCACGGACCAATTTGAGTAATGGCATTATCATTGTATGTGTCAGGTTCCTGTAAGGTGTTAAGACGTCACCATTTAGTTCTACATGGAGGGTTGCGAGGATTTAGGATCCAAACATTTGAACAAAGATGTCATTGAGGAGGATCCCCAGCCCCTCACATCACCAGGTAACAGACAGGACTAAATACACACGGCCTATAATGATCTGTATGTAAAGAATTAATGCAGCCCCTGTATGTGTCTCTTCCAGGTCTATCCAGTGAGAGGACAACACCAGAGAGATGTCCCCGTCCTCTTCTCCCACATGGCATAAAACAAGAAGATCCCGATGTTCCTCAGGATGATCAGGTAGATGGAGAGAGGGTGTCATGAAATCTCTCTCTGATGTGTAGACGGCTGTGAAGGTCTTGTGCTCAGTCTTGTTTAGAGATGGGCAAACTCCCAGATGCTCGGGATCGGCAAGTTCGCCTGAGTTTTTTTTTTTATAACGTTCGAGCTCAGGGCCAGAGATGACGTGAACTTGCGTCCGAACCCCGAGCTTGGACTTTACAGATATGGGATGGGGCAGGGGGAGCTGTAAAATAAAGCATAAAATTAATAATAATCATTATAATTATATTTATCTGTACAGCGACATGTTCTCCCGTCCTGCTGCATCTACTTCTGGGGTTGCTCATTAACTTTCGGGGTGATTCATTCCACTGCTCTGCAATTGGCAATTTTCGGCTAGCGTTGGCAGTGTTCAGGCAGTGAGGTCAGGGTTCATCCGATTTCATGGCCCGAGCCATGAACTCGGGTGAAGTCTGAATTTCATGGTCAGGCTCAGTCTGCTTCTCGCTCTCTATAGACTCTTGTCTATCATTATTAACCATGTAGACTACGTAGGACTGAGGATTTTTTTTATAATAAAGATGGAGTCTCAATGTTTTTTTGTTTTATTTCTAATAAGAAAAGGGCTTCGCCATGTTTTTGTATGCCAGCCAGGAACAGCAGGCGGGTAAGGGCTGCCCCCAACTCCAGCTGCCTATTTTTACCTAGCT
Source organism: Allobates femoralis (assembly GCA_033576535.1). NCBI lineage: Eukaryota > Metazoa > Chordata > Amphibia > Anura > Aromobatidae > Allobates > Allobates femoralis. The sequence goes on from JARQOC010000006.1 coordinate 466,562,284, forward strand.
GGAAACAAAAATATAGGGCAGACTTTTTTTTTTAATTATTTCATGAATTTTATGAAATAATAATAAAAAAAAAATTGTGGGCTTCACCCTATTTTTGTGTCCAGCTAGGTACAACTAGGCAGCTGGGGGCTGGAATCCACAGCACAGGTTGGCCCAAGCTTTCTGCCCCCTCCTCCCCACTGCAAATTGCAGTCCGCAGCCTATTTTTAACCCCTTAAGGACCAAGCCTCGTATTTGCATTTCTGACAAGTATCACTTTCTGAGGGTACAACTCTGGAACGCTTCAACATATCCTAGTGATACCAAGACTGATTTTTCATGACATATTGGCCTTCATGTTAGTAGTAAATTTAGGATGATATTTTCTGAATTTCTTTGACCAAATAGTGTTTACATGCAGTGACATTTCAAAGTCATGACGGGTATAGACGTCATTGGTCATTAAGGGATTCATTATTTCATGAATTTCATTACAATTTAAAAATAAATTAAAACACATTTAGGGACTGCATCTTTATTAACCCCTCGACCCTCATCTTTGTGCTGAACACTCTCAGCTCTGCTTCATCAGAGACCAAGGGAACGAACAAAGCTTCTATCCCCTTGGTCCCTGAAGGAGAGCCCTGCGACATCCGTAAGGGGATTAACTCAGGTCACCCAAGGACAGCTCGGGTCATGCCACCTGAGCTGTCCTCGGATGACCCCAATGTCTCCCCGGTTACAATGCCACAGATCGTGCTCCATACTCCACTTATGTACTGAGCTGTCAGAAGATTGCACCAACAAGCATGAAAATTGCACGGAAAAGCATGAAATCTGTGGCAAAAACTGCAGAATTTTTTTTTTCTTTTGCCCAGGAGATGCAGATGAACATCTTGAACACAGTGCGGCCCTGGTGCCGGGTGGCTTGCTGGGTAATAAATCATAACTGGCCCTAACCTCATGATTTGCTAACCCTGAACCCAAAATTCAAGTCATGCCAATATTAGACATGGCCACCATGAATTTCTAGTAAACATGCAAAAAAACACAAACGGAGAACTTTTTTTTATTAGAAATAAAACAAAAACACAGAGTCTCTAAATTTTTTTTATTATAAGAAAAAAAAAAAGTCTCTGTCTGACGTAGTCCACATGGATAGCAATGTCATCTCTGCTACATCGCTCTGTATAGACAAGCGTCGGCCATGAACTCGGGTAAATCCTGACGTCACAGCGCGAACTTGACAGTAGACAGCCGAGTGCAGTGAATACCACCAGAAGTTAATGAGAGGCCCCGGAAGCAGTAGCGGCCGGGAGACAGCAGGACTGGAGGATGCGTCGCTGGACTGGTAAGTATTATCATTACATTTTATGCTTTGTTTTACATGCCCTGGACCCGAACTGTAACCTTGTGCACAAACACAGTGTTCGGTATGGGTCCAGAACTTTACAGTTTGGATTCAGCCATCCCTAGTCTTGTTGTATCCTCCAGTATTATATGTATTCTATCTGTATAAGAGATTGGTAGAGATGGCAGGATTAGAGCTGACATTTGCTGTGACTTTTCCATCTGTTTGTGACTTTTACAATAATTGTTTCAGGGTGAAGATCTGACCCATATTACTACTACAGAGACATATGTGAGGGGTGATGAGCGGTGTAAAGAGGGGAGTCCTACAGATAACCGCACAGGTGAGTAGTAATCACTGCATTCAGAGAAATCACAAATTCTTCGCAGTCACTGGTCATGCTTTATCGGCAGTAGTTCGGTCACATAAAAATCAAATGATCACTATACTGCCCTAAATCGCCACACACTGCTCAAAAAAACACTACCCCTAGTGCTTTGGGCATTGATGGCCCTTTCTTTGTAGTGAGATACCTTTTTGTCAGAGCTTATGTGGTGCCCCACTAAGAGTGTGTCACAAAAGGGTACTACACCCCTGACTGAAGGTGTCGTATTCTTTGTTTTAGTAATGGTAGGATAAGTCTAAAGTTCCAGCACCACATGCAATACTTGGTGTTAGAGGACCAATCAGACACCCGTTACAAGGGTAACCGGTCCTGGTGGGAGGAGAGGCTAGGTTATAAAGCAGTGGGAAAGCAGCAAGGAGTTAGTGAAGGAGAGGAGGAGACCACATCAGGAAGTGAGTGCAGAGAAGAATACAGTCAGAAGGGAGCTGCACAGAGCCGTGCAGCACAGAGAAGCAAAGGGAAAGCAGCAGATGAAGCAGAATTAGAGAAGCTGCAGAGAAACAGAGAGAAGCTAACGGTGGAGGGCACCTCAACTTGGTGACCCAGAAGAAAAAGGGGCCAAGAATAGAACTGGTAACTGAATGCCCTAGCCCAGTCCAAACCCGGAGTACCAGCTCCGAAGTGGTCCAGCCGGCTACAACCCTGAACCACAAACCCGGAGTGGTCGATGTCTTTTTAGGAGCACGACCCACCAGCCCTAAGACCATCAGTCTACACCGGAGCACCCACAATTGAGGGCCAGGGACCGTGGAGTGATAAACTGCGGAAACCCAAACGAGAGCCTTCAGTGCTACCACACGGGTATAGCAAGGGCAGCAGAGCAAGGGACAGAGCGTGATGGAGAAGGAACACCAGAGGAGCTTCAGAGGGACACTACTCATTACCAGAACCACCCGGTCCACTACTCTGCCACAACACCTGCATTACCTTGTATGCCTGCAGAATACCGGAGTTAAATACCCGTTCAGAGTGAGCAACGTGTCAGCGTTTTCTTCCTTGAACTGTTATTCACCTGCCTTGCTCCACAGGGACTGCGCTGCCGTACTACACCATCTATCCATACTTCCACACACTCCGGGGATCCCGCTCCTACTGTAGGGAGCCACTCCATCTTGCTGCCGCCCAACACCCCGGAGGTTCCAGCAGCGCCGGTGCCATCACCGTCTCCTACAGGCGATGTCACGAACAAACTTTATTCCTTTTATTTTTATTTTATTTTCCCATTTTGCATTGACCACCAGGGCTACAGCCTCAGGCACCGCCACCCGTGACCTCCAGACTGCGCCTGAGATCTGAGTCCCCTGGCCTGGGTGAGTCACTTACAGGCCCAGAAAGTCCAACAGAACCTCTGGAACTAGAAGCTGTTGGACCTTACGTGCAAATCATTAAAGGGAACCAACCATAAAAAAATCACTATCTAACCTCTAAATATCTGTCCCTGGAGCCCTAAATGACTATTCTAATCATCCCTGACTGACTAAATCTAACTACAGGCACATTAAATCACTTTTTATGCTTACCAAATCCTTGTCGGATGGGCATTCCTCCAGGCTCCTTGTCAGCGAGGCGGGTCTCCTCGCTGCTGTCCATCTTCTTCCCAGGGCGGCGTCTTCTTCCCAGGATTCAAATTACCTGCCCATCGCGCCCTCGCAATGAGCGGGTCACGTGCTGCAGGCCCAACGTCACTTCCGCCCACCGCGTCCCTGGTAAACCCAGGCCGGCTTCCGAGCATGTGCAGATGGCATGCTGAAGCTGGCCTGGGCACGTCATAGACCCAGCGATGCGGCGGCTGGAATTGACGCGGGGCCTGCAGCACGTAACCCGCTCATTGCGAGGACGCAATGGGCGGGTAATTTGAATCCTAGAAGATGGACAGCAGCGAGGAGACCCACCTCGCTGACAGAGCCTGGAGGAACGCCCATCCGACAAGGATTTGGTAAGTATAAAAAGTGATTTATTATGCCTGTAGTTAGATTTAGTCAGTCAGGGATGGTTAGAATAGTCATTTAGGGCTCCAGGGACAGATATTTAGAGGTTAGATAGTGATTTTTTGATGGTTGGTTCCCTTAAAACTATAAAGCCAAATAGCTAGAAATTTCAAATGTGCTGACAACATAGAATGTCTTTTGGAAAAAAATATAATTCACATGATGAACCCCTAAGGGAAAGCGGAGGGTAATGTTGCTGATACCTTCCTAGAATCCTGGAGATTTGTTGTTGAATCTGCTCATAAGGTCGCTACAAGACCAGGTCCAGTCTTTCTGGCTAAAGTTTTCTTTTAAGACAGTTTGCTTCTTTTATCTAATATATAAAGCTGTGTGCGTGTGTGTGTGTGTGTGTGTGTGTGTGTGTGTGTGTGTGTGTGTGTGTGTGTGTGTGTATGTATATCTGGGATTGGCATCTACACTGTCGCAACTACAGCCACAAAATTTTGCACAGTCACACATCTGGACCCCGAGAGCGTCATAGGCTATGTTGTGAGGCGAAATTTTAACCCTGCGTGTTCCAGTTCACCAAACAATTTTGCCCCAATCTACATAATGGGGAAAAAGTGACAGTTACCAGTTGACAGATGTGAATGAGAGGGGCTTAATGATAGCGCCAAAGACTAACGGCACATACCAGCATATAGTCACTAAGGTGGGGCCCCAACATGAGATATTCACCACGCACGGGGACATGTATACACACCACACGCACACAAAGAGTAACAGCAAGTGTATAGTTGCTAAGGTGCAGCCCCAACATTGGATACTCGCCACGCACCCGAACAAAACACACACACACACCACAAAGAGACACACACACACCCAAGGGGACACACACACACCCTATAGCAACACATGCACTCACCCCACAGGGACACACACATACACACACCCCAGGGACACACACACACCACACAGACAGACACAGATGTGCACAAATCACCTCACACAAGTCGCCTCATACGTGTGCTATCTTTAATTTCCTAACATCCTAACATAAACATCTAATTAAAAACAGCCAATGTGCAACACATGCGCCATATAGGGAATTAAGGCAGATGTCAGTCACATGAGCTGTCTATTATGTATATGTGTTAGGTAACATATACTGCCCGGCCAGGGGGAGGGTTTACTATTGGCTGGAGATTTATTAGGCTGCCTATAGCAATCAATCACAGCTCAGCTTCTATTTTCTTACAGGTCATTAATATGACATATTCAAATTCTATTTTATTATAGCTAACATCAGTTATTTATTAACCCGGGCGTAGCCGGGTACTACAGCTAGTTGTGAATATAATCGGCACTATTTGTTGTTCACACTAGTAGCATGGTATTTGAGATATTTGGTACTCAATGAGTATATTGGTACTCGCCACACATGATTCGAGTCCCCTACCCCACATGGTTGCCATGATTTTCAGCTACTCAACATGCAGGGATCACTTGCCAATCAAGGTAGACGCACCCCAGGGTTATGTGGTCTTGGGTATCTAGGCCCTCAGCTGCAGTTGGGATATCACTGGTGGTCTGCCCAGACCCGTGGCCCTGGTGGTCAGTTTAAAAATGGGGAATTGAAATAGGAAGTTTGTCATGACGCCACCTGTGGTTTCTGGTGAATGCACCAGCGCTGCATGGGGCCTCCAGAGATGATGGATGGTCAGCTAGGTGTTGAAGCTCCCCACAGGCAGAGCTGTATCCCTGGGGAGTTTGGTAATGATGATGAGGGATGGAGCAGGGATTTGGCCGGGCTGTTAGGTAACAGGACAGTCTCTGTGGATGGTAGGGGCAAAGGTTGAGGAATTGACACACACACACACACACACACACACACACACACCATAGGTTGTTTCTTTACCTTTTACTGATGGTTTGGCAAGTCAAAGTCCAGGTACTGTTGGGTGGTCAAGGAGCACTTCAGGATCTCCACAGTGAGAGGCCTCCTTGTCTCTCTTCCCGTGTGTGTGAAGCCCCTGCCCCATGTGAAACTTGGCTGGCCTCCTCTGCTCTCCTATCACCTGTGTTGTTGTTGGGAAACACACAATGGACTTCCTCTATTCCGCTCTCCGCGGTGCCTGGCTCCCTTGTTGGTGGCTGCACCGATGCCCGGGAGACTGGAGTCTCCACGGTAAACCGGTATTCTCTGCTGGGCTAGGTGCTCTCCAGCACTCTGACTCGGTGTCCGGGATGCTTTCTGGAGTGAACCAAAGATGGCTCTTCGGTCCCCAATTTGCTTCTTCTCCATTTCTTTCTCCTTCCGACCCCACTCTTTGGCCCTGCAAGACTACTCTGAAGGCTGTTCAGGGTCACTGGCTCGGGCCTAGTGCGGCACCGATTACCAGAACGTCTTCACAGCTCTTCTAGCATCTGTACATTCTAACTCCGCCCTCAGCACCAGTATTTATAGGGGATCTTGCCTAATGGCAGCCAGTTTAGCTCCCCGCCCCCCCTACTGTGCTGGGGTGGAAGGTGTTGTTTGTCTGTGTACCCACTGTGGAAACCTAACCGTGCTGTACGTGAGTCTGTGGTTACTTGTAGCAACAGGGTGCCACAGTAATGCAGTAGTCCTCTTTGTTACTGGCATTACTGTGATTGGCTGGTCGCAGTGCGTCATTGGGTCTATATAAGATTGTGGCCGCGCTGTATCTAGACAAAGCGTAGGGAGGGATCATTTTGGAGAAGGATCAGTGTATTAGTGCATTCCAGTACCTGCTGCAAGATTTAAACCCCCCCCCCCCCCTATTAGGTACTGAATTACAATACTGTTTTCCTTGATAGTGCAGGCAAGGGTGTAGCTACAATATGTGCAGAGGTTTCAATTGTACCCAGGCCCTGGGGCATAAGGGACGCAAAAATTGCATTTTGTCAATGTAAAAAGACCAATGCTATTAAAGATTTGCAATAATTGGGGCTTTTGCATTGGGACCTATGATCGACAAGTTATACCACTGAGTGCAGGGAAAGTCTTGGAGTAGGGATAGAGACTGTTTTATAGGTATTTAGGCTGTGCTGACAGTGTTAATTACCTATTGCAAAATCAAAAAACGTTCACATAACAAGTGTCAAAGTTCAAACTGGGGTCTGTTAAAAGATACGATGCACCCAAATGCCTTTCAATTTATGGAAAAAGACATGAAACTATGTGAAACGTTCAATCCTGCTTTGAGTATGTCAAAGGTCATTATCAATTTGTATTCCCAAATTGTTCTCTCTCTCTGGGATTTGAAATTACTTTTTTATAATGAACAGCCATATGTCTGTTATACTGTGGTCAGAGCTACAAAAATGCTTGGCTACAGGTAGGGCCATACGTTTTTTTTTTTCCTTTTGTGGCGATGAGCATTCATTTTTGTTCTGAATTTTTGTCTTGTCTCACCTACGTACATACCACCTCTTGGACATTTGGTATATATAATTAAATACACCACATTGCTTGTGGTGCAACTGAAGTTACCTGGGATCTTGTAGTCCTGATCTGTCCCCGAATCTTTATCTTGTCCGTTGTCATTATAGATGGACAGATTTTGTTCTGACCTGTTCTGGTTACAGGGAAAGGTTGCTGTTGTGTTGAAGAGGACAGGGAGCTTCTGACAATGATGCGTTTTAGATTCGGAGGTTGTCTACAACACAGGAGTGGGGGATCCGGAAATATTGATTTTAGTCTGGCATCCTTTTGTGGTAGTGGTTGCAGTGTCCGTGCAGCTCCTCTAACAGCTCCAGATTTGGATTGTAGGTGACTACAAGAGGGACCTGGTTGTTTTCTTCATTGTTTTGCAATGTAGGAGATGATTCCTTGATATTCTGGTGGCTCTTGTAATCTGGTTTTCAGTTGCTCTTGGACGGTAGCCCTGATTCAACAAGGCCTTTCTGATGCCCTAAGGTGATAGAGACAATCTGTAGGGTTGAACATATCTGATTGTAGCTGATGGCCTGACTGTACACAATAGTTTTTTTGTGTGTTTGGATGAAAACTGTCCCATTAAAGATATGTTGGACGGTCAATTTGGCTTCTGGTACAGAGACGTCTCTACTTCATTGTTCCGTAGCTTGCTGATGGTGTCCAGAAAGCGGATTTCAGTGCAGGAGTAGTTGAGTGTTACGGCAGGGACACACTTGTCCGATAGACATGCGAGTCTGTCGGAGGAGACTCGCAAAGGGCTGGAGCAGTGACCCGGAACTGCCTCTCTCTGTCAGGACGGGGCTGTCAGCTGATTGTGTGTTTGTGTGGCACCCCAAGGGTTAATATGCCACAGAAACAACACAGGTTTAATTCCCACACAACACTACACTAGAAAGTGGGAGGAGCTTAGCTGGCACCTGCACTAGTGGGAGGAGCTAAGTTGTTTACCACAGAGCAGGAGTGACCAGTTACTTCAGTTTAGTGAGAGTCTGGAGCAGGAGCATAGCCAAGTGTTGGTGGAGGTCCTGAGAATCTGAGGAAAGGAGACAGAGTAACAGAGGAACATACCCGGGATAAAGAGTTACCCCAAAAGCTTGACCCCGGGGAGGCGCTCATGACGGATACCGGATCCGAGGCTGTGCCTGAGACAGACAGGACAGTAAACACCGGCATAGTGAAGGTCCACCATCTTCACCACACCATAGCAAAGCAACACGAAGGAGTCAGTGACCCAGAGGACTCAAGTTGCCCAGAATATTGGTACCCGTGAGCAGAGACAGGGCCAGCAGTATAGCTACAAGCAGCAGCAGGGCCACACACAGCGTTTAAGTAGGAAGCCAAGGACCCGGTCAGGGTGAGAGCAACCTGGTACAGACTCCGTGGACAATACTGTGTAATACCATCTGCCAGTAAAGACTTGAAGAACAACAGAAACCGTGAGTGTGTGTGTCATCCTTATGCTGAAGCCCCACTTGCCCTCATAGACTGCCATTGCCTCTACTCTTATCATCTCTACTGCTACCCTACTCTCCTGCAGCATCAATAACATCCTCACAGACTTTAACTACCTCTACCACTGCCCCGGGAACCCAGTTCTGTCCACAGGAACTATTCCATCCAAGCAGCGGTGGCCCCATTACTGGCCGCATATAGTGGGTGCGTCACGAGTGACAAATCCCCTGTAAATAACCCCCAATTTTATTGTGCGAGCCGGGACAACGGTCCGGACCAGGACCGCCGTGACATCCCCCAGCAGCACCCCGTTTCCGGCACAGAGTACCCGTCCGAGGGGCTCCACATTGTGCAGCTCTACACTCCCATCCTGACAGACAGAGGCTGTTCCGAGTCACTGCTCCAGCCCTTTGCGAGTCTCCTCCGACAGACTCGCATGTCTGTCAGACAAGTGTGTCCCTGCCGTTAAGCTGATGGTGGGATGAAACTGATTAAAGTGTTCATAGAATGTCTTCAGCTGTTGTCTTCAGCTGTTGCACAGAATCCAGCTAGATGATTAAAATGTCATCGATATAACGGTAATAGGCAAGAGGCCTGATAGGAAGAGGATAAAAGTTCACCTTCAAGTTTGGCCATGGAAAGATTTGCATGTTGTACCATTTTGCTTCCCATTGCTGTGCCAGCCTCCTGTAAATATATGTTGTTCTGCGTGAGGATGAATTTTGTAAGCTTCACCACAGTATCTGCATCAATCCCTGAGTTTTTCAGGAAGGTTTTTCAGGCATTTAATCCATCCTGGTGTGGGATATTGCTGTACAGAGATTCCACATCCATGGTGGCGAGGATGGTTCCTTCTGGTAGAGGACCTATTGCTGACAGTTTATTCAATAGGTCAGTTGGGTCCTGAATGTAGCTGGGTGTCTTTTACCAGGTGTTTGAGAACACCCTCTACCCAATTTGTTTGGTGAAGGTGCCCACACATGAAATGATTGGTCTTCCTGCATTTCCTGATTTATGAATTTTGGGAAGCATGTAGAATGTGCCTATTCTCTGACTTCCTGGTATCAGGTCATCAGCTCTTGAAGATATGTCAGGTAGACAAGAGACTAGCTTGTTTAACCCCTTTACGACTAATGACGAGTATACTCGTCATGAAAAGATGTCAGTTCCCGCATCATGACGAGTATACTCGTCATGGCTTTGAACTGTCACTGCTTCTAAACGAACAGTGACACTTCAATTCTAAAAGCTGTCAGTGACAGCCAAGGGTTAGGGAAGAGGTGTGGGGACCCTTGTTAACCCCTTCACCCCCCCCCCCCCCAAATCTACTTTATCTGCCGGCGAGCTGCACTGCACCCGCCGACCATTATCTAATACTCCAGACTCCCTGCCCGTCCAGCTCCCCCCCCCCTGTGTGCTGTCCAGCGCCCCTATGTCCACTTCCCCCCCTCCAGTGTGCTGTCCAGCCCCCCTTAATACAGTTCCCCCTGTGTCCGGCCGGCACCCCCTACCCCGGTCCCCGCCAACCACCCACCCTCCTCCTTCAATATTATATCTGCCGGCGGGCTCATGCGCCCCCGATCAAGTTGCAGGGCCCCCTGCTCATGCCCCCCCCCCCGCTCATACTGACCCCCCAGCCCCACTCACCTATTCCATCGGGTTGCCCGCTCCGTCGGCCTCCGAGTCCTCTGCAGTCTCCGGTGTGGCTCCTCCTCTCCTCAGGGGCTCCTCCTCCTCATCGGTGGGTAAGTATGAATGAATGAATGAATAGATGGATGGTGGATGGATGGATGTGTGGTGGAATGGGTGGATGGATGGTGGATGGATGGATGTGGAGTGCTGATGGATGTGCGTGGATGTCGCGTGTGTGGATGTCGCGTGCGTGGATGTCGCAGTGCGTGATGTGCGTGCGTGGATGTCTGCGTGCGTGGATGTCTGCTGTGCTGGATGTGCGTGGATGTGGTGGTGGATGGCGTGTGTGGATGTGCAGTGTGTGATTGCGTGTGTGATGTGCGTGGTGGATGTGCGTGTCGTGGATGTGGTGTGTGGAGTGTGCTGGTGGATGTGTGCGTGGTGGATGTGTGCGTGTGTGGATGTGCGTGCTGGTGGATGTGCGTGTGTGGAGTGTGCTGTGCGTGCGTGGATGTGTCGTGCGTGGATTGTGCGTGCGTGATGTGTGCGTGCGTGGATGTGGTGCTGCGTGGATGTGTGCGTGCGTGGATGTGTGCGTGCGTGGATGTGTGCGTGCGTGGATGATGTGCTGCGTGACTGTGTGCAGTGCGTGATGTGTGCGTGCGGGGATGTAATGCTGCCTGCGTGGAATGGGGCATACCCTTGGTGTGAGTGCCTGGATGATGTGAGTACGTGCAGTGGATTCAGCGTGCGTGGATGTCAGCGTGCGTGGATGTAAGTGTCGTGTGATGTGTCGTACGTGGATGTGTGCGGGCGTGGATGTGTGCGGGCGTGGATGTGTGCGGGCGTGGATGTGTGCGGGCGTGGATGTGTGCGTGCGTGCGTGGATGTGGGCATGCGTGGATGTGCGTGCGTGGATGTGCGTGCGTGGATGTGTGCGTGGATGTGTGCGTGCGTGGATGTGTGCGTACGTGCGTGGATGTCAGCGTGCGTGGATGTCAGCGTGCGTGGATGTGTGCGGGCGTGGATGTGTGCGGGCGTGGATGTGTGCGGGCGTGGATGTGTGCGGGGCGTGGATGTGTGCGGGCGTGGATGTGTGCGGACGTGGATGTGTGCGGACGTGGATGTGTGCGGACGTGGATGTGTGCGGACGTGGATGTGTGCGGACGTGGATGTGTGCGGACGTGGATGTCAGCGTGCGTGGATGTCAGCGTGCGTGCATGTGCGTGCGCGTAGATGTCAGCGTGCGTGCATGTGCGTGCGCGTAGATGTCAGCGTGCGTGCATGTGCGTGCGCGTAGATGTCAGCGTGCGTGCATGTGCGTGCGCGTAGATGTCAGCGTGCGTGCATGTGCGTGCGCGTAGATGTCAGCGTGCGTGCATGTGCGTGCGCGTAGATGTCAGCGTGCGTGCATGTGCGTGTGTGGATGTGCGTGGATGTGGATGTGTGCGTGGATGTGGATGTGTGCGTGGATGTGGATGTGTGCGTGGATGTGCGTGCTTGGATGATGGGTGCATAGGTGGATGGGTGCAACAAGGGATCAAGTGTCCTCTTGTTGTAGTCTCTGGGATCATAGTCATGGTGCACTGTATAACAGATCATTGTCATACAGTGCACCATAACTCTGACTCCCAAGACTGTAGGAAGAGGACACTTTATCCCTTGCTGTAGTCTCTGGATTGAGCAGAGGCGATCGAGCGTCGTGGGACCTTCGTTGTGGACTACGTCGGATCTTTATAATAAAGATGGAGTCCGAATTTTGTTTGTGTTTTTTTTTCAAATAAAAAGATTTTTCTATGTGTGTATTTTTGACTATTTACCAGAGATTCCTAATGGCGGGTCTAGCATTGGCCCTATATTATGAATCTCGGCTTAGTGCCAGCTGCCAATAAAAAGCTGGCATTAACCCCTTTATTACCCAGTTTGCCACCGGCACCAGGCAACTGGAAGAGCATGGGTACAGCGCCAGAAAATGGCGCTTCAATGAATGCGCCATTTTCTGGGGGGCTGCGGGCTGCAATTCGCAGCATGGGGGGCCCAGAATGCCAGCTGGTCTAGGGCCTTACTTCCAATTGGGCTGTCTGATAGTGATTTCTCAGCCCACCAGCTGGCCTTAGTTTGTACCTGGCTGGGCCAAAAATATGGCGGAGCCCTACGTCATTTTTTTTTCTTCTAGAATTAGTTCTAGAAATTAAAAAAAAGGCCTTCGCTGTATTTTTTGTAGCCAGCCATGTACAACTTGGTAGCTGGCTAACTGGAATCCTCAGCGTGGAGAGACCCAAATGTTGGGGTCCCCCGCGCTGCAAATTTCAACCCACAGCCACCCAAGAAAATAGCGCATTCATTAGAGGCGGCATTTTCTGGTGCTGTACCCCAACTCTACCAGTTGCCCTTGTGCTGGTGGCACACGGGTTCTCCATATGCGACATGGCTGTCCGCTAACAATTTCAATAGAAAATTAGCTCCAATTGTTAGCGGAAACCATGTCGGGTATGGAGAGCCCCTCCCTGTGTGCCTGAACATTGGAGCTCCCCCACAAGTGACCCCATTTTGGAAACTAGATAGGGAAAAAGGGATGCATAGGAGCAATGTGCCCCAATTTCACTAAGCACCATAAAAATGAAAAAGCACTTCACGTCTATTCATTGTGATTACGGATCAATTTGTGAAGCCTGGTTAAGTGACCAAATTCTCTGATGTTCTTGTGGGTTATTCCATGCGGTTTACCTAATGTGGACACACAGGACCATCAAATGCAAAGGGGTGTATCAAAGTCGCGCTGAAAATTTACCATTCATTGTTAAACATCGCTTGGAAGGGTCCCCGGTGTCATCCACATTGGTTCCTCACACCAACCATTTTGGAACTGCCCTCCTGGCGTTCTATCAAGTATGCCTTGAAGACGCCAGGGGCTTGAAATGCGTTGGATGAATAAAGGAAAAGGTTTGTTTTGACACCGGCTCCCTTGCATGTTTTACACGCGGAAATCTTGGCAGCGCGGACTGTGATACACCTCCTTCCCTCAAGCATTTTGGAAACTAGACCCCCTAAGGAACGTATCTAGATGCATAGTGAGCACTTTGAACCCCCAGATGCTTCACAAATTCATCCATAAAAATGAAAAAGCACTTGTTTTTCCACAAAAAGTTTCTTTTTTCATTTTTACGGATCAATTTGTGAAGCATCTGGGGGTTCAAAGTGCTCACTATGCATCTAGATACGTTCCTTGGGGGTCTAGTTTCCAAAATGGGGTCACTTGTGGGGGAGCTTTAATGTGGAGACACACTGGGACCATCCAAACGCGACATGGTGTCCGCTAACAATTTGAATGGAAAATGAGCTCAAATTGTTAGCGGACACCATGTCGCGTTTGTAGGGTCCCTGTGTGTCTCCACATTGGAGCTCCCCCACAAGTGACCCCATTTTGGAAACTAGACCCCCAAAGGAACATATCTAGGTACATAGTGAGCACTTTGAACCCCCAGATGCTTCACAAATTGATCCGTAATAATGAAAAAATAATTTTTTAGTGGAAACAAAAGTGCTTTTTCATTTTTACGGATGAATTTCTGAAGCATATGGGAGTTCAAAGTGCTCACTATGCATCTAGATACGTTCCTTCGGGGGTCTAGTTTCCAAAATGGGGTCACTTGTGGGGGAGCTCCAATGTGGAGATACACAGGGACCCTCCAAACGCTACATGGTGTCCGCTAACAATTTGAGCTCATTTTCCATTCAAATTGTTAGCGGACACCATGTCGCGTATGGAGGGTCCCCGTGTGTCTCCACACTGGAGCTCCCCCACAAATGACCCCATTTTAGAAACTAGACCCCCTAAGGAAGGTATCTAGATGCATAGTGAGCACTTTGAACCCCCAGATGCTTCACAAATTCATCCATAAAAATTAAAAAAACACTTTTTTTTTCACAAAAAATTTCTTTTTGCCTACATTTTTTTAGTTTCACATGGGCAAAGGGATAAAATACATCCCAAAATTTGTTGGGAAATTTCTCCTGAGTACACCGATACCTTAAATGTGGTCATAAACCACTGTTTGGGTGCACGGCAGGGCTCAGAAGTGAAGGAGCGCCATTTCACTTTTTGAACGGAAAATTGGCTCTAAAATTCAAATTGCACTCCTTCCCTTCTCAGTCCTGCCGTGCGCCCAAACAGTGGTTTATGACCACATATGAGGTATCGGTGTACAAAGGAGAAATTTCCCAACAAATTTTAGGATGCATTTTATCCTGTTGCCCATGTGAAAATGAAAAAATTGAGGCTAAAAGAACATTTTTGTTACAAAAATTAAAATGTCCATTTTTTCGTTCAACTTTATTTTAGTTCCTGTGAAGCACCTGAAGGATTAATAATCTTCTTGAATATAGTTTTGAGTATCTTGAGGGGTGCAGTTTTTGGAATGGTGTCACTTTTGGGTGTTTTCTGTCATGTACACCCCTCAAAGAGACTTCAAATGTGATGTGGTCACTAAAAAATTGGTTTTGTAAATTTTGCTGGAAAAATGAATAATTGCTGATGAACTTTGAACCCTTATAACGTCCTACCAAATTTTTTTTTTTCTTCCAAAATTGTGCTGATGTGAAGTAGACATGTGGGACATGTTATTTATTAACTATTTTGTGGCACATAACTCTCTGGTTTAGCAGAATAAAAATTAAAAATGTGAAAATTGCTAAATTTTCAAAATTTTTGCCAAATTTTTTATTTTTTCACAAATAAACGCAAAAATTATCGACCTAAATTTAATACTAACATGAAGCCCAATATGTCACGAAAAAACAATCTCAGAATCGCTAGGATCCGTTGAAGCGTTCCAGAGATATTACCTCATAAAGGGACACTGGTCAGAATTACAAAAAATGGTCCGGTCATTAGGCTGCAAAGTGACTCGGTCCTTAAGGGGTTAATGATGATTTCTTTGTTGTTTTTTAAAGACTATATGGCTCTTCTCCCCTGGGCATTGATGTTGAATGGTTGACTCTTGTGTGTATCTAAGATAGTGGTTTTTACCAAATGTCTGAAAGTGCTTATAAATTTATCCAAATGGGGGTTGCGTCCAGATGTAGGTGTCCATCTTGACTTTTTCTTGGTTGTCAGGATCCCTCTTCCTTCAGTCCAGTTGGATTCGGAATCCTCTTTACATCTGAGGGAATTTTATAGTTAGTCCCCTACAGTAATCCTCCATGTCACTGCACAGTTCAGTGGTTTTATCCAGAGCTTTAGTAGGACAAAATGAGAGTCCCCTAGAAAGCACCGCAAATTCCACCTTGTTTGGTTTGTAATCCGAAAGACTGACACAACCAGATGCTTTTGTGTCTTGACAGGAGTAGTTGTCGAAGTTGACAGGTTTGGTCTTTGTTTTGTTTGTGTGGAGTCCTGAATTGAGGTGTAATCAATGTAATTTATTTTCCTTGTTATGAATCAGAAGAGTTTGTAGTTTATGGTAATATTGTCATCTTTGTTCCATGCTTTCTGTAAGTGTGTTCCTCCGTGTTTCAAATTCCCCCTGGATGTTGCTTTTGATGCTGCAGAAGACATGCAAAAGGTGGTTCCTGTGGCAAAGATTTTGTGCATAATGAATATTTTGTAGGTATGTAGAAGTGGATTTGTAATCCAGAGTCCTTTGGAAATCAGCTTCTCCTTCTTGCATTTGGATAAGAAAAATCTATTGCTGTCCAATTGTGCACGTTTCTTCAGAAGTGTCTTTAAATCTATGCAGATTCGGTACATTCTGGTATCCTCCATTCTGATAAGGTAAAAAATGTTTGTACCATGTTAGCCAGTAGATAGAAAAATATTTGAATCTGAGTCCTCAGTGGTTGATACCTTTTTAATGGCGAAACTGAAAAGATGGTAAGAACAACTTAAGCAAGCTTTTGAGACACTACGATCTCTTCTTCAGATGCCCAACTAAAATCGAATATTTCTGGACCCCCCCACTCCTGTGTTGTAGACAACCTCCGAATCTAAAATGCATCATTGACAGAAGCTCCCTGTCCTCTCCAGCAGCTACAGGTACCTTTCCCTGCAACCAGAACAGGTGCAAAACCTGTCAATTTATATTGACAACTAGCTGTACTACCCGGCTACGCCCAGGTTAATAAATAACTGCTGTTAGCTATAACAAAATAAAATTTGAATGTCATATTAATGGCCTGTATGAAAATAGAAGCTGAGCTGTGATTGGTTGCTATAGGCAGCCTAATACATCTCCAGCCAACAGTAAACCCTCCCCCCGGCCGGGTGGTATATATTACCTCACACATACACATACACATAATAGACAGCTCATGTGACTGACATCTGCCTTAATTCCCTATATGGCACATGTGTTGCACATTGGCTGTTTTTGATCAGATGTTTATATTTGGAAATTAAAGATGGCACACGTATCAGGCGAGTTGTGTGAGGTGATTTGTGCACCTCTGTATCTGTCTGTGTGGTGTGTGTGTCCCTGGGGTGTGTGTGTGTCCCTGTGGGGTGAGTGCATGTGTCCCTATAGGGTATGTATGTGTAGGTGTCCCTGTGGGGGTGGGTCTGTGTGGTGTGTGTGTGTGTGTATCTTGTGTTGTGTGTGTGTGTGTGTGTGTGTGTTCAGGTGCGTGGTGAGTATCCAATGTTGGGGCTGCACTTTAGAGACTATACACTTGCTGTTACTCTTTGTGTACGTGTGGTGTGTATACATGTCCCCGTGCGTGTGAATATCCCATGTTGGGGCCCCACCTTTTGACTATATGCTGGTATATGCTGTTAGTCTTTGGTGCTGTCATTAAGCCCCTCTCATTCACAACTGTCAACTGGTAACTATCACTTTCTCTCCATTATGTAGATGGGGGCAAAATTGTTTGGTGAATTGGAACGCGCAGGGTTAAAATTTCACTTCACAACATAGCCTATGACGCTCTCGGGGTCCAGACGTGTGACTGTGCAAAATTTTGTGGCTGTAGTTGCGACCGTGTAGATGACAATCCCGGATATACATGCATACATACATGCATACATACATACATACCATACACACACATTGAGCTTTATATATTAGATGGACAAGATAATAATTCCTGGGACAGATCAGGACTATAAGATCCCAGGTAACTTCAGTTGCACCACAAGCAATGTGGTGTATTTGATTATATATGTACCAAATGTCCAAAAGATGGTATGTATGTAGGTGAGACCGGACAAAAATTCCCATCGCCACACAATAAAAGAAAAACGTATGGACTTGCCTGTAGCCAAGCATTTTTGTAGCTCTGACCACAGTGAAACTAATATGAGGCTGCACGTTTTAAACAGTAACTTCAATTCCCAGAAAGAGAGAAGAATTCGGGAATACAAATCAATAACGACCTTCTACACACTCAAAGCAGGATTGCCAACTAGGTACAACAAGTCAAGTTATATTTTTAGAAATTGCTATACAACTAAGTTTAGCATGTGAGCCATGCATAGACCGTATAGCAGCTTGCCAAGCTTTAATGCCATCACCAGGCTCCTCCCATTATGGCACACTCAGGCCTGGGTGTAGGTTCAGGGGGAAGAGTCACTGATTGGTCTTTTTTTTTTTTTATTTCTTGCAACAGCTCTGCTGCAGTCTGTGGTTTATGACCTAAACAGATGAGCTTTAGCATAGTGTTTTGCTTCACCGAGGAAATGCTGTAGAGCTCTCAGCTTGTAAGTGATGGGTAGTGTAATTCAGCAGAGTAGCAGGAAGAGGGAGAAAGGAACTAGCGTACGAGGAGACGGAAACCCTAATGGAAGCTGGGCCCGCTATTCTTGGCTTTGGTAGGATGATGTGCAAGGTTCTGACTCTCAGCCTTCAAAAGGTTCACCCAGTGTGCCAGCAGAGAAATATATCACCCCTGTTCACAATAACTTGTCCACGTGTCTGTTGGGTGGACCTTCACGTTACGGCATTGGTCAGAGAATGGTTGATATTGTTTAACACATGTTTGTGTAAGGCATGTGTGTAGCCACAAGGGATTGGGTACTCGGATCTCGGGTGTACTGGTACGGGGAGTCGGTGCCCAAGACTGTGCTCTTGAGCAGACAATAAAAAGGTGAAAAATAAAATAAATGAAGTTTGTGACGCCACCTGTAGGTCCGGTGATGGCATTTGTGCTGCTGTGACCTCTGAGGGATGGGCGGCAGCAAGGTGTAGTAGCCCTCTAGAGGTAGGGCCGTTTCACCGGCATATTGGAAGTAGTAATGAGGGAATAGGGCAGCATAGTCGTTGTGGTGTGGGGCTGGAATAAGGGTCTCGACACAAGTCTTTCTGTACCTTTTACTGATGAAAACCGGTACACGTCCAGGGATGAAGGGTGCACTCTGGGACTTACACTTTAAGTGAGGTGTAAGCTTCCCTTTGTCCTTTGCTTTGTCCTGCAGCCAGGCTTGCTTGAAACCAGTTCTGACCTCCTGTGTTTCCACACCCGGGTTGCTGCACTGAGGGCTCTCTCTCTGGGCTACCGCTATCAATCCTGCGGTCTCTGGCTCTCAATTGTGGGTGCTGCGGGTGTCCGGGAAGCTAAACCTCTGTGGTGGTCTGGATTGGCTGCAGTGATGGTCTCTCACTCCCTGTGTGCAGACTCGGTCTCCAGTGACCGGGGTTCTGGTGAGATGAGCTGGGATGGCTCCTCTGCCCTTGTCTGAAGTGTTCCTCACCTCTGCCTTTGTCCTCACTCTCTGGACCTCACACTGGCTCTGGTGTGCAATGGTGTTAGGCCCAGCATGACTCCGGTAACCAGTTTCAGCTCCCTAAGCACTGAGCTGACCTTCTTAGTTCTTGTAGTGACTGCACACTCTGGATAATTTCCCCCTAGCACCTGTATTTATAGGTGATCTGGCTTATGGGCAGCCAGTTGAGCTCCCCCTGCATGCCTGGGGTGGAAGGTGTTGGGTATATGTGTGTGTCTCAGATGTGGAAATCCCATTGTGAACCAGTGAGTTCTGTGGCTTACCTGCACAGGGTGCCACACATGCAAAATAGTGGTGACTGGGAACCAAGTACTGTGGGGTATTTCCTTCCAAGAGCTTACAGAAATACTCCATTCTCACAAGCAAAAAACAGCAACATTGCCAGGTCTAGCAATCTGGCAATGAGGACGTTTAGTATTTGCGACTGTGAGTGTGTGGGTATTTGTTTCCTTTCTAACATCTGGGACAGGGACAATAATGTAGTTGCTGTTGATTGCTTGCATCTGTATAACCGCAGGTTGTGGGTAGAGGGTATGAATTCCAACTTCCTTGAGAGCAGATTGAGAGGAACATGGCACACATGAAATGGCAGTGGTTTTACCCAGAGAAAGATTTTGTACACAGGTGTTACGCTCACCTGCTGGGGTGCTTAAATGCCATGTGCTTGGGTTGGTATTCTTCGTGCCTCTGCTCAGCTTGGTATGGCAGATATTTCAAATAGACTAGTCATTCAGAGAAAAATAGTGTCATTTAAAAAAATAAAATAAAAATCTCATACAGCAGAACGCCCTCTGGTCTCAGATCTGGCTGAGTAGGGGTGCTGTTGGGAACGATTAGCCCAGTTCTTACTGTAGTCAAACTACTACCTCTTCCTACCTGTTTGTGTGCTACTGATCTATCCACCTCATGACTGCTCTGCTTGCCATGCGTGCTACCGGTCCAGGTTAACTATAAAAATAATTTTATGCCCTGAAGAAGTGGCCAGAGGGCCATGAAATGCGTAGGCTTAATACCAGTGTCTTGGAAAGAGAAAAACACAGTTACCTGGTCATTGTCCAGCAGCGCACATGGTGAATCCTTACTTTATTTGTTATCACGGGTCTAAGTAGGATCAGTGGACTCCTCATTGACCACTGCGTTTTTCAATTCCTTAATCTG
The DNA here is from genome assembly GCA_033576535.1 of Allobates femoralis. NCBI lineage: Eukaryota > Metazoa > Chordata > Amphibia > Anura > Aromobatidae > Allobates > Allobates femoralis. The sequence continues at coordinate 466,582,366 of JARQOC010000006.1, forward strand.
ATCTTCCTCCTGAGCTGAGATTTTAGACTGACCAGATGGCAACTGTCTGTCCTCATCAACTTCCACCTCTTCAGAAACCTAACTCACGTTTCTAAATGTGGCTCTCTTCTGGCCGCGGGTGCCAAATATTTGTACATCTCCGCATTCCACATACTCATGTCCTTCTTGAATGGTGCGTGGTGAGAGTCCAGAATGAATAAAAGTAAACCTAAAGAACCCCTTGTAGTGCACAAATTTGGTGGCTTATGTATCCTGGGACTCATGGTGAGGGAGGAAAGGTCCAGGTTGAGGATTCTCCGGCCCAGTCTCTTGGCTAAGGAAACTGGACCATGTGGAAGATTTGGTCGGGCTGCTTGTCAACAGACCGGAGGCATTGTGTGCCATCTAACTCATAACCTGAGGGTAATTCAGACCTGGAAAAGGAAGGGGGATACAATTTACTGTAGAGGACCTACTGTGGCCTTATCATATGCATAGTGAGGGCCCTCCAATATGAATGAGGACATGGATATAAAAGGATAGATCGTAGACATATAGATATTCTAGATAGTTTAGAGAAGGGCCCTCAAAAATATAGATGACCTTTAGTGGCATCAACCATGGTTTTGCTTATGCTGTTATTGTTAACAGTGAGGAATGGCAAAAATAAGGCCATTCCCTAACTCTACAACTATGGAATTTTTGGACCCTCTAACAGTAATGGTAGAAGGCCACCTGTATGCCCGCCCATGGGCGTACCCAGGATCAAAACTAGGGGGGGCTAGAGAGGTGACAGGGACAGATGACAGGAAGAGGGATGACCGGCAGAGAGGTGACAGGGAGAGAGATGACAGGGGCAGAGTACAAACCAGCAGGGCAGCAGGCAGATCTGTGGGCACTGATGCTGGAGGACCAGTGGGGACTGGAGCATTGGCGGGCACTGGTGCATCAGTGGGCACTGGCGGCACAGATTACTCCCTTCAGCTTCCTCGAAATGGATGAAGCTAGTAGGAGGCACAAAGACCATTGCTCCAATCAGGACTGGAGGGGAGGGTGACTTAGCTCCAGCCAATGATCACGATTGGCTGTTACAGCCAATCACGCGGATTGTAGTTCCAGGGGGTCTATGCCACCCCCCCCCCCACCCCTCCCCCGAAGTCATCTTCCGTTCCCCTGGATCAGGAAGGAACTTCATCCAGTATGTATGTGTGTATGTGTGTATATATAATATATATAATATGCATGCATACAGTATATGCCCTTGGTCGTGAAGGGGTTAAAAAAAATTTGCTTCTGGGGGAAGGGGAGAGGGCAGCTGCCCCCACACCTCACTGGGTATGCCTTTGGGCCCACCCAAATGAGTGTTTGGCTGTTATTTCACTGCAAGCTGGCTCACAAATAGGAGGGCCCTCCCAAATGTATGTTACATGGCTACCTGAGACCCCTCAAAAAATGCAGGTTTCCTTACACCTGTTGGACCACTGAAAACTAGAATTGAGAGCCGCAAAATGACATGAAGGTGGCGTTGCAGGAGGACAAGGAGGGTAAAGCCCACACACGAATTGACACGTTGTAGCTTGCATTGTAAACTGCCATTGAATATGTATTCTGCTATGTCAGTATTAATGAGGGAGGGATCACCTAAATGTATTAGTAAGAGCTGTCCTTCCGAAATGTATGGAACAGGGCCACCTGAGGCCCTCAGAGAACAGCCCAATATACCAAGTGGCACGTACTACCTGGCATTGTAAAGTGCTGGGGAATATGTAACTGAAAATGTATGTAAAAATAATTATTGTAATTATAAAAATAAATAATTAGAAATAATATAAATAAAATAATAAAATAGTAATAATTATAAAAAAAATAAAAGAAGTAATTGTAAAAATAAAAAAATTATTAAAACATGCTACATGTGAACAATCGGTAAAAGGGATTGTATTTTTATTTAGCCTTGTATACAAGTAAGTATGCAGGAAAAACTAACATTTTTGCCTATAAAATGCAATTTAGGTTTGGTAGGTGTTCTTGTGAATCTGTAAAAGTGGCGTAATCCTGTGATATTATTCCCAGAAACCATATATGAGTCACAAATGCTTGCAGGCATATTCTCCAGGCTGTTCTCGTTCAATTTCATCCCTTTCTCATCCATTTCAGCCTTTTTCTCAGGTCCCCAGACCTCTTCGTTGGGTCCAGCAGAAAATTAGTTGCTTTTCCCATTGACTTGCATTGGACTCGCTAAGTACTTATTACAATTCTTAGTATTTCACTTTTAGCTCCTCACTAGACCGTGCATGCCTTGAAGGTTCCGGCCTGCCCTACTGCTAGTGTATTGTCTGGGCTTTGTTTTCTGCCGGGACAATTATAAAAGATAAGCACACACGCCTCTCAATGGAAAATGCAGGCAGCCTTAGGGTACCGTTATACTGCACGACGCTCTTACGATGTCGTCTACGATCTCATGAGCGCGCTGTCTTTTTTGACATCTTTGCAACATCGCTGGTGAGATGTCACGCGTCTAGATATTGTGGACAACTCGCCAATGATGTGAGCAGGTATCATTCACAAACCCAGCGAACTATACCTGCTCATTGCAGTGAATGGGCGAAGTTGTAAACGACATCATTATCGCCGTGTCACACAATACGATGCTAGCAGATCGCTTGATCGACATAATCAGGTCTTTCAACATGTTCGAAAACCTGTCAACTCCAATTTGACTAATTATTGTAGTTGAATCGTTAGTTATTGCGTCGTTGCATGTAACCAATGTCGTTTCAACATCACTTATACACGTCACTTTTGAGTGATGTCATGCACAATGTCATGGCATATAACTGTACCCTCACTCTCATAAAAGGGCTGGATTTCTCCAGAATGTTGAAAAGCACGATGCATGATATGGCCTATGTTGCTGCTTGTTGTGCAGATGTTAGCCACACATCACTTTTAAAAAGTGAATTTCTGCATAATACCTCTGTTAACATTCTCCAAATACTGCTGACATACGCAGCATCCCTAGTAGGTGGTTGAAACACCTAGGCAACAAAACTTTGTCTCTGAGTGTGAAACCACTGCCACTTACCCTGTGTTATGTTTTTCTCAATCTGATGCTTCTTGCGCACAACCTGCAGTTGCACATATACATCCAACATTCAGCATTGAACATTGGATGTATATTGTACATACTTCAGGTGGCAAGCAAGATGTGATCCCAAAAACTAGGGGTGACAGAAGGCCCAGTGGTTTTTACAGGACACCAAAAAATGGGAGTACTTTATTATATAGTATACAATTTAGCACTAAAAGAACTGTTGGTCTAATCTGCAGGTACGGGATTGCTACTCCTGCTTTCTCTCGCCCTGCTCCTAATACTCACCCTACACTAGACTCTGCTATTAGAGACTTACTATAGCTCTTAAAAGAGCTGGTGTGTTATATTTAGGTGGCAGAAACATTTTCTCTAAACGCTGCTCAATCTGTACCTACGCTGTTTCCGGATGCATGATGGCGATGGCGGTGCTTATGTAACCTCAATGATGCTGAGTGGCTAGCCAATCGCAGTAATGCCACAACTAAGATGGCTACATCATTACTGTGTTTGGCCAACAAGCCCAGCATATTAAGTGCAGGATTTATTTTTGATGCACGAGTAGAGATTTTAATTGGTATAATTTTGGGCTATAAAACATTTTTTATGGATTTTCGGGAGACAAAATAAACACCGTATACCATCATGATCTACTGGCTTGTGGATTTACATTGTAAACTGATTTTGCCTTAGTGATTTGAGATTTATATTAGCATTTTATGTATAAATGTTGTAAATGTATATCTTTTAAGGATTTTATTCAAGAATAATTTGGTTTCTTTCTTGGCAGATGACAGTACCAGAAAATCAGAGGGACAACTCACATCTTCATTTTTCAAATCTGATGAGCTTAATATTACACAAGATTCAATGGAAGTAAAAGCTCCTTCTGCAGATAGTCCATCCGCCTTTCCCAGTGAAGATCCATCATCTGATCCTTTTAAACAATTCCCATCTTCTAGTTCATCACGGAATAGTGTTATTGTTCCTAATCCAAATGCTATTACAGCAAAGAAGTCCGTTTCAAGTACTAAGTCTAAAAAAAATCGCACAGAGGAGGAAATGTTCCAGGTTCAAAATGTGGGAAATGTTTTACCGACAAAAAAAATCTTATTGAACAGAAGAAAATTCACACAGTGGAAAATCCACATTCATGTCCAGAATGTGAGAAAACTTGTATAACTCAAACAAATCCTGTTCCACAACAGAGAATTCAACCAGGGGAGAAGCCATATTCATGTTCAGATTGTAAAAAATGTTTTGACCACAAATCAAATCTTGTTAGACACCAGAAAATTCACATGCAAAAGCCATTTTCATGTTCAGATTGTGGGAAATGCTTTAACCTGAAAGCAAAACTTGTTGTTCATAAAAAAATTCACACAAGAGAGAAGCCATATTCCTGTTCACATTGTGGAAAATGTTTTATCCAGAAAACAACTCTTGTTATACACGAGAGAATTCATACAGGGGAGAAGCCATATTCATGTTCAGATTGTGGGAAATGTTTTAACCAAATATCAAATCTTGTTACAACACCAGAGAGTTCACAAAACAGAGAATCCATATTCATGTTCAGATTGTGGGAAATCTTTTCGGCAGAACTCGCATCTTGTAACACATCGAAGAACTCACGTAGGGGAAAAGCCATATTCATGTTCTACTTGTGGGAAATGTTTTAAACGAGAATCAAGTCTTGTTAGACATCAGAACACTCACACAGAAGAGAAGCCATATTCATGTTCTGCTTGTGGGAAATGTTTTACCCGGAAAGCAAGTCTTGTTACACACGAGAGAATTCACACAGAAGAGAAGCCATATTCATGTTCAGTTTGTGGGAAATGTTTTAACCAAGAATCAACTCTTGTTAGACACAAGAGAACTCACACAGGAGAGAAGCCATATTCATGTTCTACTTGTGGGAAATGTTTTAACCAAGAATCAATTCTTGTTAGACACAAGAGAACTCACACAGGAGAGAAGCCATATTCATGTTCTACTTGTGGGAAATGTTTTACCCAGAAAACAAGTCTTATTTCACACGAGAGAATTCACACAGAAGAGAAGCCATATTCATGTTCTGCTTGTGGGAAATGTTTTACCCAGAAAACAAGTCTTGTTTCACATGAGAGAACTCACAAAGAAGAGAAGCCATATTCATGTTCAGAATGTGGGAAATGTTATCGCACGAAAAAAAATCTTGAATCACACCAGAGAACTCACACAGGAGAGAAGCCATATTCATGTTCTGCTTGTGGGAAATGTTTTACTCTGAAAACAAGTCTTGTTACACACAAGAGAATTCACAAAGAAGAGAAGCCATATTTATGTTCTATTTGTGGGAAATGTTTTAACCAAGCATCAACTCTTGTTAGACACAAGAGAACTCACACAGGAGAGAAGCCATATTCCTGTTCAAATGTGGGAAATATTTTAGGCAGAACTCACATCTTGTAAAACATCAGAGAACTCACACAGGAGAGAAGCCATTTTCATGTTCAGATTGTGAAAAATGTTTTAACCAGAAATCAAGTCTTGTTAGACACCAGAAAATTCACAGTGGGGAGAATGTGGGAGGAATGTGATCAAAATGTGGGAAATGTTCAGAATGTGTCAGAAGATGTTCAGAATGTGGGAGATGTTCAGAATGTGGGAGATGTTCAGAATGTGGGAGATGTTCAGAATGTGGGAGAGATGAGATGTTCAGAATGTGGGAGATGTTTTACAGACAAATTGAACGTTGTTATACATGACAGCGGAAACAAAGGAGAAAAAGCTATAATCTCTCTGTCTATACTAACTTCTTCATCTTCTTATTTATTAGAACAAGAAACCTGTTCATAAAATATTTGGGTGTCCACGATCAGTATTAGCGTGTTTTCGCAGCTTCCAAAATACTGTGTTGAACAGCACAAGCGCACTGGATGGGATCTATAGAAATTCCATGCCCCCTGTGCTTCTTTTTCCGCAGTGTAAACTGATATGCAGCACAGCTTTCCGGTCCGCAGCATGTCAATTAATGCTTGTGAGAGAACACATCAAAAACTATGCTGTGCCCATAATTCTCATCATGGGCCCTGACAGCGAGTTCTCTCACATAGAACAGTATTATCTCTACAAGACAAAACGAGCATCCAGAACACGAGGTGACCTGATCATGGGCACTTACCCTTATAACTGTTGCCAACTGAATTATACACTTAAGGGGCCGTCACACACAGCAACCAAAGCTACGATGTCTGAAGCGATGCCGCGGGTGCGCGCTTGCTTCCGACATCGCAGCCTAGCTGTCACACAGGCAGATGTTGCCGGTGTCAGCGCTGCGATGTAGGCGTAGCCATCACTCGCTGGACTGGGAACAACCCAGCGAGCGATCTGCAGTAATGCTGTGGAATAGGCTGTATCACCACCATCATCACTATTGCGGTGGCAGACGGCGCGATACAGCCTAAACGCTGGTTGCAGATTGCCAGGTTTATTAACATGTTCATAAACCTGGCAACCTGCAACCAGCGATTTATCGCAGTTGCATCGTGGTGCCAAACAGCATGACCCACTTGCGATATCTCTAGCAACATCGCTGAACAGGTGACTTTTCAGCGATATTGCAAGCGATATTGACGTGTGTGACGGCCCCTTTAAGACGCCTCTTGTTATCTGTATTTGACAATTATCTTTGGAGTCAGTCTGAATCCTATGTATAATGAACACTGCAAAATTCATCACTCTGTTCTAGAATACTGGACTATTGTGATTTGTGATTCACTTAATGGTCCTTCTACATTGTCTTTTTCATATTTTGCTGGAGCAGAGATCGGCATTAGACAGCAACGATATTATTTTACTACTGCAATTTCTCAATACCAAACAGTTTTGTGGTTTTTTTTTTAGTTTTCCTTTTAAGGCGATTGTTTTAGAAGAACACACTTAGGCTGCTTTCACATCAGTGTTTTACGCTGATCGCGGCAGTTGCGGTGAAAAAAATGCAACTGTCGCGATTACCGTATAACAGCCGCAATCGTGGCACACTTGCGGCAAGCCTCATACAATGTCTATGGGACTTGCGGCAGATGCGGCTGCGAAAAAACTGCGGCAGTTGCGTTTTTTTCACCGCACCTGCCGCGATCAGCATTTACCGCTGATGTGAAAGGGGCCTTAGATGTGTTTTAAAAATTGTTCCTGTGATCAGATTAAGCTTTGAAATGTGCCCATGCTATGTACTGTGTAATAGATGTGTCTGACCATACAGGAACATGGTCTGATCATTCCACATCTCCCGGGCTGGGGAGGAAGCAAAAGAGTATACAGACAGGACAGCACGGGATCACAGCTGAGTATTTCTTTGAGGTGAAATAATGCCTAAAATAAAACATGGAAATGTTCTACCTCACAGAAATCAGTTGTGATACCATGCTGTCTTGTCTATGAAATAGACAAGGGACTTTGGTATTTCCAATCGTCCTCCTTTTAGAGATGAAAGGCTTCAATGAAGGCTGTTTGCTTCTCTGAACAAGGTTTTTAAGCAAGTTTTATGTGATTATTATTTTTTTATTATTATTATAATAAATGGGATGTTTATTTATGGGCAAAAAACAATAAACTTCCTACCGCAGTTTTATCATATGTCCAGTGTCATTTCTTCTACAGACCCTAACAATAAACCTTGGAAGTCTCCAACCAAACCGGTTTGAGTGATTTCTTTACAAGTGTAGGTTGGGCCACTCAATACCATCAACTGATTTTGCAGCATCCAATGCGAATATGGCACTATCTCTATAGTGATCTGATGGGATTGGAAGGTTTGAGAGATGCCTATTATTTATAGAGGTGGATGTATTAGGCATAAATACTGACGTATGATAGTGGATAATAATGATATTCAATACATTGACCTTTACATTTCCCATTATCTAGACCTCAACTGTCAAACGAGTGACAGCCCACATCTGCTTTCACATCTGCGTTTTTGCAAATCCGATAGAAATCTGCATTTTTGCAAAATCGAGATGTGGTAATATTACGGCACATTTTCAGCAAGGTTGCATTGAGGCTAATGTATTGATAATGGATCTCTGGACACGTGTGGCACTTTCGGCTTTTCTTAAAACCGCAGGTGACAGCAGTTTTTGTTCAGCACCTGAAGTTCAGGATCACCATGAAAAAGTGTTGTAAGCCCCTCACACTGAAAATAACAGCTGCTCCTGAAAATTGTGCGTTCTTCATAGCGCCGTTTTCAGGTGCTTTACTTGGCTCTTTCCAGCAGCCCTGGTGCTGGTGGCATGCTGGGTAATAAAGGTGTTAATGCCAGCTTTATATTGGCAGCTGGCACTAAGCCCGAAATTCATAATGTCAGGCCAATATTAGACCCACCCACAATGAATTTCTAGTAAACATTAAAAAAAAAACACTGAGAAAAAAACCATTTTAATTGAAATAAAACACAAAACGCATGTTTGGTTACCATCTATCTGTAAACATCCAAAATCAAACACACCAATTATAAAGCCACAGGGAACATGTTTAGCACTTCTACATCTCTGTGAGCTGACACGAGTGTCACGGCGGTTTACCGTGTGCCGTGACTATTCGTGGGGTCACCTGAGTTCACCACTGACAGGGCTCAGCTGTTAACCAGGTGCTGTTTGAGAGGTTATCTAACCTGTCAGTGTCAGCCTGCTAGTCGCTGTGAGCGTGTCTGCTCACAGACATGTAGAAGACATGAATATGATCCCTGTGGATTGATTGTCAGAGGTTTTATCTTTTGGTTATTGAAATAAAACACATCCCTGGTTTTCCCACTTTAATTAAAATGTTCCTTTCTCTGTTCCGTTTTTTTTCTTTTTTTATATGGTTCACTAGGAATTCATAGTGGCCATGTCTACAGTCATGGCCAAAAGTTTTGAGAATGACACCAAAATGATATTTTCACATGATCTGCTGCCCTCTGGTTTTTATTTGTGTTTGTCTGATGTTTATATCACATACAGAAATATAATTGCAATCATATTATGAGTACCAAAAGGTTCTATTGACAGTTAGAATGAGTTAATGCAGCAAGTCAATATTTCAGTGTTGACCCTTCTTCTTCAGGACCTCTGCAATTCTCCCTGGCTGCTCTCAATCAACTTCTGGACCAAATCCTGACTGATAGCCGTCCATTCTTGCATAATCAATGCTTGCATTTTGCCAGAATTTGTTGGTTTTTGATTGTCCACCCGTCTCTTGATGATTGACCACAAGTTCTCAATGGGTTTAAGATCTGGGGAGTTTCCAGGCCATGGACCCAAAATCTCTGTTTTGTTCCCTGAGCCATTTAGTTATCACCTTTGCTTTATGGCAAGGTGCTCCATCATGCTGGAAAAGGCATTGTTGGGCGCCAAACTGCTCTTGGACGGTTGGGAGAAGTTGCTCTTGGAGGACATTCTGGTACATTCTTTATTCATGGCTGTGTTTTTAGGCAAGACTGTGAGTGAGCCGATTGCCTTGGCTGAGAAGCAACCCCACACATGAATGGTTTCAGGATGCTTTACAGTTGGCATGAGACAATACTGGTGGTAGCGCTCACCTCTCCTTCTCCGAATAAGCGGTTTTCCAGATGTCCCAAACAATCGAAAAGGGAATTCATCAGAGAAAATGACTTTCCCCCAGTCCTCAGCAGTCCACTCCCTGTCCTTTTGCAGAATATCAGTCGGTCCCTGATGTTTTTTCTGGAGAGAAGTGGCTTCTTTGCTGCCCTCCTTGAAACCAGGCCTTGCTCAAAGAGTCTCCGCCTCACAGTGCGTGCAGAAGCGCTCACACCAGCCTGCTGCCATTCCTGATTTTGCGAGGAACTCGGCACTGCTGGTAGTCTGATCCTGCAGCTGAAACAGTTTTAAGATACGGTCCTGGTGCTTGCTGGTCTTTCTTGGGCGCCCTGGAGCCTTTTTGACAACAATGGAAGCTCTCTCCTTGAAGTTCTTGATGATGCGATAGATTGTTGACTGAGGTGCAATCTTTCTAGCTGCGATACTCTTCCTTGTTAGGCCATTTTTGTGCAGTGCAATGATGGCTGCACGTGTTTCTTTAGAGATAACCATGGTTAACTGAAGAGAAACAATGATACCAAGCACCAGCCTCCTTTTAAAGTGTCCAGTGGTGTCATTCTTACTTAATCATGACTGATCGCCAGCCCTGTCCTCATCAACACCCACACCTGTGTTAATGGAACAATCACTAAAACGATGTTAGATGCTCCTTTTAAGGCAGGACTGCAATGATGTTGAAATGTGTGTTGGGGGTTAAAGTTCATTTCCTAGGCAAATATTGACTTGGCAAGTAATTGCTGTTAAGCTGATCACTCTTTATAACATTCTGGAGTATATGCAAATTGCCATTAGAAAAATTGAAGCAGTAGACTGTTAAAATTAATATTTGTATCATTCTCAAAACTTTTGGACATGACTGTAATGTTTCAGGCTTAGTGGTAGCTGCCAATGCAAAGTTGGCATTAACCCCCTTATTACCCAGCGTGCCACCCCCACCAGGGTCGCTGGAAGAGCCAGGTAAAGCTCCAGAAAATGGCACTACGAAAGAGTGTGCCCTTTTTCAGGGATGGCCACCGCCTTCAATTTTCAGTGTGGGGAGGCTTAGAATGTTTGGGACCTACCTTGCTGATATGACACCTCACTGTTTGGTTGTCAAAGGAACACATGGACCAGAGAGGGATTTCCACATCAGGTAAACCCACCACAACACCTTCCACTGCAGACCTGAAGGGGGAGCTCTACTTGCTGACTCTAGGCAAGGTCCCTATAAATTCAGGCCTGAGGGTGGAGTTAGTTATTATAAAAATCTAGCTCAACCACTGTGTAGGGTGCCAATAGAAAAAATAGTCAAATAATAAAGTCTATTTTTGGCACACCTTAAAGAAAGTTTATGAGAGATGATATCTTTGCTTGAAGTGGTTTTTATTCATGTGCAGATTTGGAGACAAAACAATCAATGTTTCGACCCAACAACGGGTCTTCATCAGGATTGGTCTGGTGAGAACATATGTAAACCAAAGTCTAAAAATAAAGTACATCAATGTGTTGTGATCCATGTGGTTAATGTGAGTTGTGTCTATAATAAAGATCCTAGAATGAGGTGTAAAAGTGAGATTACTGTGGTTTCTCTACATAAGATACTGCTATATGGAGTGTGCAAATGTATCACATGACATATAAATAGATCCCTGTTTCCTTCTACAAGAAACTCCCAACAAACGGACACAATCTGTGCCTGTTTACTGTCCACCCGTCAGTGCGCATGCGGAAAGAACGTCGCACTAGACATAAACTCTTCCACCAACAAAATGGCGCCCGCACATGCGCACGGACGCTAGAGCGATGCGCATCTAACCGGATGACGCATTTCAGCCCAGAGACATATCCCGCCCCCACAATGGCGCATAAAGAGCATCAGAACGCCGCTACTCACCACTCCTGCACTCATCTACCCCCTTTGGACCATAATCAAGCACCAGGACATAAAGGTAACTAGATGCCTTGATAACCTAGACACAGGCTTTCCTTTTTGACTTATATTAAGACATTGTACATTTTTAACCACATAGGTAGGAGTCACATACCAAGTACAATACAGGTATGTACCCTGCCTACCAATAGCATATAACCTAGAACCTATTCAATACTAATGGATCTTATCTCTACCATTTCTAGGGTTCTAACCCAGAACCATAGTTCAACCATAATCCATGCTTCATGGCTAAACAGAAGTGTCTTTAACTGAGGTATATATATATAACTTTACTATGGAAGGGCATCAGAAATGACTTATTTTAACCCATCAGGTCCATGAAAGGTGTGTGTGTGTGTGTATATATATATATATATATATAGCAATTAAAGAAAAAGAACATAGCAGCAGGGATGATCACTATAATCAATCTTTATTAATATAAAAAACTCAATAGAAAACCACAAAACACCACTGACCACCTCTTAATTTAAAAACAATTAAAACCAAAAAAGGTGTTACAAAGCTGGTGTGCAAAAGGTATGTACAGGTTACTAAGCAATAGGCAATAATACCGAGTCAGAGTGTAGTACAATGTAATTTGCTGGCAGATCTAAACAAATGTCTCAAATGCAGTCAATTTGCAATCAAATTACATTACAGTTATGGCAAATAGTGCCCTATTAACTGTAATTACACTGCACCCTTGCAGCTATGGTCAGGGCCAAACCCTCCAAGCTTCACCATATAGGAAGACCAGTAAGGTCTTGTACACCCTCTAAAATGTCCTGCATAAGGGCCAAGGATACAGAGTAATCTGCCAGCCAACTCAACCCTCAGGTATATACAATATAATCACTATGATCACATACCCAGCCACCAGCTAACCGAGGACCCGACCCAACGCGTGTCGTCCGCCTAGGACTTCCTCAGGGGAAAGAGATATATATATATATATATACATACTCTCACCTTTTTTCCCCCAGACCCATGGACTAAAGCCAATATATAGAATCACTTGATAATTGATCCTTGGAAGGTATTGACGATTCTCCTTTACAATAAGTGTTATATATAGTTCAATTTCCTATAAGCTCACTCCCAATGATTAAGAGCACCTAATCCTTATAGGTAGCTTCATAAATTCACTATATTTAGACCCAAGTCACTTGATTAGGTTCACTCTCTCACTCACATGATAATTGCACACGCCATATAGCAGTATCTTCTCTAGAGAAACCACAGTAATCTCACTTTAACACCTCATTCTAGGTTCTTTAGTATGCACATGAAAAAAAAACCAATTCAACAAAGATATCATCTCTCATAAACTTTCTTTGAGGGTGGAGTTAGGGATTTTTTTATGGTGCAGTATTGGGAAGACATAAATGGGGAAAAAAGAGCTGCGCAAAGGGCCCGTGCCATAAGAGACGACCATTTTGAGGGACCCAAGTGTGAGGGGCGGGAAAGGGAAGACGAGTTACCCAGGGGAGTGGAGCCATACCACTTTTGCCCAAGAGGAGCAACGTTACAACCCAGGGCATCGGAGTCTGAGACTGGGGGGAATTTCACAGCCCAGCAGTAAAGACCCCCGGGGGGGCCCGGGAGAATCCAAGTCTCACCCGCCCTCATAAAGCCCAGGAACCACAAATGAAAACAGTGGTGGGCCCCTCACAGG
>JARQOC010000006.1:466595709-466693778 GCA_033576535.1 Allobates femoralis
CACCCCCCCAGAGCCCCCAGAGTGCACTACAACCCCCAGCATGACTACATGGACTACAGTCCCCAGCAGAGCTCCCCACAGTAGACTACAACTCCCAGCAGAGCCCCCGCAGTAGATTACAACCACCATCATGAAAAGAAGAACTCCCCCAGTGGACTAAAACCCCCAGCAGAGCCCTCCACAGCTGACTACAACCCTCAACATGCTGCACGGAGCCTCCACAACAAACTAGAACTCCCAGCATGGTGTAAAGAGTCTCCATGGTGGACTTCAAGTCCCAGCATGCCCTGCAGAAACCAAGGAGATAAGAATACTACAAGTTATATCCTTGAAGCCCCGGTCTAAGGGAAATACAAAACTCCAGAAACTAATGCTCCCAGCATGCCCTGCTCCCCCCAGCAGGTACAGCCTGGAGATCCCCCTGACTCATCTGCCCGACACCGTGTACTCACAGCCTCAGTAGGGGTATCCGAGCGTCTGATGGAAGTCCTGCAGCCTGGAGAGAGATGAGGGGTGTCGGGTGGCAGCAGGCCCAGTGCTGGTGGAGGAGAGAGTCGCCACAAAGTTAAATATATATTCTTTACTAAATCAATTGTATAAAAACATTTAGAATCGGAAATACACCAGGAAAATAAATCCCTCCGATAATATTCCCTAAACAATACAAACAAATAGGAGGACACAGATAAAAACAGAAAGACAAAATGGAGGAAAATAAGAATGAAATATGTGAACTGTTAGGTGAGCCACTTATGTGTCCGTCTGTGTAAATTCTGCACCCTGTGCAAAATATATACCTAATACATAAAGTTGAGTGTACGTGCGTGCATGTGGCAAGCCCCACCCACTCCATGTAACCACACCCACACTACACAGGACACCCATGGGTGTGGCTAAGCCCAACCCACTCCAGATAGCCATGCCCAGTACACAGCCACACCCCTCCATTGTGACGTCACAAAAAGAATGTAGAATGTTAGCTTATAAAATTCTGTGTCATGTCACTGCCTGATCATTCTGATCTTATGACTCATAAGAAAAAGAACGTGACTAAAGGATTGTCGTCACACGCTAAGAGAAAGGCTGTATTTTGTCTCAAAGAGCAAGGTTTACAGAAATGGAAGAAAGGGAGGCAAGAGCTGCTTTCTCTAGGGCCATGGGAGAAAGACAGGTAAGAATTACAGAAATGAATGTATGTCCATTAAAGGAATTCGCACCATTGCGTCTACCATCAGAACATTTTGCACACACCCCATCTGACTCAGGGTTTGGAGGGTGGGGGGGGGGCAGGTTTAGGGGTGCGAGTACAGCAGGGGCATTTTGTTTGGGGGGGGTTAGGAGTGCAGGTGTTGGGGGGGGGCAGGATAGATACGTGCGGCACCCCTGCGTGGGATTGCCACAGGACCCATCGGTGAAGGGAGGGATACATACCTTGGTACACACAGAATGCAACACCTTCCACCCCAGACCTGGAGGGGGAGCTCCACTGGCTGCCTTAAGCCAGTTCCCCTATAAAGATCCAGGCTTGAGGCGAGGAGTAAGGTAATTACAGTCAGACAGAGAAGAGAGCAGTTGTAAGGAGCTGGTTGCTGGGACCCAGCAAGCCCAGAACCAGGGGACACTGACCCAGCTGTGCTGAGCCCTAGGGAGAGGGACGGAGGCCAGTAGGAGAAGCAAGAAGACTGGAACAGACTTGTGAACCCTTTAGTTACCCGGACTCCGGAGTCCGCAACTGCTGATAAGATATATTAGCAGGAATAGTCCGGACAGATCAGGAGGATCCAGTTTCCCTGAAGCCACCAGTAGAAGAATCCAAACTTGACCAAGTAAAGGACGAGGAGGCCTCACAACTCTCCAAGGTGAATGTTCCAAGCTGCACTGACACCTGGTTACCCTCCTGGACCGTGCCTGTTACTGGAAAAAACAGTAAAAAGGTATTGAAACCAAAGACTATTGTGTGTGTGTGCCTGCTTCCCCGCCGCCGCCTGCAGAGTTTACAGTAGGACCGCTACTACTACTCCCCTCAACCGCCCCGCTGCCCTGAGGTAAAGCTCCACCTGTGGGTAGCTGTACTAGACTCAGCTGCACCTCCATCACCTAAACGGCCGGCCGCAGCGCTGGTAACCCTATTACCAGGTACCACAGGTGGCGTCACAATACCATTCCTTCCCCCACCATCATCATCATCACCCCCATCCCCAAGCACTGAGGGTCCAGGGCACTGAACCGGGAACCGACCAGCCGTGATTTCCCCATCGAAGCAACCCCCTGTCCTGGTATCCGAGTACCCCTACCCTGTCGACCGCCTCAATACATACACACACACACACACACACAGCTCATAACTAAGAACAGTTGGTTACTATGCCTGGGCAACCCCAGACTCAACAGCTAGTCTAATATATAAAGTTGAGTAAGTGTGTATCAAGCTCCACCCTGTCCACACAGCCCCGTCCTCCTGGTAGATACACCCACTCCACATAGCCACACCCCTTTATTGTGGTGTCACAACAGAATGTAGAATGTTAGCTTATAAATTTCCATGTCACTGCCTGATCATTAGATCATAGTGATCATAGTGTCCTACAGACACGAATGCCCCATAAGAAAACGATTGTGACTGGACGATGACTGGATGATAGACGTCTCATGCAAAGAGAAAAGCTGAGCAAGACTTACAGAAATGAAAGAAAGGGAAGCAAGATATGCAGAAATGAGAACAAGAGCTGCTTCCGCAAGGAACACTAACATCTGAGAAGAGAGAAGCAAGACTTGCCGAAATGGAGAATGTGAAGCAAGATTTGTAGACATAAGAATAGCTGCTTCCTCAAGGGTCACTGAAATGACCATGCCCTCAGGACTATATGGAGGGGTGGGGCTATATATATGGGTGGTGCCATGAGGGGGTGGGACTACCAGGAGGGGTTTGGCCATGGAGGGGTGAGGCTACTTGGAGAGGCCACCAGCGCCATGCCACAGTCCGCCGGAGGTGGATGGTATTGCGGCTAGTGTGGTAAAGTCCTCCGCACGGGAAGTGTTTAGGGATCCAGGAATCCACTTCAGCTTCCATGACATTACCATCTGCTGCCAGTGGAACTACATATCCCAGCTCTCTACAAAATCTGGTGCCTCCCCTGTGGCTCACCACAGGAGCATTATACGGTGTAGGGATATGGCATTGCTGTGGGAAAATCACACTGTGTGTTGGGTGGAGGGTAGGAATGGCAGTACTGAGGGAACATTATACTGTGTTGGGATATAGTGGTACTGTAGGAACATTATTATTATATTATAACATTATATTATTGTTTGTGGTTATGGTGATACTGTGGGAACATTGTACTGTATAGGGGATGATGGTACGGTAGGAGCATTATACAGTGGGGGGGTGGGGGGTTTTGGCGGCAGCTTGGAAACATATGTTGTGTGGCATGATGGTGGTACTGTGGGAACATTATGCTGTGGGGGGGGGGGAATGGTGGTACTGTGGAGTGGAAACATTATGCTGTGTGTGGGGGGATGGCAGTACTGTGTAAACATTATACGGTGTGTGGGGGGATGGCGATACTGTGGGAACATTTTACTGTGTGGGGAGATGGCAGTACTGTAGGAACATTATAATGTGTGTGGCTATGATGATACTGTGGGAACATTATATTGTGTGTGAGGGGATGGCGGTACTATGAAAACATTATGTTGTGTGGAGGGATGGCGGTACTGTTGGAACATTATACTGTTTGTGGAGGATGGCGGTACTGTGGGAACATTATACTGTATGTGGGGGGTATGGCAGCTGTTCTGGGCTTACAGGACCGGAGATGATGACCCATTATCAATACAAGAAAGCTATGAGCCGCACACCTCTAGTATTAAATGTACTAGGGCATAAATACGCTGTGGCCAATATATAATCATATATACACAATGAGACGGCACACTGCGATTAATAAACACATGAATTCCTCTTTCTATATACATATAAAATATGAGGCACTTATTTAAAACTTTTATATTATCAGAAAGTGATAAAGCCATCTGACCACGACAAGCTCCTCCAGGGACTCACCTCTCTGTGCTTACCAAGGCCTCAGACTGACAGGGAAAAAACTAAGATTCATGTGTGACTGTGATAAAATCCAGTCTAGGGTTATCTGGGTGGATAAAGGTGCAGAGTCCAGGGGAGCCACACCCGCAATGTATTACTACAAGAAAGCTCCACAAGGACCTGCACTCCTCTGGTATTAAAGTAAGGGTGGAGGCACACTAGGAGCGTGTAAAACGGAGCGTTTTGTATGCTATCCATTTCTGCGACTGTGTCGCGTATTTGTCCGCGATCGCGGTGCGAGTTGTGTGCGAGTGCGGTGCGAGTGTTGTGCGTTTGCAGTGCGAGTGCGATGCGAGTGCGTTTTTTCAGTCACAAACAGCGATCCTAGTGTAAGGTGTTTTTGAGGCATGGAAGCATGCAGGTGCACTTCAGAATTGGAATCAGCTTGTACTTCCTGTCACGTACAAGCGTATTTCGCGCATGTAACTCGCATGGTGTGCTGACTTCATACGAGAAAAAAACGCCGCCATAGACTTGCATTGGCCGTACGCGTGTAGGAATCGCACACATACGCGGCATGCTGCGAGTGGAATCGCATTGCCGGCGAGAGGCGACTGCGTAAAACGGACCACTGTGCCCTGGCCAATTTGTTAACATCAGTGCGAGTGACATGCGGTTTTATTTTTATAATACAAGCGGGACTCGCGCGAGTCTCACGCCAGTGTGCCTCCACCCTAAAGTGCAGGTACACACACTGTGGACATTAAGGCTGGTTTCACACATCCGTGTTACCACAGACGTGTGGAACAAGGCCGTTTGGGGGCGGGGCATAGACTAATATGTCACGGACGTGTGACACGATGGGTGCTGTCAGTGTGCTATCCGTTGATCCACGGATAGCACACGGACAGCCTGTCACCGCATACTCACCTTGCTCCAGCGCCACTGCTCCTCTCACTTCCGGGCCGCTGTCAGGCTCGTTGAATTGAATTTTCATGAGCGGCTCCGGAAGTGAGAGAGACTGTCAGTGCTGGAGCAAGGTGAGTATGAAATTCTTTATTTTTAGGGTTGTCACTTTCGTCCGTTGTCCGTGCACACGGATGTCACACGGATGACATCTGTGTGCATGGGCGTTTCACAGCGAAATCGGTCCGTGTGTCCGCAAAAAAAACGGACTTGTCGCTGTGTGGTGCAGACAAACACGCATGTGCTCCACATGGAGACTCGGTCCATGTGGAAACACGGAAGTGTGAATTTGCCAATAGGGGAACATGTGTTCGTATGTCCGTGGCCCCGGCATGTGTCGGCACGGAAGTGTGAAACCGGCCTAACAAATACACTAAAAAGTTGCTGTGTGTTTACAAGGCAGATGCATATGTAGGAAATGGATGAGGTGGAGTCATGTGCACATGGTGATAGGGTGGAGCCATGTATGTATGGGTTGGATGGGGCAGAGACATGGAGGTGGCAGGACAATGTGAGCACAGGGTAGGGACATGTGGGTGTGCATAGGGGCCTGTGGCGATGGGGTGGGACCAGGCTGGGCAACTCCATATAGGGGGCAAGGTGTGTGTGTACAGTATGGGGGAAGATGGGGCTATGTGGCTATGCTGTGTGGAAGAAAAACCTTGCAGGTATGGAGTTCATAGAGCGTGGCTGTGTATCAGAGATGAGCAAATTTATTTATGTGCAATAGAATTCTCCACAAATTTTAAAAAAATCCTTTTTCTCCAGGGCACACATTTTTTGCAATTCTTTCTGCGAAATCAGCAAATTGGCAACAATAACTTTAATGCAAATCGAACTTTGCTGATAAATTTATGATATGTCAAATTTATGTGTCGAGCCCACTGGGACGGGGTACTTGGTACCGGACCGGGTTTGCTACTGGGGAATGTCACGGAGGTCCTGGTCCGGACCGTGTCCCGGGCCCTGGCAAGTAACAGGGGAATATTTACAGTGGATAAATGTCAGTCGTGACGCCACCCACGGCTTGTGGTCAATAGGGGGACCACCGCAACTGCAGAACCTCCGGGGACGATGTTATACCAGCTGTAGATGGAATAGTTCCCCGGGGCAGTGATGATGTTGGTGTATTGTGTAGGCTTGTAGTAGGTGCAATACACTTACTGTCCTGCTGCTGCAGCCTTCCTTTCCTCAGGGTTCAGAGCTGACAGGCTGTGGCTGTCCAGGCTGGATTCCTCTGCCGTCCTGTTGGAGGGAATCATGTGCAGGCAATAGAGAATCATACAAGGGAGTCAGAGGCAGGGTTCACCGTGTTTACTTCGCAGTTTGTTCAGTATAACAGCTCAGTTACAGTTCAAAGTACAGGTCTTTACATGGGTTACAACTCTCCCCTCCGGGTTCCTCTTTACTTTCTGCAGCCAGGTTGTTCCTCTCTGTGACCCCTCACTCTTTCTCTGTACTTTCCAGGCTTTATTCTCTTTCTCTCTCTTTCACTGTGCGGACAGTATGGCGGTGGCTCGGACCCCTATGGGTCCTCGTGGTTGCCACGGAGCTGCCTGTCCTTTGGGGTAGGAACTCTAACGTGGAGTTAAAGCTCCCCGTCGGTAGTCTGGGGAAACCGGGTGAATCGTCGGTTCCCTTCAGAGCCGAACCCTCTGCTGTTAACCTAGCCTCCAATAGTCCTGCTGTGCTAGGCTCTATCAGGCTCCTTCTACTGTGTGATTCGGGTTCCATAGGAGGGCTACTCCGCCTGCAGTCGGTCGTCTCAGCCGTGTTTCTAGGACCCAATATCACTGGTCCTCTCTTTCCTCACACTCCTGGGGTGCTGGTTCCGGATGGGCTCTGTGGTTCTGTGGTTGCACTGGCTCTTCAGATTCTGCGCTCCTTACACCCCACTCCTCCAGGACGTGTGCTTCTTGTCTGTACTGCTCAGCCTACCTCGGGCTACTGACTCCTTCCTCCTCCCCTTCTCTATTTCTACCATCTATCACCTGACCTGCTTGCTGTCCCACCCACTGTTCTCTAAACCCACCACTCCTTGCCCACCTAGAGTCCCGGGCTCCGGGTTGGGTGCTGCCCTCTAGTGGTGTGTGGGATGTCTGTGAGGGTGTTGTGGTGCAACTGTCTTCCTATCTTACCTGGCTGCAGTTCCCTATGTGGCCTCCTGGTCGCAGGGGCGCCACATATGGATATTGAATAATCTCTTCTGTGTATATACAGATGAATGTGTGTTCCCTCCTTGGCACACATTCCCTTACTTGGGGCACAGTCAGACGGCCATACAAATTGTAGTCAAATGAGACCGCAATGCACGGACCGGCTGGCAGGCCTCCTGACCCAGGCATGACATCTTCATAGAAATATATGAAACTATCATACCGTGGTTGGGAGACCTGCTGGCCAGTCTGTGCATTGGTGTCCGATCTCAGTCTGATTTATACAGTTGTCTGACTCCACCCTTAAGGCCCCATTACACGCTGCAGTGTCCCAGCGATCTGACCAACGATCGGGGTCGCTGGGACATCGTTTTCTGATCGCTGGTGAGCTGTCACACAGCCAGACTCACCAGCGATCAGCAACCAGCGAGAATGCTGGTAACCAGGGTAAACATCGAGTAACTAAACACAGCGCTGCGCTTAGTTACCTGATGTTTTACCCTGGTTACCCTAGCATCTAGTGTGCGGCGCTGCTGGCCGCCCTGCGGGAGACAAATGATCTTAAAATGGTCCTGGCCATTTACCAGCAATCAGCGAGCTGGTCGTTGCTACATGTCACACACAGCGACTTCGCTACGAGGTTGTTGCAACGATATCGTTAGTGATATAGTTGCATGTAACCCGGCCTTTCCACTGACTCTCGGTCACTTTTACATCATTATTTGCCCCTCACTACGCCATGCCACCTTTTCAGATGGTTTTAAGTGTGGAATGTACTATGCGATTTTCACTGTTTCAAAGATAAGTAGATTGCAAACATTAGAATTATTACCAGTTTCCAGACATCTACTACGGGGAGATTCACTTGAATGAGTCTCCAAATATTCTGTAATAATTCTCACTAGGATGAGAAATCTGAAAGAGACAATGGACAATGTTCTCCTCAGTATATGGAGCTTCCAACAAGTTGGGATGTGCCTCTGTCAGAGTGATGAGACGCCCGTGGAGACCTTTTATCTCGTCACCGATGTTCAGGCGCTTGAAGCGAACACCTCCAGCATCACCCGTAATACAATCAATTATACGTACGTCACATTTTTATGGTTCAAGAAATGATGGGAGTACTGGTGTGTCACGGTCCGCGCCGCTGTGGTATGGATAAACTCACCAAAGAGCCAAATATATTTTCATCCTTTATTCCTCCTCTCTCCTAGGAATAAAGGATGAAAATATATTTGGCTCTTTGGTGAGTTTATCCATACCACAGCAGCGCGGACCGTGACACACCAGTACTCCCATCATTTCTTGGATTCAAACCACTATCCAGTGGTCGGTGGAGGTCCTGCAGCAGCTGGAACATAGATTCCAAAAACGCCTTCAAACCAGTTGTGGGGATCACAACTGGACCAGGTGAGCAGCTTCACAGCACCACCATCACACATAAGTGTCACTAGTGATAGGGCACTATTGCGCCTCTTGTCCCCCTCCCTATTTTCTTTTTACATTTTTATGGTTGACATTGACTATTCTGCTGTGACTTTGTAAAGAATAAAGCAATGACTCTCCCTGTAGATGGATGGCGGCATTATATTTTTGAATGTTTCTCTTTATTTTCTAAGTTATTAGAAGGCTTAAAAACACAGAGGGCACATTCTTATTATAGCTAATAGGCTGATTTTCCACACGGTCCAACTGTCTGCATGGATTTGCAGACCAGACTAGTGAATGTACAAGGCTGGTGTGTCTTGACCTTGTCCGATATACAGTGGCACACAATGAACGATCGGCTCGTGTCTCAGCTGTTGTGTGGGGTCCTATCTTCGTCAGACCTGTTCCCTTCCAATGTAGAAGTCAGCAGTCGCGGAGTCACTTTTAGGCTCCATTCACACTGTGCGTTTTTGGTCTGTTTTTACGCATCAGTTTTTGTAGCCAAAACCAGGAGTGGAACAATCAGAGGAAAAGTATAATAGAAACACTTCACCTCTTCTGTATTTATCACCCATTGCTGGTTTTGGCTACAAAAACTGATGAGCAAAAACAGACCAAAAACGCACAGTGAGAATGGAGCCTTAAGCTTTAGGTATTACACGACAGTGAAGATTTCTTGGTACCTGAAATTGTCACAGTCACCATCCTCCATGTGCGTGTGTTGCAGACAGGATGCTATTTCTTTCAGATTTCTTCAGTGTTAGGTCACGTGCACACGTTGAGTTTTTTACCTCAGTATTTGTAGCCAAAACCAGGAGTAGTACCAAAAATACTGAAGTGGTGACCTGTTTCTATTATACATTTCCTCCGATTGATCCGCTCCTGGTTTTGGCTACAAATACGAAGGTAAAAAACTCAGATACTCAACATGTGCACGTGGCCTTTGGCCGGACACACACTGAGAATTATTCGCATGACTCACCCAAAACAGCCGCCGACTCTCTGGACAAGAGCGTGTGCGCTGCTTGTGTTTCTATGCAGCTGACACGCTCCTGTCCAGAGAGGCGGCGACCATTCCGGATGAGACAGGCGAGACTTATACGAGTATCTCGCGTGCATCTTGTTCAGTGTGTCTTCGGCTTTAGGGTGTAGTCACACATCTGTGTGATCACCTGTGTGCTGCTTTTATCAGACATCACAGAGACCCACTGAGTGTCGTATTCTCATCCTCAATGTCAGATCAGATTAGGACAAACAGTTTCATGGATCTCATTCTCGGATATGTGAATGATTTTTTTATGAGGCAAAAAAATGAGAAAAAAAATTTGTGGGTGGCATTGTCACTATAAAGACAAGACATAAGATATTAATATTGTAGTTCTTTGCAGAGGTTACGTTGGGGAGGGGGGGGAGGGAGGGGGTGGACCGCACGCTATTTCACTTTACCTTAAACGCACAATAACCTGGAACTGAATAGAATATGTAAGGCCGGCTTCACACTGCGGCGTGATCCGGTCCGGGGCCGTCCGGGATGACCCAGGCAGTCGCGGACCGGATCAGCACACAGGACTGGGGGGGCTAATATGCCCTCCGGTCCGGTGTGCAGCGCACGCAGCTGCAGCCGCTGACAGGTCAGGACCGCGGGCGCCGCAGTCCTGACTTATCAGCAGCGGGAACTGCGTGCGCTGCACACCGAACCAGAGGGCATATTAGCCCCCCCAGTCCTGTGTGCTGATCCGGTCAACGGCTGTCTGGGTCATCCCGGACAGCCCCAGACCGGATCACGCTGCATTGTGAAGCCGGCCTAAGTTATCTGGCGGCATTATTAGTATCAGGATGTGTGGACATGCGTTTCTTATCTTTGAAATGCAATTTAGACAACTTAGTTCACCTGGAAGTGGTGTTACTCTGAGGGGAGGGGACAATGTGAGCAGTGAATATCTTTATAGGGGGATCATTGATGATCAAGGTTTCCTGCCATATGATCCTGTTATCAGCATAGGTCATAAGCTTATGGAGCATATACTATATTGGCCTCCTGATAATCTGGTTTGAGAAACGCTTTGAAGTGTTGTGAATGGGCACGATGGTCATTTTGGGATAAGTACCACTCATACATAGGATACCTGTTTTGTCAGCCTCAAATTAACTGTGATTTATAAACCATGAAGCACTTTATTTGGGCACTTTTGCTTATCTGTTTTGCATATACACTTTAGTAGGCCACGGCTGTCTACACAAGATTTAGGATTACTTAGGTGACAATCTATGGTGAGTGAGGGCACCATTAGGATGTTTTAGGCCACCCCTGCTGTCAGGGAGAGTACAGTTCCCAGGGACTCGGCCTCTTTTTTTTATTTAAGCTATTTTGGTGCATAGTATTTTTCCTTTCTCATCTATTTCAATAATATTAAATTATCTGTTGGCCCATTTGAATGCACTTATTGTAGTGAGCATGGTTTCTATATTTGTCTTTGCAGGGACAGGGAGGGCAGCTACAGAGATAGTTGATGGTGAGAGGGGGCACCATGTCATATCTTTAAGGTGCCGACCAACACTACCAGGTAGGGGCTAGGAGGGAGTGATTTAGACAGGGTTTACCCCCTCCTCCCCCTATTGTCGGTGTATCTTAATGTTTAATAGTTTTTTGTTTGCAATTTTGCAGTTAATAAATTTATGATATTAGGGTTAATATGTCATTTATATTATTACCCTTCCTGGCATGTGCCACACATCCTGATATACAGTTAGGGCCAGAAATATTTGGACAGTGACACAATTTTCGCGAGTTGGGCTCTGCATGCCACCACATTGGATTTGAAATGAAAGGGTTGAACAAAAATATCTGATAGAAAATGTAGGAATTGTACACATTTCTTTACAAACACTCCACATTTTAGGAGGTCAAAAGTAATTGGAAAAATAAACATAACCCAAACAAAATATTTTTATTTTCAATATTTTGTTGCGAATCCTTTGGAGGCAATCACTGCCTTAAGTCTGGAACCCATGGACATCACCAAATGCTGGGTTTCCTCCTTCTTAATTCTTTGCCAGGCCTTTACAGCCGCAGCCTTCAGGTCTTGCTTGTTTGTGGGTCTTTCCGTCTTAAGTCTGGATTTGAGCAAGTGAAATGTATGCTCAATTGGGTTAAAATCTGGTGATTGACTTGGCCATTGCAGAATGTTCCACTTTTTTGCACTCATGAACTCCTGGGTAGCTTTGGCTGTATGCTTGGGGTCATTGTCCATCTGTACTATGAAGCGCCGTCCAATCAACTTTGCAGCATTTGGCTGAATCTGGGCTGAAAGTATATCCCGGTACACTTCAGAATTCATCCGGCTACTCTTGTCTGCTGTTATGTCATCAAGAAACACAAGTGACCCAGTGCCATTGAAAGCCATGCATGCCCATGCCATCACGTTGCCTCCACCATGTTTTACAGAGGATGTGGTGTGCCTTGGATCATGTGCGGTTCCCTTTCTTCTCCAAACTTTTTTCTTCCCATCATTCTGGTACAGGTTGATCTTTGTCTCATCTGTCCATAGAATACTTTTCCAGAACTGAGCTGGCTTCTTGAGGTGTTTTTCAGCAAATTTAACTCTGGCCTGTCTATTTTTGGAATTGATGAATGGTTTGCATCTAGATGTGAACCCTTTGTATTTACTGTCATGGAGTCTTCTCTTTACTGTTGACTTAGAGACAGATACACCTACTTCACTGAGAGTGTTCTGGACTTCAGTTGATGTTGTGAATGGGTTCTTCTTCACCAAATAAAGTATGCGGCGATCATCCACCACTGTTGTCATCTGTGGACGCCCAGGCCTTTTAGAGTTCCCAAGCTCACCAGTCAATTCCTTTTTTCTCAGAATGTACCCAACTGTTGATTTTGCTACTCCAAGCATGTCTGCTATCTCTCTGATGGATTTTTTCTTTTTTTTCAGCCTCAGGATGTTCTGCTTCACCTCAATTGAGAGTTCCTTTGACCGCATGTTGTCTGGTCACAGCAACAGCTTCCAAATGCAAAACCACACACCTGGAATCCACCCCTGACCTTTTAACTACTTCATTGATTACAGGTTAACGAGGGAGACGCCTTCAGAGTTAATTGCAGCCCTTAGAGTCCGTTGTCCAATTACTTTTGGTCCCTTGAAAAAGAGGAGGCTATGCATTACAGAGCTATGATTCCTAAACCCTTTCTCCGATTTGGATGTGGAAACTCTCATATTGCAGCTGGGAGTGTGCACTTTCAGCCCATATTATATATATAATTGTATTTCTGAACATGTTTTTGTAAACAGCTAAAATAACAAAACTTGTGTCACTGTCCAAATATTTCTGGCCCTAACTGTATGATCCCCTGTCATTGTTTATGAGCCCCCATCATGGTATATAGACCACCCATCCTGGCATATGATCACCCATCCAGGCACACACTTAATTGAATAATTACACTCTCCTCCATCACTCCCTGCACGGCCACGTCCTCCTGTCTTCTTTACCCAGCAGCTGATCATGTGAGTGGCAGGCACAGCGATGACATTAGTGTCTTGCATCACTATACACACTGTAAGATGTTGGCACAAGACAGGAGGACGTTGCAGTGCTGGGGGCACTGGAGTATAATCATCCATCGTCGGGATATTCACTGCTTACTTTGCCATCGACTATGTGTGGTAAGCAGTTAATATCCAGTTTCATGATAGCTCATGGTTACAGTTGCGGCTACTGATCATGTGTGCTGGCCGTTTAAGGTAATGTAATGTGGGCCGCGCCCCTCGTCCATCATCCTGCCCACCTCCCAGGGCTGGCTTCAGTGCTGAGAAGTGTTGGACAGGGGAATGTAGTGAATATTACATTAGTCTAAACAGTAGGTCTACGTGAACACCGACCACATCTGCAGCTTGACCAGCCTCCGGTAACCCGCTCCGACCTCTGGTACCCACTCCACCATCTCTGCCAGCCACAGCCAGATACTGTACATCTGGACTATAAGACACACCCCCACTTTCCCCCTAAATTTCAGCCGATCATACTTCAGCACCATGGATAGCTTTTACCGCTAATTTCAAACACCGCCGGTGTTTGAATGTCTGCGCTATCCATGGTACCGACGTTAATGCTTCAGCACCTTTCAGAGCAATTACCACATCATTTAACCCTTCAGCTGTCACTGCTGCAGTCACAGCGGTGACAGCTGAATGTTTAATGTGGCGGCAAGCCGGCAATTACAACAGGGCAGTGGCGGGGATTTAACTCTTCAGCTCTCACCGCTGCAGTCACAACAGTGACAGATGAATGTTTAATGTGCCGGCAATTCGACACATCGAACAGCGGCTGTGTTTTTAACAATCATCTTTCACCGCTGCTGTCACAGCGGTGAAAGATGATTGGATACTGTGTCGGCAACCCGGGAAATTCAAGCGTTCGAAGCCATTGCAAAAGCACACGCGTGCAACTATCTCACAGTGTGCTATATGGGTGCGAGATTCTCTCGCATCCATATACTTTTAATGGCCACTTGCGTGGGTAAATCACATTCAATCGAAGCATGCTGCAATTGAACTCGAATTTCCCTCGCAATGAGAGTTTAGTGCGTGGAAAAAACACTAATGGGACCAGTATCATTTAAGGTACCGTAACAGGCCTCAATCTCATTACGATATGACTAATGATCTCGGGGGCGCGCGGTCGTTTAGAACATCGTTTAGACATCGTTGGTGAGATGTCGCATGTATAGATATCATGCACGATGCCCCAGCGATGTTGTGCGCAGCGATCGTTCGCACAACCTAGCGAATGATCCTTGTTCATTGTGGGGAATGGGCGAAGTCATTATCCACATCGCTATCGCGGTGTCGCACACAACAATGCAGCAGGTTTGCAGATTGCAGATCGTCAGATTTATGAACATGTTCTCAAATCTGCGATGAGCGATCCAACGATTTATTGCAGTCGTATCTTAGTGTCTCACGCAATGGTGTACTAACGATGTCGTTTGAATGACTCCAAACCCGTGATGTTTCAGCGATATTGTTCACGATAGCTTAACGTGTAACGGTACCTTCACTGATACTGGTCCGAGTGCAATGCGAGTCTCCCTTGCACTGCACTCGCGCGAGGCACATGGACAGTGTGCCTCCAGGCTAAACCTTCCGATCCCATCAGATAAATGTATGGATAGGATCATATTTTCATTGGACTCTGCAAAAGCAGTTGATGGTGTTGAGTGGACCAATCGACAACTGTACTGAAATCACATTCGGCAGGTTTGGTCAGAGACCACAAGGTTCAATGTTCGGGTCTGTAAAAGGAATGACACTGGACACCTGGTAAAACTGTGGTAGGATGTTTATTGTTTCTTGCATATACATTGATAACATTTAGATGGATTCAGATGAACCTCCTACAAAACATGATTAACAAAGTCATTGCTACAGCATTCTAGGAGAACATGATTTACGCTAAACTTAATACAATAGAGCCTTATAATAATAATACACCACATCTGGGCACTGTTGCTGGATACTTTTCCAAAATTGTTAGTACCAGACGAGCTCCTAGGACTCACTGATCTTGTTGATCTAAATAGCATTTGAGAATAATAGAAACTGCCTTAATATGACGCCCTTGTCTAATCAATATGTCATTGTATGAAGAACTATGGAGATAGCGCTATTCTGCTGTATACAATGTGTGATGTCGCTGTAACCCTAATATATCTGTACAGGGGATCACTGTAGAGATCATATACCAGCAATCTGGATAGGGACAGGTCTAGGGGACATTATATTGTAATTTCTTTTTAAAATATGTAATAAAAATACAATTTAAAAATAATTCTTCCTACTATTCTCTGTGTGCTCTCAAATAGCCCAATTTGGATACCAGTTTTTTTTTTCTTTTTTTTTTTAAATCACAGAAAACTCATTTAAAAACCTTGTGTGGAGAAGTAAAGAGCCTTCACTGGAGCTGCTTCACACCCAAAAGAAGAAGGATTGGAAGTTCCATATTCCTTTGTCTATAACATGGCTACAACTCCTAGAGCAGGCCTTACAGGGGCTGTCACATGAATTAAGTTTATTTTGATAAATAAATTTTGGAGTAAAAATAGGTTACACAATTGGATGGGTTACAAAAAAAAAAAAAAAGAAGGGTTCCTGTGCGGAGATAATCTTATTTATGTGTCCCTGCTATGTACTGTGTAATGGATGTGTCTGACCATACAGGACATGGTCTGATCATAGCACACCTCCTGCGCTGAGATAATCTTATATATGTGTCCTTGCTATGTACTGTGTAATGGATGTGTCTGACCGTACAGGGACGTGGTCTGATAATGCCACATCTACTGGGCAGAGGAGGGAGCAAAAGAGTATACAGACATGGCAGTTGAGGATCACAACTGATACTTTCTTTGAGGTGAAATATTGCTTAACATCAGACAGAGAAATGTTTTACCTTACAGAATCAGCATTGATCCCATACTGTACTGTCTGCATACTCTTGATTCCTCCACTGCCCAGGAGATGCGCTATGATCAGACCATGTCACTTTATGGTCACACACGGCCATTACACAGTACATAGCAGGGACACATACATAAGATTATCTCAGCACAGGAGATGCGCTATGATCAGACCATGTCATTTTATGGTCACACACGGCCATTACACAGTACATAGCAGGGACACATATATATAAGATTATCTCAGCACAGGAGATGTGGTATGATCAGAGCATGCCCTGTATGGTCAGACACATCCATTACACAGTACATAGCAGGGTCACATATATAAGATTATCTCAGCACAGGAACCTTTTTTAATTTCTAATTGTGTAAATTATTTTAATTTCAAGATCTATGGATTGAAATCTGCTTTGTTTGTGGGAAAACTCTTTAAAAAAGAAGGTAAATATTTAAAAAAAAAAAAATTTAAATGGTTTGTTACTGAGAAATTGTAGAAGATATCAATGAATCACAAATCATAATAGTCCAGTATACTAGAAGGGAGTAATGAATTTTGCAAATGTTCATTAAATATAGGATTCAACTGACACCAAAGATGATTGTCAAATCAGATGACAAAAGGTTCCCTGAGCGTCCTCAGTGTAGGATTCAGTTGGCAACACCAATAATATGTTATGATTATGCTGTATTATACTAAGCATGCAAAGTCATTTAAAAAAAATTGGATCACCACATATTCCTACCAATAAGGAAAGGTTTATATGTTTGTAAACTAATGAGTAATTTGAATGTTTATTGTTCTAATATCGATAAAATAAAGAAGTTGGTTTAGACAGATCATAGATATTTGCCTTATATCTTTTCTGATGTCTAACATGGTTCACTTTGTTTGTAAAGCACTTCCAACATTCTGAACATCTCCCACATTCCCTCCAGTGTGAATTCTCTGATGTTTTACTAAATTTGACTTATTTGCAAAATATTTCCCACATGTCAAACATAAATGTGGCTTTTCTCCTGTGTGAGTTCTCTGGTGTATGTCAAGACTTTTTTTCCAGCTAAAACATTTTGCACAATCTGAACATGAATATGGCTTCACTCCTGTGTGAGTTCTCTCATGTGTATCAAAATTTGATCTATGTGCAAAACATTTCCCACATTCTGAACATGAAAAAGGTTTCTCCCCTGTGTGAATTCTCTGATGTAAAACAAGATGTCCTTTTCGAGTAAAACATTTCCCACATTCTGAACATGAATACGGCTTGTCCCCTTTGTGAATTCGCTGGTGTCTAACAAAAGTTGATCTACATGCAAAATATTTCCCACAATCTGAACATGAATATGGCTTCTCCCCTGTGTGAGTTCTTTGGTGTTTAACTAAATTTGATTTATGAGCAAAACATTTCTCACATTCTGAACACGAGTATGGCTTTTCCCCTGTGTGAATGTTCTTGTGCATATCAAAAGATGATCTATATGCAAAACATTTCCCACATTCTGAACATGAAAAAGATTTCTCCCCTGTGTGAATTCTCTGATGTAAAACAAGATGTCCTGTTCGAGTAAAACATTTCCCACATTCTGAACATGAATACGGCTTGTCCCCTTTGTGAATTCGCTGGTGTCTAACTAAAGTTGATCCACATGCAAAATATTTCCCACAATCTGAACATAAATATGGCTTCTCCCCTGTGTGAGTTCTTTGGTGTTTAACTAAACTTGATTTATGAGCAAAACATTTCTCACATTCTGAACACGAGTATGGCTTTTCCCCTGTGTGAATGTTCTTGTGTGCAACAAAAGATGATCTATATGCAAAATGTTTCCCACAATCTGAACATGAATATGGCTTCTTCCCTGTGTGAATTCTTTGCTGTGTAACAGTTTTTGGTTGATGTAAAAAAGTTGATTCAGAAGATATGACCTGTTTAAAAGAATCAGATGATAGATCTTCACTGTGCATGGCTGATGGAATATCTGGACAAATAGCTTTTTTTTCGATTGTATCTTGTGTGATATTTATGTCATCAGATTTAAGAAATGAAGATGTCAGTTGTTCCTCTGATCTCCCGACACTGTCATCTGCCAAGAATGAAACCAAATTATTGTTTAAGTAAATATCCATAAAAAGTATAATTTTACAACATCTGTGCATAAAATGTTGATAGAAATCTCAGTTCAGTTAGGCAAAAACTGTTCACAATGCAAATGTAAACCTTAAACCGTGAGCCAGTAGATCACGATATTATGCTGCCTTTGCTCTTTAAACCTCCCAAATTTTTGAATAAAAAGCCTTCAAAAAATTGTTATGCAGCCCAATGTTTTACCAATTTAAACTTTACTTATCTGGTACGGTTAAATAAAAGGTGCGAGGTTGGTAAACCTATACACTATGACCCTGTGACTATACAGGGATAGTTTTATATCACTGACACTGGTGACAGTCGCAGTGCTATCTTGCACTATTTGTAGTTTTTATATTTTTATTGACTCTATAGTCATTTTTATGAGATGACAAATAAAGGTTAAGTTTTAACCCCTTCAACCTTTCACCCTTTAATTTCACGACACTATATATAGAGAACCAAAATGCCATGTTAACAACTGCGTTCACACTCTGCACATTTTTGAGCGCTTTTTTACGAGCGCTTTTCAAAAATGCGCAGGTGCGTATTGACTGACAGCAAAGTGAATGTAAAATAGCGCGTATTTTCGCGCCGCGCCTTTCTGGGAGAAAGCGCCGGCGTAAAAAGAATTGACTTGTCAATTCTCTACACAGCAGCGCCGGCGCTTATTCCTATAAGGGCGGGCGCTGCTGCATCTGACGTCACAGAGGGGAGGAAGAATCCTGCTTCTTCCTCCCCTCTGTGACCGCCCATTTGATTTTGCAGTGTATCACAAGACCACGAGCGGCCAATCACAGCCGGGAACTCCCCTCTGACATCACGGCAGGCTCTTGCACGATACACATTGCCTAGCCTCATACACCAGGGAAAAGGCGTTGGAGAGGTAAGTATTCATTCTTTTTTATTTTACATACATTTGGCTTTGTTTCATTTAGATTTCGCAGTGTATATTAATACACTGCGAAATCTAATGGGCGGTCACAGGTGTCACACAGGGGGGGAGGAAGCAGGATTCTTCCTCTCCTCTGTGACATCCCTCCTCCCCAGGCCTGTAAGGGTGCTTTCACACCACGATTTTGAGGGAGCCGATGCTGTCCGATATAAATCGGACAGCATCGGCTCCCTTCTGATGCCTGGAATCGGCTGCCAAATAGGCACCCGATTCCGGCATAAAATCGGCGCCGGGCTGCAAAAAAAGAAAAAAAAAAAAAAAAAGTTTCTCACCTCTCCCCGAGCCCCCGCCGTCAACCGCCATCTTCCTCTAGGTTCCCGGTGGCTCCCGCAGGCTGCCGGTGTCAGCAGAGGTGTACCTCTGCTGTACACAGGACCTGCGGTGATGTCACAGTCACGTGACCACGGGTTTACCATGGTGAACCCGCGGTCACGTGACTGTGACATCATCGCAGGTCCTGAACAGCAGAGGTGTACCTCTGCTGACACCGGCAGCCTGCGGGAGCCACCGGGAACCTAGAGGAAGATGGCGGTTGACGGTGGGGGCTCAGGGAGAGGTGAGAATAAACTTTTTTTTTTTTTTTTTTTTTTTTTTTTTTTTTTTAACCCTTGTGCTCCCAGGAGCAGTTTTACTGTACTGAGCATGCTCAGTACAGTAAAATATCGTCCAAGGAGACATCACATGTTTCCTCGGACCCTTCTCCATAGGGCCCCATGTTAGGGATCGGGTCAGATCGGATGTGCACTAAATGCCATCCGATTTGGTCCGATCCGAGTCTGTCAGATTTTGTAATCGGATGAAAAAATCGTTGCAAGCAACGATTTTTTTTCTCCTGAAAAAAAATCGGCCAAAATCGGGCAGAATCGGATCGGACCAAATCGGATGGCATTTAGTGCACATCCGATTCGGTCCGATCCCCATAGGGATGCATGGGATCCGAAAATCGGTCCGATGCTGTCCGATTTTTTTCGGACAGCATCGGAAATGCAAAAATCGTAGTGTGAAAGCACCCTAAGAAAAGCATGCTGTCTGAACAGCACTGCTTCTTTTTTTGCGCGGGGGTAAAAGCGCCCACACAAAAAAACGCAAAAAAAAAGTGCTATGTGTGTACGTAGCCTCACTTTGCAAAATCTAATATGTGAAATTGTCGACAGAATGCCCATGAGGTCCAAATAGTTAACACAGGAATAAATCAACATTTTATTGAAAAAAATATTTTTTTTTCAATGGTGTTGCTTTATATGTTATGACACTCGAGCCACATGCACAATTACTGCCAGTTTCTTCTCCCAGCTTAAATAATTAACAGGAAGTGAGTGATGTGACTGACCGCTCACTTTCTGTTGGGTACTCTTGTATTCAAAGACAGGGAGAAGATACTGGCGGTGATTGATCATGGGGCTCAAGTAGTGTATAA
Source organism: Allobates femoralis (assembly GCA_033576535.1). NCBI lineage: Eukaryota > Metazoa > Chordata > Amphibia > Anura > Aromobatidae > Allobates > Allobates femoralis. The sequence continues at coordinate 466,616,271 of JARQOC010000006.1, forward strand.
CCCCTTTAATCTCTTTAAGACATTGGACATACTGAGTACATTATGATAAGTCAAGCCTTAAAGAAGACCTGTCACCCCCCCTGCTGCATTCAGGGAAGGGGTCCCCAATGTGTCTGTGTGCTGTGTACCCTGAGATATAGCCTTTGTAAAACTCAGTTAGAAGCCATGGAACCAGTCACTGTGGCTGGAGTGAGATTGATTGACTGTGGCCATTCCCTCCCCCTCTCTGTGTGCCACCTCCTACAGTGCTGTTTATGCTTTGTCAGGGCAGGAATCTGGAGCGGACATCAAGACAAATGATTTGCATGCTGTGTGTGACAGAGGAGGAGAGGAGGAGGGCAGAGCCTGCACAGAAGGAGGCAGCACACAAAGAGGCAGGGGAATGGAATGGTCACTGTCAATCTAGCTCACTCCAGAACCAGGGACTACCTTCATGGCTTCTAACTAAGTTTTATAAAGGCTATATCTCGGGGTACACAGACACATTGGGGACCCCTTCCCTGAATGCAGCAGACATGCTCCATTCAGTGCTGCATTTAGATTGGCATGCACCAGGGGGGTGACAGGTCTTCTTTAACAACCGATGACATACCCAGTACATCATGCTTTCATGCGATCGCTGTGGTAGCGATCACATGGAAGTCCCTGCTGATGCTGACATTATGGCACCAGAGCTAATCCCCACAGGGCGGATTTTTCCCTCCTCTCAAAAATAACTGGAGCTAGGAAACAGCAGCATCTCCAGCACCAGCAATGATTGGAGTGATTTTATGTTCACACGAGATCGCTCCAATGAGTGATGCGATTTATTCTCACAGTGACCACTTTCCTCCACCTCATTCTGGTTTAGAAATATGAGGAGAGTAGTCATTTATGCTGTTCTGTTACCAATCTGCTGGGCCTTGTGGCACCACTGTTTCTGCACCTGCTCTTCTTTACCTGTTCCTGTCCTTTTCCTTTAATCTCAAATCCTCTCTCACCTTCCCCCCCGCTTCTGCTGCTGAGCACTGATCAGTATTTGATCACTGATTAGCACTTGATTATTTGATTTTTCGCAGGCTTTTTCTGCACCACCTCTGTGCTTGTCCTGGAGCTGCCAAGTGCCGATCAGTGATGCACACCACTAATCTGCATCAATGCTCACTTTTCACCATTTTAATTTTCCAGGACGAAGTGCCTTCACTTCCGCGCTGCTGCCCAAGGAAATACCAGACTCACCGGGATATCTGGGATAATTGTAGCTTTATTACACCAACGCGTTTCGGAGCCCCTCCTGGCTCCTACCTCAGGGAGATATCTCTCAGAGGAAGGAGCCAGGAGGGGCTCCAAAACGCGTTGGGAAAATAAAGCTACAATTATCCCAGATATCCCGGTGAGTCTGGTATTTCTTTGGGCAGCAGCGAAGGCACTTCGTCCTGGAAAATTGATCTACTCCACAGTGAACTGTGGAAGTGCGGTCCCCGCAGCAGCTGCATTGTTTGAGCGGGCATACCGGTTGTGGGTGGCACAACCTGACCAGGTGAGCAGCTTTCATTCTATCACCACCAATCTCTTTTAGGAGATAAGACCCTATTGCACATACTCATTCCACAGACACACTTTTCACATAACTTTTTTCTTCACTCTTTTTTTCCTGTCTTTTTTCCCCTTCTTTTCACCTCCTCCATGCGCGTGTTCTGAAGCCGACGAGCGCTGAGCAGTGACATTGCCAATCGGTATCGGTGCTGTCTTTTAGCCAGGACTTTTTTTTTTCCTGTTCATTTTTCTACTCTTTTTGCACCACATGAGTATGTGCCTTCTGCAGCCGCTGAGTGTTAATCAGTAACTCACAAAACTGATTAGCCTCCGTGTTCACCGTTTACTACTGTATTCTTTACTGAAATTTAGTCAGGATTAGCATCCGCTGATTGGTATATTTTTTCTGTCCCTAATCAAGACCTTAGTATTCGCTGTTTACTAACGCATTTTTTACTGAATCAATTCAGTTTTAGCATCAGATAGTTTGTGGGCGTTCAATAATTTTATTTTTACCGACTTTTGTTTAATATCTTGTAGTTACCGTATATAGTCGCGTATAAGCCGAGTTTTTCAGCACAAACAATGTGCTGAAAAGTCCCCCCCTCGGCTTATACCCGAGTCACTAACTAACAAGCACTTATGTGCTTGCTTTAAATGGCTCCGCACCCCCCTCAAAGCCTCCCCCACTGCTTCCCTTGTGCCCCTGCCGGTTTTCTCCATCCTCCTGCCTCCCGGATCACATCATCCCCGCTGTGCATTAACCGGATCCCTCGCCGGTTTTCTCCATCCTCCTGCTCCTCGGTGTGTGGCTGTGCTGTGTAGTGCGGTCACCCTGCCTGGATCCCTCCATCCTCACACCATCAGGGTCCTGCTTGTGCCTCTGACCCCCCCTGCCCGCCCAGATCTCCCCCGCTGCAGTCCGGATCCATCCATCCTCAGACCACCAGGGTCCTTTTGTGCCTCTGACCCCCCCCTCCCGCCCAGATCTTCCCCGCTGCAGCCCGGATCCATCCATCCTCAGACCACCAGGGTCCTTTTGTGCCTCTGACCCCCCGCCCGCCCAGATCTTCCCCGCTGCAGCCCGGATCCCTCCACCTTACCTCCATCCTCCTCTGGTGTAGTAGCCTGCGGCCCCGATCCCGTCCATCCTCCTGGTCAGATCACTCCTGTGTGGCACCAGAGGCACAGAGGCCCCGGATCCCTCCACCTCATGATCGCTCCATCTGCAGGGCTATGCTGTACTAATGGGCCTGTATCCCTCCGCCCTCCTATAGCAATGAGGAAGAATACGAAACGTACGTTGGCGGTGGGGGTACCAGGACCGAGGCCATAAACTGTTTATATACCAGGTATGTGAGACTAGTGGTGACAACTAAAGTTGAAGCACGGAGGTGGCGCTATGCACATGTAACCTGGGTCAGAGAAGGGTCTGCTAGTACATAGGTGCACAGTGCATTGTAAGAGTATTAGAGCCCCAGGATCACATAATAAAGCGTGCAGTCATCAGTGACAATTAAATAGTGTCCCCTGTTACCTGGTATTACTGGCTATCATATTAAATGATGCAGATTGTATAAATGTTTATATAATAATCTCAGTCCTGGACCTGGTTATGAATTATTTGTAGTCATTAGGGTACTTTTTTATGTAATTATTTTAATGTTTTATGTACTAATATATGATTTATGACTAATAAAGTGATCACTTAATTAATAAGAAACTGTGCTCATCATTCATCTGAGAGCCCTTTTGGAGGGAAGTCTGGGTGGTTTTGAAGTGGTGTTGTGTAAAGGTGAGACATTTATAAGTGGTGGACTATTGAGATAATATAGTGATGGGGAGGACAGTGTCCCTTCGCCCTGCAATAGGCGCTGTCCACCTGTGCCCATGTCTGCAAACACAAAAAAAGTCCCCTACGGCCAGACATTGACCTAAAACAAGGTGTGGCCGCAGGGGACTTTAATTACAGTGTCTGGCCCTAAGGAAGGAGGTGAGGAGCCATTGTGATACAGTACAGTATTTTTAGTTAGCATTAAAGAGCAGGGAAAAGAATAGTCAGGGGAAAAAAGCTGCTGCATTGTCCACCCTAGGCTTATACGCGAGTCAATAGGTTTTCCCAGTTTTTGGGGGCAAAAGTGGGGGGGTCGGCTTATACACGAGTATATACGGTAATTGATGTTTCAGATCCAGCGCATACTCTATAACAAAACGCTGTTGTTATCTAATTTTTCTGATAACAAATGATGTTTAGTTTTGTGGTGCAATGATTAAAACTTTAAAAACTTGTCTCACCTTGTATCAGGTGATGAGGGATCTTATTCTCTATTCCTATTTGGCTTCTATTGGTACACGGACGTACCTATAAAACAGTTATTCAACTATTATATAATTTTTATTGGTATCTTTGCTTCCAACCTTGTACGTACTTGTGCCCTAGTGTTTCTAGTGTGCGTCTTATTCTTCGTAGGTTTTGGTCCCTTGATTGGCTGTGGTTTCTCGGTCTGTGCTTTCTGATTAGGATGCGTGTTATGGCATTTTATATACTAAGTATTCCGTTACTCTATTTGTACTGGGTACCTTTTGGTTCCCCAGCTAACGGACTAACTCCAAGAGTACCCAGACCCCGGTTAAACAAGTGTGAGGACCCACCACCAACGTCTTAGTAAATATAATCACACATACTAGTTCCTACTAGGGCACAGGTATGTACAATCTATCATACAAGGTTGGAAGCAAAGATACCAATATAAATTATATAATAGGTAAATAACTGTTATAGGTACGTCCGTGTACCAATAGAAGCCAAATAGGAACAGAGAATAAGATCCCTCATCACCTGATACAAGGTGAGACAAGCCAGGATACAAGTGAAACAAACAGGGGCCAAGTATACATAAGCAACCCCACTAATTTTTTCCTGTTCCATAGGAAAGAAGAACAAATCATCCTCCCAATAGGTCCACAGTCAGATCGGAGACACAAGCAAAATATCAGTAAAAACTGTGACATCTGTTCCTAGCAAAAAATTTTAAACAAAAGTTTTAATCACTGCTATGCAATAAAATTTTTAATAAACTACAGTGTGATTGTATACACAGTCACACAATAGCAGTACTGAATCTGTTCACTTAAGTACTATAGGTGCACCACAAAACTAAACATCATTTGTTATCAGAAAAGTTAGATAACAAAGTTTTTATTTTTTTTTTTACAGAGTATGGCGCTGGATCTAAAATATCAATTAACTTACATTATACCCCAACTTGAGAAAAGGCACATACAGAATTCTCAAAGATCTTCAGCAGCTGCTCACGAAAAAGGTACGCAGGGGGGACAACAACCAACCTCCTTAAATACCCCCATAGCTAGCTCCGGTCTAACCCCCCAAATATGTTCAAATCTCTGTTTAGTAATTGTAGTGGAAAAAGCTTTTAGTAGTTATACTACAGTTTTTCTACTGCACAGAATTATGATTAGTGTACTCACGTTGCGGGCATTCAGTATTTGTTTTACTGTCATCAGTTTAGATAGTTTTTTATGTTACAAAGTTTTTATATTCTTTTTATTTTATTTATAACTTATCGTTTTCAAATTGTTTTCTCCTATTTTTTTGCTCACAAAAACACACCCAATTAAATTGGGTTACTTCGCGCGCACACACGCACACACACACGCACACGCACACGCACAATCCTCCGACAGGGATAATGAGGGAGAAGATCGCACCTTGCTTTATTCCTTCCATTCAGATGACAGAGCACCCTGTTTATGACCCCTAACCCAGCACTAGTGACTTCCAACTCAACTTTACTGGCACCTGTTGGACCTCACCCTCCCTGAAATATAGGCCACAAATTCCTGATTCCTGAATTGACTTTTTCTCATTTTTTTCTCTCAGGATTTTGGAAGTCTTATGGTGGGCCAGACAAATTTGTACACCCAACAATTTATTACTCAAAACCCATACTTTTTCATTTTCTAGCTGAATTCCCACAGATCGACATTATGAAGTATTGGGGCCTGTTTCTTCAGATGAAGGTAATGAAGAAACCAGAACTTCGCCAACATTAGAGTGTTGATGTTTTATACAACGCTCCAGTATTCCGCATGGCTATGACACGTAAATGCTTTGAGGTCATAACCAAATTTTTGCATTATAATGATAATACACAATGTCTTCCTCGAGATGACCCTAACTTTCACCGAATTTTCAAAGTTAGGCCGGTCATCAATGACTTCTAAAACAAGTTTGCTGAAGTATAAATTTGCCAAAGATAGATGTGCGTAGATGAGTCCCTTATACACAAAGGGAAGGCTAAAATTCCATGCAGCACCTGCCCAGTAAGAGGCCCAGATACGGGATCAAGCTCTACAAATTGTGCCAGAGTACCTCAGGGTACACCCACAGAATTGGAGTTTATGAAAGGAAAGACACCCCAGCCACCCCAAATGCCTCCCTGTCCTGGGAGTGGAAAGGTTTTGTGGGATTTAGTTTACCCACTGCTGGATCAGGGTTATTACTTGTATGATAATAACCTCTATACCAGCATTCCTCTCTTCAAGTCCCTCTCTGACAGAGCTGCTTGAAGTACATTGCAAAAAGAAAGAAAAAACAGAGGGGCCTCCCTGTGTCACTAATTGAGCAGCTGTTCAGAAAGGACAAGAGCAGAGCCCAAAGTAGCAACAACGTGACAATGGTCAAGTACAAGGGCAAGAGAGATGTCCATTTCTTGACCACAATCCATGGTAATGGCACCACATGCACCGCTGTTCGAGGTACCTCTACATCAATCAACAAACCAGACTGTGTCCTGGGGTACAATAAAAACATTGGGTGAGTTGATCTCAATGATCAAGTCCTCCAGCCTTACAATGAATTGAGAAGGTCTATGCTATGGTACAAGAAATTGGCCGTGCACATAGTACAAAACTGTTGTAGCTTGCCATTTGAACAATCATGATGTGAAGGCCAAGAGGTAGTAATCAAGCTTCAATTCGGAAGTCAGGAAGGAGTGGGCCCTAGTAACTCTGGAAGTAAAGATGTTTGTGTTGCACCAGGGAAACATTTCCCAGGTGAGATCCCCATTCTGGAAAGCATGAAAGATCTCAAAGGTGCAGCATGTGCTACATTTGAATGAACTTTCAAATATACTTTGTAAGTGAAATATGGAAGAAAAACCGTTCAAAAACCTTCCAGAAGATGTCCCCACTGGGCTGTTTTTAAAACTGACATATGCTGGTTGTCAGGAAAATCCATCTTCAGCTCCACACACTGAATATAGCCATATAAGGGTGGGGGGGGCCTACACAAATCCAATAAAACTGGCTGTGGTAAGAGGCTAAACCAGAGTATCCTGGGTGCTAACTTTTTCAAAACAAAAAAAAGGTGACGATTGACAAGAACATATCTGCTAAAATAATCTCACTCAAACTCCACAATCTCCTTTGATAATGCTTTAGCAACTAGTGACTAAATCTCTGGACAAACATGGCACTTTTTGAACTAGAGGCAAGCGATGTTCGATTAGAATTGTTCGCCAATTTAAAATTCGACCTGTTTTGGGCTATGTTCGAGTCATTCGACGAATTCATACAATTTGCTAAAAATCTGGTAATTTGAGATTATGTTCGCTAACGATTCGTTGACCAAAAGCGTTACTGACTTTTCACAGTAATGCTTTTGTTCAACATTATTATGAGTTTCAGTGTCTATGAATGATGAGCGGGCGGGAGGGGGGCTGGGGAGACGTCGGTGTTGAAATGTGCTGTGGGTGGTCCGGTGTGTCAGTCTATAAGCATGCATAGAGCAAAGTACACTTTTTTCACACAAGGGTTCGTGTCATTGCTATATAAAACCCAGCCATGTTACGCTGCTCGCCATTTTCTCAGTACTGCAGCTCGGTGTCAGACGGCACCGCTGCTAGTGCTGTTGTGGGAACACCAGACCAAGCTAGTTAGATAGAGAGATAGTTGATAGGTTTAGGGCTACTTCCAAAAACAGCCCTTTTGAGGGCTTAAAACTAGTTTCTGCCAGGCAGGTCTGTTCCAGAGCTGTGCAAGCATTTTTTTTTTTACAGCATCTGGCCAAATCTAGCCCAGTAAATCCTTTTTGGCTAGTAGCAGTGTGTCAGGCATTGGTGTAGCACTGTTGTGAAGGAAGCTACACCGCCTGTCTGTAATAGCCATTGTTTACTGCATCTAGCCCAGTAAATACATTTTGACTAGTACCACAGTTTTACTAGGTAGCTATACTTCTGTGTTCTTTTTAAAAGTACCGCCACACACTGCAGAAAACACTTTTGTATTGCATCTGACCAAAACTACTTACCAAAACTATTTAGGCTACTAGCACAGTTTGACTAGGTAGGTGTACTTCAGTGTTCTTTTGTAAAGTACCGCCAAACACTGCAGAAAACACTTTTGTATTGCATGTGACCAAAACTACTTACCAAAACTATTTAGGCTACTAGCACCGTTTGACTAGGTAGGTGTACTTCAGTGTTCTTTTGTAAAGTACCGCCAAACACTGCAGAAAACACTTTTGTATTGCATCTGACCAAAACTACTTACCAAAACTATTTAGGGTAGTAACACTGTTTGGTCACTCAGCTCTGCTAGTTTTACAACCATAGTTTTTTGTACCAACAACAACAGAGTTGCCAATTAGTTACCCTCAAATATGAGTGGTAAAAGGTCTGCTGATGGTGGAAAGGGGAATAGGCATGTTGGAAAGGGTAAAAATATTTGAGTCTGTGGGGTAGGTGCCAAAGGAACGGAAACATCTGTTGAACAAATCAGGTAGGTCAGTGACCTGTTTGGGCCTACTGGGGCGGATAAACAAAGCTCATGCAAGCGCAATGTTATGCCCTGCCACACACAGGTGGGACAACTATACGTTTTGTGGAATGTTATAGGAAAAACTACTCAGGTAGGTCAGTGACCTGTATAGGCCTAGTGATCAGGGGAGATTGACCAAACAATGCTTTAAAGGGCCCAAAAATGTTCATGTCTTTACAACACATTTGAAAAAACCTGGTTTGATGGCCGAAAGCAGTTTACGCAAACATTAACCCGTAGACGACAGCCTAACGTCTACAGACGTCCAAAAAAAAGGGTACTAAAGCCCAGCCATACGTCTGTAGACGTATGGCTAGAAAATGCCCTGTAGCACAGCCCCTGTAGCAAAAATCTCTAGGGTGTCAGCGTACCGATTGTAGCTGAGACCCTAGAGATTAGTAATTAGCTAGTTTTTTACCGGCACCTGTAATGTGATGGCCGGTAAACACCGTTTACCGATCATCACATTGCACAAAGTGAAAGTGCCGGGAAAAATGCTTTCACTTTGATCCGACATGAAAACACATGTCGGAACAAAGTGAAAGCATTAACCCCCTAGCCCACCAAGACCCCCAGTACTGGGGATCATCATCCCCCCCCCCCCACCCCACCCCCTAACCATCTGAAAATGGCGGCGGCCGGCGCCAAACCCGCCGCCTCCGCTGCATCTCTATGCGATCTGTCAGATCGCATAGAGATGCCGCCATTCCTGGGGGCCACTGGTCCCCTCAGTGGCCCCCCAATGCCATCCCCCCTCACCCCTGATCTCCCCCTGCTCCCTGCGCGGCTCCCCAGCTCCCCCTCTTCCCTGCGCGGCTCCCTGAGTCCCCAGCTCCCCCTCCTCCATGCGCGGCTCCCCTCCGGTCATCAGATCCCCCCCTCCTTCCCCAGGTCTTCCCCATGCTGTCCCCTCGATCCCCGACCCCCTCCTCCGATCTGCAGCCCCCCCGGTTCGCTCCGCTCTCCCCCCGGGCCCCCTTCCCTGCTCCTCTCATACTTACCCGTCCTGCAGCGTCGCCGGCCGTCTTCTCTCTGCCTCTGTCCCGGCGCCGCTGCTCTGCGTGCGCCGGAACAGAGGCAGAGTTAACCCATCAACGACCACACAGGGGTCTTCTGCAGTTAACCCCCTGTGTGGTCACAAGGGGTTAGCTGCAGATCATTATCCCTGTGTGATCACAGGGGGTTACTGGATCTGCAGGTAACCCCTTGTGACCACACAGGGATGATGACCTGCAGTTAACCCCTTGTGTTTTCACAAGGGGTTAACTGCAGGTCATCATCCCTGTGTGGTCACAAGGGGTTACTGGATCTGCAGGTAACCCCTTGTGACCACACAGGGATGATGACCTGCAGTTAACCCCTTGTGTTTTCACAAGGGGTTAACTGCAGGTCATCATCCCTGTGTGGTCACAAGGGGTTACTGGATCTGCAGGTAACCCCTTGTGACCACACAGGGATGATGACCTGCAGTTAACCCCTTGTGTTTTCACAAGGGGTTAACTGCAGGTCATCATCCCTGTGTGGTCACAAGGGGTTACTGGATCTGCAGGTAACCCCTTGTGACCACACAGGGATGATGACCTGCAGTTAACCCCTTGTGTTTTCACAAGGGGTTAACTGCAGGTCATCATCCCTGTGTGGTCACAAGGGGTTACTGGATCTGCAGGTAACCCCTTGTGACCACACAGGGATGATGACCTGCAGTTAACCCCTTGTGTTTTCACAACGGGTTAACTGCAGGTCATCATCCCTGTGTGGTCACAAGGGGTTACTGGATCTGCAGGTAACCCCTTGTGACCACACAGGGATGATGACCTGCAGTTAACCCCTTGTGTGGTCACAACGGGTTAACTGCAGGTCATCATCCCTGTGTGGTCACAAGGGGTTACTGGATCTGCAGGTAACCCCTTGTGACCACACAGGGATGATGACCTGCAGTTAACCCCTTGTGTGGTCACAACGGGTTAACTGCAGGTCATCATCCCTGTGTGGTCACAAGGGGTTACCGGATCTGCAGTTAACCCCTTGTGACCACACAGGGATGATGACCTGCAGTTAACTCCTTGTGACCACACAAGGGGTTAACTTCAGATCATCATCTGAATGAGAATCGTCGCGGGACCTCCCACTGGACTACGTCGGACCTTCCCAATGGACTACGTCGGACCATGCCACTGGACTACGTCGGACTTCACTGTAATAAAGATGGGGTCTAAATATGTGTTTGTGTTTTTTTTCCAATAAAAATATTTTTCTCTGTGTTGTGTTTTCTTTACAATCTATTAGAGATTCCTAATGGTCCGGTCTAATATTGGCCAGACGTTATGAATCTCGGGCTTAGTGCCAGCTGCCAAAAAGCTGGCATTAACCCCTTATTACCCAGTCTGCCACCGCTACACGGCAGCTGGAAGAGCTGGATACAGCGCCAGAAAATGGCGCTTCTATGAATGCGCCATTTTCTGGGGCGGCTGCGGGCTGCAATTCGCAGCGGGGGGGGGCCCAGAAAGCTTGGGCCTCCCTACGCTGAGGATTCCAGCCCCCAGCTGCCTAGTTGTACCTGGCTGGCCCAAAAATATGGCGAAGCCCACGCCATTTTTTTAAAAAAATTATTTCATGAAATATAAAAAAAAAGGAGCTTCCCTATATTTTTGGTTTCCAGCTAGGTAAAACTAGGCAGAAGGGGTTCGTGGCAGCCCGTAGCTGCCTGTTGTACCTGGCTGGACCAAAAATATGGCGAAGCCCTACGTCATTTTTTAAAAAAATTTAATAAAGTAATACTAAAAAAAAATGCAGGGGAGGAGACAACCAGGACACGGTGTGTCCGTATCTTGTGCACATGCTCTAAGGGCCCTTTCACATCAGCGTTTTTTGAAATTTGCGGCAGATGCGGTGAAAAAACCGCATCTGCCGCAATTACCGCATACCGGCTGCACTTGCGGCGCGGTTGCGGTAAACGCCATGCAAAGTATAGGCGTACTTGCGACAAGTGCGGTTTTACACTTGCGGCAGGTGCGGCCGCGAAAAAAAAACGCGGTCAGCCTCGGTTTTTTCGCGGCCGCACCTGCCGCAAGTGCAAAACCGCACTTGCCGCACCTGCCGCAAGTACGCCTATACTTTGCATGGCGTTTACCGCAACCGCGCCGCAAGTGCAGCCGGTATGCGGTAATTGCGGCAGATGCGTTTTTTTCACCGCATCTGCTGCAAATTTCAAAAAACGCTGATGTGAAAGGGCCCTAAAAGTGAGAAATTGTGTGAAAAAAAGAAAATGTTCATAATGACATTATCAAATTCTGTGAAGTAGCTGTAGATTCCAAATGCTCACTATACCCCTAGATAGAATCCTTGAGGTGTCTAGTTTCCAAAATGGGGTGACTTGTGCGGGAGCTCCAATGTTTAGGCACATAGGGGCTCCCCATATGCGACATGGTGTCCGCTAACTATTAGAGCTAATTTTCCATTCAATTTGTTAGCGGACACCATGTCGCATATGGAGAGCCCCTGTGTGCCTAAACATTGGAGCTCCCCAACAAGTGACCCCATTTTGGAAACTAGACCCCCCAAGGAAAAAATCTAGATGCATAGTGAGCACTTTCAACCCCCAAGTGCTTCACAAATTAGTCTGTAAAAAGGAAAAAAAGAAGATTTTTGTGAAAAAAAGTACTTTTTCATTTTTACGGATCAGTTTGTGAAGCACCTGGGGTTCAAAGTGCTCACTACGCATCTAAATACGTTCCTTGGGGTGTCTAGTTTCCAAAATGAGGTCACTTGTGGGGGAGCTCCAATATTTAGGCACATAGGAGCTCTCCATACATGACATGGTGTCCACTAGCAATTGGAATTGTAAGTGGATACCATGTCGTGTATGGCGAGCCCCTGTGTGCCTAAACATTAGAACTCCCCCACAAGTGACCCCATTTTGGAAACTAGACACCCCAAGGAATTTATATAGATGCATAGTGAGCACTTTGAACCCTCAGGTACTTCACAAATGGATCCATAAAAATGAAAAAGTACTTTCTTTTCCACAAAAATTTTCTTTTTTCATTTTTACGGATTCATTTGTGAAGCACCTGGGGGTTCAAAGTGCTCACCACCCATCTAGATAAGTTCATTGGGGGGTATAGTTTTCAAAATGGGGTCACTTGTGGGGGAGCTCCAATGTTTAGGCACACAGGGGCTCTCCATACGCAACATGGTGTCCGCTAGCAATTGGAGCTAATTTTCCATTCAAATTGTTAGCGGACACCATGTTGCATACGGAGAGCCCCTGTGTGCCTAAACATTGGAGCTCCCCCACAAGTGACCCCATTTTGGAAACTAGACACCCCAAGGAATTTATATAGATGCATAGTGAGCACTTTGAACCCTCAGGTACTTCACAAATGGATCCATAAAAATGAAAAAGTACTTTCTTTTCCACAAAAATTTTCTTTTTTCATTTTTACGGATTCATTTGTGAAGCACCTGGGGGTTCAAAGTGCTCACCACCCATCTAGATAAGTTCATTGGGGGGTCTAGTTTTCAAAATGGGGTCACTTGTGGGGGAGCTCCAATGTTTAGGCACACAGGGGCTCTCCATACGCAACATGGTGTCCGCTAGCAATTGGAGCTAATTTTCCATTCAAATTGTTAGCGGACACCATGTTGCATACGGAGAGCCCCTGTGTGCCTAAACATTGGAGCTCCCCCACAAGTGACCCCATTTTGGAAACTAGACACCCCAAGGAATTTATATAGATGCATAGTGAGCACTTTGAACCCTCAGGTACTTCACAAATGGATCCATAAAAATGAAAAAGTACTTTCTTTTCCACAAAAATTTTCTTTTTTCATTTTTACGGATTCATTTGTGAAGCACCTGGGGGTTCAAAGTGCTCACCACCCATCTAGATAAGTTCATTGGGGGGTCTAGTTTTCAAAATGGGGTCACTTGTGGGGGAGCTCCAATGTTTAGGCACACAGGGGCTCTCCATACGCAACATGGTGTCCGCTAGCAATTGGAGCTAATTTTCCATTCAAATTGTTAGCGGACACCATGTTGCATACGGAGAGCCCCTGTGTGCCTAAACATTGGAGCTCCCCCACAAGTGACCCCATTTTGGAAACTAGACACCCCAAGGAATTTATATAGATGCATAGTGAGCACTTTGAACCCTCAGGTACTTCACAAATGGATCCATAAAAATGAAAAAGTACTTTCTTTTCCACAAAAATTTTCTTTTTTCATTTTTACGGATTCATTTGTGAAGCACCTGGGGGTTCAAAGTGCTCACCACCCATCTAGATAAGTTCATTGGGGGGTCTAGTTTTCAAAATGGGGTCACTTGTGGGGGAGCTCCAATGTTTAGGCACACAGGGGCTCTCCATACGCAACATGGTGTCCGCTAGCAATTGGAGCTCATTTTCCATTCAAATTGTTAGCGGACACCATGTTGCATACGGAGAGCCCCTGTGTGCCTAAACATTGGAGCTCCCCCACAAGTGACCCCATTTTGGAAACTAGACACCCCAAGGAATTTATATAGATGCATAGTGAGCACTTTGAACCCTCAGGTACTTCACAAATTGATCCGTAAAAATGAAAAAGTACTTTTTTTTCACAAAAATTTTCTTTTGTCCTCGATTTTTTTCATTTTCACATGGGCAACAGGATAAAACGCATCCTAAAATTTGTTGGCCAATTTCTCCTGAGTACACCGATACCTCATATGTAGTCATAAACCACTGTTTGGGCGCACCGCAGGGCTCGAAAGAGAAGGAGCGCCATTTGACTTTTTGAATGGTAAATTAGCTCCAAAAGTCAAATCGCGCTCCTTCCATTCTGAGCCCTGCCGTGCGCCCAAACAGTGGTCTATGACCACATATGAGGTATTGGTGTACTCAGGAGGAATTGCCCAACAAATTTTAGGATGCATTTTATCCTGTTGCCCATGTGAAAATGAAAAAATCGAGGCTAAAAAACATTTTTGTTGGAAAAATTAAAATGTCCATTTTTTGTTTCCACTTTGCTTTAGTTGCTGTGAAGCACCTGAAGGGTTAATCATTTTCTTGAATGTAGTTTTGAGTAGCTTGAGGGTGCAGTTTTCGGAATGGAGTCACTTTTGGGTGTTTTCTGTCATGTACACCCCTCAAATGGACTTCAAATGTGATGTGGTCACTAAAAAAATGGTTTTGTAAATTTTGCTGGAAAAATGAAAAATTGCTGATGAACTTTGAACCCTTATAACGTCCTAACCAAAAAATTTTTTTTTTCCAAAATTGTGCTGATGTAAAGTAGACATGTGGGAAATGTTATTTATTAACTATTTTTTGTCACATAACGCTCCGGTTCAACAGAATAAAAATGACAAATTTGAAAATTGTCAAATTTTCAAAATTTTTGCCAATTTTTTTATATTTTCACAAATAAACACAAAAATTATCGACCTAAATTTACCAATAACATGAAGCCCAATATGTCACGAAAAAACAATCTCAGAATCGCTAGGATCCGTTGAAGCGTTCCAGAGATATTACCTCATAAAGGGACACTGGTCAGAATTACAAAAAACAGTCTGGTCATTAAGGTGGAAATTGGCTTCGTCACTAAGGGGTTAAGGGAGATATAGTAATCACTGCTTTTAAGCACCCAAAAATGGTGGATGTGAAAACAGCAAATTTGCTAATCACTGGTTCGATGGACAAAAAGGTTGACTATTCAAAAACAAGGGCAGGAGTGTCATGGAGAGGTATTGGGCTCAGAGGGCCCTACTCAAGTCAAGCAACAAACAACAAGGAGACCCCCAGCAACAGTCTCCATTTTTCAAAGAAATTAGGCACAGCCACCACTTAAGTGGCATCAATTGCCCCAGACTTGAAATATTGAAATGGGGAGTTTAATGTAACACATTGAAAAGTACACAAACTTTTAGTCTCCCCAGGCTGATCAGGAGTGGAAAAGTCATTGCGGATCCATGACTTGTTAGTCTGTGTACACTGTTGCTGGACAGCTATGTGCACGTATTCGTCAGCACACTACCAGCAGCGCTGAACACACTTTCAGAGAGAACGCTGGCTGCGGGGAACGACAAAATCTCCAAGGCATGAGTGGCAATCTCAGGCCATTTATCCAGTTTTGAAGCCCAAAATGCACAAGGGTGCAGTTCCACAGTCCTGGCATCGATATTCAGCTGTAGATACTCCTGTACGATCCTGTCTAGGCGTTCACTATGTGTCAGACTTGTTCTCTCTTCTGGCGTTGCAAAGGATGGTTTAAAAAATTTGTGAAACAATTACACAAAATTGCTGTTACCAGATAGACTGTTACTGTTAACGTTTGAGTGATGATGATTCGACGTTCCCTGGGTTGGAAAGGTAGAACCGCGATACTCACTATGTGGACCACTGGTGTTTTGCGGAAAAGCAGTACTAAGATTGTCTAAAACAGGCGTGGGGAAACCTTTTCTGCCGGGGGCCTTATGGAAATCTCTACCAGCCTTTGGAGGCCACACAAAATGATCAACTTAAAAATTACCCAGCTGTATTTGGTTAAACAATCAACTACCCCCATAAGTGATGGCTAGGGCTTCTTCTCTTTGGCGTTGTTGATATTGATCATATTGCTTTTCAAATGCTTTTCCAGGTTTGCTAGGGCCATAGACATCACAGTAGAGGCTGGGGGCATAGAGATCACTGGGGAGTCTGAGGCTGAGGGCATAGGGATCAATGTGGAGCTGATTTGAAAAGGCAGATAGTGAAAACCCTGGCTGCCAGCCCAAGCACCGCAGTCCCCAAGAATCTGCCTGGGGACCGCAGAAAAGTTCATCAAGGGCTGCATGCGGCCCTGGGGCTTGAGGTTCCCCACCACTGGTCTAAAAGCTTCTGTTGATACCCTTGCATGCGTGCATCACTTTCCAGGGCAGACAGCATTTGGCCAAATTTACTCTTGTACCGGGGATCTAACAGTGTGGCAACCCAGTAGTCGGCATTATTTGGAATTCTAACAATCCGAGGATTATGTTGCAGGTAGTCCAGCAAGAAGGCGCTCATGTGTCTTGCCCATCCAGGAGGCCCAAGTCCTTATTGTGTTAGTGGCGACGGGGTAACATTCACGCTTGCTTCATATGCCCTCTCCCCCCAACCTTGCACAACAGAAATGTGATCAAGATCTCCCTCATCTGCTAAGTCTTCCATGCCCATCGCCTGTTCGTCCTCCAGTTCTTCCTCGGCTTCTGCATCTTCATCAACAGTTTGGCTGCTACCATGTGCCTTCATTGTTTCCTCTCCCCCACCCTCCCATGCCAGCCACCTTGGTGCTGCCAACCATTTGGACCTTTAAGATCTTGTTATCCCTTCCACATAGGCCTCCTCCTCTACTTCCTCCCCTTCCTCTTGGCCCACCACCTGACTCCGAATACGGGTTAAAGTGTGCTCCAGCATGTAGATGTACAGAATAGTCATGCTGATAATGGCATCGTCAGCGCTAAACATCTTAGTAGCCATTTGAAAACTATGCATAAGGGTGCAGATATCCTTGATCTGAGACCACTCCAGCAGTGTGATTTTACCCACTTCTGGATCGCATTGGCCCAGGCTATACCTCATAACACACTGCACCATGGCTCATCACTGCTGCCGCAGTCGCTGCAACAAGTGCAGAGTGTAATTCTATCGTGTCGGCACATCGTATTTCAGGCGTTGAACCGGCAGGCCGAAAGTGATACAAGTCATTGAGCTGCGGGATGCGAATGGCGGAAGTGAGCACACAGCGACTGTGCCCTCTGCAGAAGCGCATCTAGGCCGGGATAGTGGGCTAGAAATTGCTGAATTACCAGGTTCAAGACTGCAAATTTGCACTTCACTAAGGAAGTAGAGAAACTCCAGTGCCACATTTAAGCAGATTCCTCAAAGTCATAATTACCAACAAGCTTTTAATATAACTAAGGGATTTGTGCCAGATCAGAACCCCAAACTACAGACGCTGCGTTTCGGGGTATCTGCCCCTCATCAGTGTAGTGTGTGGGATATTCTGATCTGGCTGAGTGAGTGGGTTAAGACAAGGTCTGGGAACTTGCTATCAACCTTATGGAGACAGCGAAGTAGGTGAGGAGATTATAAGCCACTTCCCTCCTCTCAGATATATGCAAATATGCAAATTTGCACTTCACTAAGGAAGTAGAGAAACTCCAGTGCCACATTTAAGCAGCTTCCTCAAAGTCATAATCGCTTCAAGACGTTAGCCATACAAAGCACGTGTATCACCTTGCCCCATCGAAGGGCCGAACCCACGTTTGCAGCATTGTCGCACACGGCCTTCCCTGGCTGCAGGTTCATTGGAGACATTTATTGATTAAACTCGATTTCCAGAGCTGACCACAACTCCTTAGCGGTGTGACTCACATTTCCCAGACATTTTAAATTTCTCCTCCCTCTCCTTCCCTACAACACCACCACCTCTCCCCAAATGCAATCATCCTTGTAGAAAACTAAAACACATACATTTAAACTCATTCTCTGAATCCCTTCTGCCTCTTGCGAACATAGCTTCCCTGCATGATGCGGATGCTGCCGTCACCCTATATAACACCACTATAACTTCTGCCCTTGACTTGGCTGCTCCCTCACATACAATAAAGCTCACCCAAGCAGGCAACCCTGGCACACCACCCTCACCAAAGAACTTAGACAAGCTTCCAGGGTCACCGAGCGGAGATTAAATAAATCCTATTCCGCGGAACACTTCGCTTCATTCAAACAGTCCCTCACTATCTTCAAGTCTACTCTTGCCACAGCAAAACAAGTTTATTTCTCTTCTCTAATACCTCCCTGTCTCACAATCCCATACAACTATTTAAAACCTTCAATTCCCTACTCCATCCCCCGCCACCTGCTCCCTCCCCTCTTATCTCTGAAAAAGAAGGCAAAATCATCAGCAAACAAAAGATCGAAAACATAACAGTCAGCTTTGACCCTCTGTCCCCGCAGCCTCTCCCCACAACATCATTTGCCTCTTCTTTCAAAGCCAGCTTCTCCACTGTGACAGAAGAACATCTTTCCTCCCTTATGTCAAAATCTCACCTCACCATCAGCACCCTTGATCCACTTTCATCCCATCTCATTCCCAGCCTCACCTCAGTCCTCATCCCAGCCCTAACCCATCTCTCACTACTGGTGTCTTCCCTTTATCCTTCAAACATGCCTTGATCACACCCACAGTCAAAAAGCACTCCCTCGACCAATCCTCTATTTCCAACTACCACCCTGTGTCACTTCTGCCCTTTGCATCGAAACTACTGGAACACCACGTCCACCTCGAGCTGTCCTCCCACCTCTCCTCCTCCCTCTTTGACCACTTTCAATCTGGCTTCCGACCGAACCACTTCACTGAAACAGCCCTAACCAAAGCGACCAATGACTTAATAACCGCCAAGAGCAAATGGCACTGCGCCGTTCTCCTGCTCCTTGACCTATCTTCCACTTTCGACACTGTAGACCAGTGGTGGCGAACCTATGGTACGCGTGCCCGCGTTGGCACGCAGAGCCGCCTCCGCTGGCACGCAGCCTCGCCACCACACTGCCGGTTTGATCAGCCGGCGTGTGCCGCGCCGCCGGCAGATCTAAGCTGTATCTGAGCAGAGGAGACATTTCTCCTCTCTCAGACACTTCTAAGCCCGCCCTCCCGGCCAGCGTCATGTGACAGCGGTCACGTGACGCGCTCGGCATCACGTGACCGCCCTCAGTGCTGGAGAGGAGACAGGATGCAAGCTGCAGCAGCGGTGAAGAAAGGTGAGTATGAAAGTTTTTTTTTTTTTTCACCAGCAGCCAGGATGGGGCCATACGAGGAGGAGGATGATGATGGGGCCATACTGTGAGGAGGAGGATGATGATGGGCCATACTATGAGGAGGAGGATGATGATGGGGCCATACTGTGAGGAGGAGGATGATGATGGGGCCATCCAAGGAGGAGGAGGATGATGGGGCCATACTGTGAGGAGGATGATGATGATGGGGCCATACTGTGAGGAGGAGGAGATGATGGGGCCATACTATGAGGAGGAGGATGATGATGGGGCCATACTATGAGGAGAGGATGATGATGGGCCATACTGTGAGGAGATGATGATGGGGCCATACTGTGAGGAGGAGGATGATGATGGGGCCATCCAAGGAGGAGATGATGATGGGGCCATACTGTGAGGAGGAGGATGATGATGGGCCATACTGTGAGGAGGAGGATGATGATGGGGCCATACTATGAGGAGGAGGATGATGATGGGGCCATACTATGAGGAGGAGGATGATGATGGGGCCATACTATGAGGAGGAGGATGATGATGGGGCCATACTATGAGGAGGAGGATGATGATGGGGCCATACTGTGAGGAGGAGGATGATGATGGGGCCATACAAGGAGGAGGATGATGATGGGGCCTTACTATGAGGAGGAGTGATGATGATGGGGCCATACTATGAGGAGGAGGATGATGATGGGGCCATACTAGTGAGGAGGAGGATGATGATGGGGCCATACTATGAGGAGGAGGATGATGATGGGGCCATACTATGAGGAGGAGGATGATGATGGGGCAATACTATGAGGAGGAGGAGGATGGGGCCATACTATGAGGAGGAGGATGATGATGGGGCCATACTATGAGGAGGAGGATGATGGGGCAATACTATGAGGAGGAAGATGATGATGGGGCCATACTATGAGGAGGAGGATGATGATGGGGCCATACTATGAGGAGGAGGATGATGGGCCAATACTATGAGGAGGAGGATGATGGGCCAATACTATGAGGAGGAGGATGATGATGGGGCCATACTATGAGGAGGAGGATGATGGGGCAATACTATGAGGAGGAGGAGGATGATGGGGCAATACTATGAGGAGGAGGATGATGATGGGGCAATACTATGAGGAGGAGGAGGATGATGGGGCCATACTATGAGGAGGATGATGATGATGGGGCAATACTATGAGGAGGAGGAGGATGGGGCCATACAAGGAGGAGGATGATGGAGCAATACTATGAGGAGGAGGATGGGGCAATACTATGAGGAGGAGGAGGATGATGGAGCAATACTATGAGGAGGAGGCTGGGGCAATACTATGAGGAGGAGGAGGATGATGGGGCAATACTAGGAGGAGGAGGATGATGGGGCAATACTAGGAGGAGGAGGATGATGGGGCAATACTAGGAGGAGGAGGATGGATGATGGGGCAATACTAAGAGGAGGATGGATGGATGGATGGATGGATGGGGCAATACTAAGAGGAGGATGGATGGATGGGGCAATACTAAGAGGAGGATAGATGGATGGATGGATGGGGCAATACTAATAGGGGCAGGATGGGGCATATTATTATGTCATGGGGCAGGATGGGGCATATTGTTATGTGATAGGGCAGGATGGGGCAATACTAACAGGGGGCAGGATGGGGCATATTGTTATGTGATGGCAGGATGGGGCATATTATTGTGTGATGGGGACAAGGATGGGGCAGATTACTATGTAATGGAGGCAAGAATAGGGCAATACTACCAGGGGGCAAGTTGGGGCATATTACTATGTGATGGGGACAATGGTGGTGCAATAATACCAAGGGACAAGGATGGAGCACATTACTGCTGGATGGGGCATATTACTACATGGGGACAAGGATGAGACACATTACTGCAGGATGGGGCATATTACTTCAAGGGGACACGGATGGGGCATATTACTACAAGGGGAGAAGGATAGGGCATTACTGCAGGATGGGGAATATTGCTGCAAGAGGACAAGGATAGGGCATTACAACAGGATGGGGCATTACTACATGATGGGGCAGGATAGGGACATTACCACAAGGGGACAAGGATGGGACATTCCCAAGGGACAAGGGGGCACTACAAGGGATAAGGATGAAGACATTACTACAAAAGGGGGTCAGGATGGAGATCAACTCAAGAGAGGGTCAGGATGGAACATATAGCTAGGAGAGGATCAGAATGGAAAGCAATCTAAAGTGATCAGAGGCAACTAAAGGAGAGGATCAGAATGGAACATACTAGAAGAGAGGTCAGGATAGAACATACTAGAAGGAGTGATCAGGATGGAGCACATTACTACAAGGAGAGGGTCAGGATGGAAATACTAATGATCAGACTAGAATGAGGAGCGATCAGAATGGAGCACATTAACAAGGAGAGGGTCAGGATGGATCAAACTAGGAGATCAAATGGAGCAAAGCTAGAGGAGCGACAGATGAGAATAATCAGGAGGGGTCAGGATGGGACACATTACTAGAATGAGAGGGTCAGGATAGGACACATTACTAGAAGGAGACGATCAGAATGGAGCACATTACTACAAGGAGAGGGTCAGGATGGAGCACATTACTACAAGGAGAGGATCTGGATGGAGCCCGTAACTAGAAGGAGAGGGTCAGGATGGAGCACATAGCTAGAAGGGGAAGGACAAGATGGAGCACATAACTACAATGGGAAGGTCAGGATGGGAAACATTACTACATGGAGAGAGTCAGGATGGAGCACATAGCTACAAGGAGAGGGTCAGGATGGGACACATTACTGCAAGGAGAGGGTCATGATGGAGATATTACTACAAGATGAGGACCATGATTTCAGTATGAAATCTGCTTGTATTCCATGATCAAATCTATCTCCTATCTGTCTAATATTCTGCATTTTTTCCATACAGATCAATCCACCTGCTGTTTCTAGAAAGGGCAGTGGGAGCGGCTCAGCTTCAATGTGCAGTACACATGAGCTGTCTGACCACTGCCGAAGAGAAGAGAAGACTGCAAAGGTAAGTTTAAAATCAATTAATTGTTAAAATAATTGAATTGATCATCAATGTTTCAGGACTACAAGCCCTGCACAGGGAAGAGAGTTAGCATCTGCTGGCTCTCCCCCCTGTGCAGCGCTTGTGATTACCACTGCTGTAATTTAGGTTGTATTATCGTGTTGGCACTTCGCCATAAATAATTTTGTTTTAGGTTGCAGTTTGGGCACTCGGCCTCAGAAAGGTTCGCCATCACTGCTGTAGACCATTCCTTTCTGCTACAGATCCTTGAATCTCTTGGTATCGCTGACCTGGCCCTTGCTTGGATCTCTTCATACCTTTCAGACTGGACATTCAGCGTCTCCCTCTCCCACACTGCCTCCTCACCTTACCCTTTATCTGTCGGGGTCCCATTAGGCTCAGTTCTCGGACCCCTTCTTTTCTCCGTCTACACCCTCAGTCTGGGACAACTCACCGACTACCTCGGTCTTCAGTAACACCTCTACGCTGACGACACCCAGATCTCTCTCAGGACCTGACATCTGCTTGTTATACAAAATCCCACACTGTGTCCGCTATCTCATCCTTCTTTTCTACTCGCTTTCTGAAACTGCACATGGACAAAACTTAACTCATCGTCTTTCCTCCAACCAACTCTCCCCCCCACCTGACCATCACATCACAGTCAACGGCTGCTCAATTTCTCTAGTCCCCCATGCTCGCTGCCTCGGGGTTATCCTCAACTCTGCCCTCTTCTTTAAGCCATACATCCAAACCCTAGTCACCTCCTGCCAGCTCCAACTCAAAAATATCTTCCGGATCTGTTCTTTTCTTGACCCCAACACTGCAAAAACACTTGTTCACACCCTCATCATCTCCCGCCTCGATTACTGTAACCTCCTGCTCACTGGCCTCCCCTCCTGCTCTCTTGCTCCACTCCAATCAATCCTACACTCTACGGCCTGTCTAATACACCTGTCACCCCGCCATTCCCTTGTCTCTCCACTCTGCCATGCCACCCCCCATTTCTCAGAGGAAAACCCTAGCCATGACAACCTTCAAAAGAAACTTAAAGACTCACCTCTTCCGGCAAGCCTACAACCTATTGTGAACTGCGGTCCACCACACCACCGGACCAGCATTACTCTCTCTTATTGTATCGTCTCCCCCCTTCAAAGATTGTGACCCCGTGCAGACAGGGTCTTCACTCTGTCTGTACCTGTGTACATCATTTTGTCTGTTCCTTGATCATGTCTGTGTATCCTTCCAAATGTAAAGCGCCATGGAATCAATGCCGCTATAACAATAAATAATAATAATAATTTTAACATAACACTGCCTGATGGCATTGAGCCCTGCTGCCAGCATAGTAAGGAGGTGTGCTGTATTCCTTCAGTGCAGTTTGACCGCGTGTCACATTACCAGGCAGGATTTGGGCGCAGGTGGAGGACCTAGAAGAAGTGCAGGAGGCAGAAGCAGTGGAGGAACTTCTAGATAGAGGTTTGATGCACAACCCGTGGGCATGGCAAGATTTGTACAGTAGCCCCTTCTCATGCTATCACCATAGTCACCCAGTGCCCAGTCAGGCCATGTAACGCCCCTGGCCATACTTACGCATCCAGGTGTCTGTGGTGCAATGCAACCTGTCACACAGTTTCTCAAGGTAGTGATGATGCTGTGTACAACATGCTGGTGCAGCACAGGCACAGCTTTCTTCGAGAAGTAGTGGTAACTGGTCATCTGGTACTAGGGCACTGCGACGGCCATAAGGTCTCAAAAATCCTCTGCATCCACCAGCCAGAAAGGCAGTATTTCCATAGCAAACCGCTAACTTTAAGACCACCCGGGAAGTCAAACTAAGGCAGGGAGATAGGGACAAGCTTAATAAGTCTAATCTACCTGGTAACAACAGGGAATTTCCTGACTGGAGTAAAAATACACAATGCAAAGAATAGACATTACAGGTTGTTCCCATTTCGTGGGACACAACACTCCCAGTCTGAAATCGTTCGATTTCACAAGTCTTGTATGACGTACAGAGTTGACCTGTCCCTCGACATCATGAAACCTGTAACGAGAGGAGAGGGAAAACAAAATGCAACAGTAATGCAGTAAATTCAAGTCCATGCTTGACCGATGACACATAGTCCTTGTGTAGAAAATGAAAAAATAAATTAATTCAAGTTCAACAAACCCATCTTTGGATTGGGGAAGCCGCAAACGTGCCAACTCTTCCACCAACCCAACAGTCCAATGGTAGAAATTCTAGTCCGACAGAAAAGTTAACAGTCAATTGGGGATGCTGACAGTTTTGTGTCCTGGTACGTCAGGGGTAGGAAGAAGTGCACTCCCCGCCATAGCAGAGTCCATCAACAAGTTTAGTTCACGTAACTCCTGCACGAAGTAGCCACCAGGTGATGCACTTGAACCGAGTGTCAGCCTGCACAATGGCTGACCAGGTTGGAGAGTGTCCGGGTTGATGAAACCTTAGCCCTTGTCCTGGCACCTGGAACACACTGCTTGTGCTGTAGGTTGGCCTGAGAGTTTTTTCCAAGGCTCTGGTTCCTTCTGTTCGAGTTCGTGCATGGCAACAATAGAGCAAAGTTTGTTGGATGGCCATCCTGGGGGTCGTGACCCGAGTCTTGTTCTCCACACAGCTAGCTGATGGTCAGTGGGGAGGGGATGCCACTGTTCAGGTGTAGCTCTCTTGGTTTCAGCTGTTCGCGCAGCAGCATAGCTCCAGCTTTGGTATGGTACATGCAGGTTTCAAGTCAAGCTTGGCCCTGTCCAGGGTGGAACTGCATTGTACCTTTTTGCTGAGGCATTTGCTGTTCCTGAGGCATTCAGAGAGATTGCTGCAGTTGTAGCCTTCGCAGATACGTGGTAGGAAATGTAGGCTTGATTCTTGAGCTGAAAAAGTCTTTAGATAATATCGGTGCCGGACTCTGAGTTACTGTATAGCCTTTAGAGACTTCTTCCCAGTCTCCCACCTGTGTTGTCTCTGAGATGGTGACGTAGTGTTCCTGTCGATGCCCTTGATGGCAAGCTCTCTCAGCAGTACAATGTTTTGAACTGTAATGGATGTCCTGATCCCAAGAGGATTGTGGATGTTGTTTCCAACAAGTGAGACTCCTCGTTTCATAGGAAGTTCATTACAGAGCGAAGCTTGGAAGGTGAACGTACCTTGTTCAACATCCGGGGGTGTGCTGAGGTTGGGATGCATGGGGAGAACACCAAGACCTTCAGTAAGAGGTAGACAGTTGAGGGAGAGGCTCTTACCTTGAGCACTGAAGTCTAGCACGGCCTAGGCGTCACAGGTTGGGAACTTAGCAGTTGTTTGCTGTCAATCCCTTGGCAACTCAGTCATTGCAGGAAGAGAAGGTGAGGGAGCTACCCAACTGTTGTAGTTGTCTTCAGTGGGTTTGATGCTCGTGACCCTGATGATCACCTTGTCTTCCTCTGAAGGTGACGAGTCGTTGACCTGGTTTGCAGGGTAGAGGTGCTGTTGACTTAAGGTTGTCGTCTTGAAGATAAAGCAGGTTTGAGTTATTAGATGGTTGTTGTTGCCAACTAGTGTCGTTTGGCTTCTCCTTTACCCAGCAGTGATTAGGGTATGGCAGAAGGGACACGTTGTGGTTGTCTGACGTGATGACGGTTTTGTAAGAAGTGCGGTTGCTTGGCTTCTTTGTCTGGTCACTACAGACGTCACCAATGATCACCCAGCCTAGCTCGAGGCACTGAGCGTACGGTTGATCAAGTTGACCAAAGATTTGCCCTGCGCAGTCGTATGATGTCTCTTTCGAGGAGATTTAAGGTGTCTGCCTTGTTGTCCGGGGCAGGTATCTCACTGGCTATGTCCTTGAGGTGAGGAACCTGAAGAGCCGCTTTTGGTGTTGGGATTTCTTCCCTGTTGAAGGGTATTTGGTTGCAGTCTGTGAGTGTGGGAAGTGGTATCTCCTTGCAGCCCAAGAGAGAAATTGTTGTGAGGCCGCTGACCCTTCTTCTAGTGACTTTTGTTACACTGTTGCAGGTGCCCAAGGTGTAGGGATAGGCGTTTCCCTTTAAAGCTGAACAAGTCGAAGAGTTCTGACCTGGCCAGTGATTTGTTGCTCTGGTCATCCAGGCTGACGTACACCTTGACTGCCTTTTCTGGATGACCTCCAGGATACACCCTTGCTAGACAAATCTTTGCGCAGGACATGTCGCGAAGACCTTCTCCACAGACCTTGGGGCATGAGGCAGATACTGTGAGATGGTTTGCAGCTTGGCCTGTACTCCCACCATGACTTGTGGTGGGAGAAGGCATAGACGTTGAGTCAGGTTGTGACGGATGGAGCGCTTGTATGTGGTCTTCGCTGTCGATGACACAATCCTTAGCAATGTGTTCGATAGAGGCACAGCACCTGAAGCATACTCCAAACTTCAAGAGTTCATTTCATTCTTCAAGTGGTTTCTTCCTGAAGCCGATACATTTCTTCAGGGGATGCGTCACTTTGTGGATAGGACACTGGCGGTTCGAGTCTTCTACCTTCTGACCTTCACTGCCTATGTCTGGTGCTGATGTCTGTGTAGTCAGAACTTAGAACCCTTTTGTTGACACCGGACCACTGTGGTTTTTGTCGTGAGAGCGTGAACTCGCGTACTTAGGAGATGACGCAGAACCGCTGGGTTCTTCATAACAGAAGCTGTGGTTGTTTTTGCACTCTGCAATCTCCTTGATGAAGTGACAGAAGAAGGAAAACGCAGAGGAGGAGACTTGGTGTGGTATTTTGTAGTTTGACCCTCGCATAATCCACTCTTCTTGGATGTTGTAAGGCAACTTGGCAACAATGGGTTTCACCCCATGAGCGGTGTCCAGGTAGCCAAGGCCAGGTAGATTTGTATCTGTCTTGGCCTGCTGGAGCTCAGACAGCAGGTCATTGAGTTCATGGTACTTTAAAGCATACTTGTTGGATATTTTAGGAAAGTCATGTAGTTGTTTAAGCAATTCGTCTTCAATTGCTTAGGGACTGCCGAAACCTCTCTCTAGTTTGTCCCATGCGGTTGCAAGACCAGTTGTTGGGTTGCTGAAGTAAACAGACCTGAGTGTCTTGATTCTCTCTGTAGACCGTGGCCCTAGCCACCTGATTAGCAGATTCAGCTCTTCAGTCGCGGTAATGCCAAGGTCACTCGTTGCGGGTTTGAAGGCACATTTCCACCCTCTGTAGTTTTCAGGCTGGTCGTTGAACCTTGTGAGACCAGTGTTGATGAGTTCTCGGCGTACCATGTACCTGGCAAAGTTGGACAAGTCTGTTCTTTCTGACCTTGGGGGCACATTCGCTGACTGAGGGACGCTGGTTGCATAGTTCGTAGCTTCTTGTTTCAGGATTGTGGGAAGGTACAGAGTGGCATAGGCATTTAGACCAGCAACTGGTGTGGTGTGTACAGTCTCTGTTGTATACGCGGCTGGAACTACACAGTTGTCAGGAGTGTAGTGCCTTGCTGGCATGTTGGGTTGCATGTGGACATACAGAGGTTGCTGAGGTGCAGGTTCTGGTTGTGCACTGAAGTGTGAAGGTGGTTCAGATTTGAATTCAAAGAAGTTCAATTGATAAAGTTCAACTTTATCAATCACATAGACCTCAAGACACACAGACAATATATACATTGACAATTAAAGACAAGTAAGCACACATGTGAAACCTCAGTCTATACAAGGTAAATTAGGGCATGGTATTCCCATTGTAAGTGCAACCTGCAATCCAAGGGAAGACTGAATGAAAACTCCTAGAAGGAAAATTCCTTAAAGGAAAACTCCTTAAATGTTCAATGTGAAACATGTACACCATTACTTCATATAATAATACAATGCTAATGAGGTTGCACTTACAATGGGAATACCATGCCCTAATTTACCTTGTATAGACTGAGGTTTCATATGTGTGCTTACTTGTCTTTAATTGTCAATGTATATATTGTTTGTGTGTCTTGAGGTCTATGTCATTAATAAACTTTATCGAAACACGTCTGACCGGGTTGTCCCCACAAGATGCTGCTTTTAATTTTCATGTGAGCTCCAAATAAAGAAATAATCCATTGAGGAAATACGGACCCAGTGTGCTGAACTTCTTTGAATTTGTCTATCAACCTGGTGGTTACCAGCTACTTTGCACACCTGGGATGGGATCATTGGAGGCGAGGGCGAGCTACCTGTTTGGATTCATTCAATCACTCAGATTTGAATGTCTGAGGTGTGTTGGACTGACCTGTGAAGGTGGATCAGCGTCTTGATGCTCTGGAGATGTGTTGTCGCCGACGGGAATGTTGGTGTCGATTGGCAGTTTGTTGGCTTGGCTCAGCACATTGTCTTTTGTGCTCTTAAGGGGGGGGTCTTCCATGTCAAGTTCATACACACTGATGCTGCCTCCTTGTCTCCCAACCAGAGCTTGTTTCAAGACCTTTAGCCTTGCCATGGCTGCCGCATGTTCACATTCCCTCTGCAGGACTTTGACTTCTGCCTTTTTACGTGCAGTCTCTGCTTCCATCTCCGCTTCCTCTGCTTCGATGTCTGCCTTCTTGCGGGCAGTCTCTGCTTTCTTGCGTGGTGATTCGACGACTGCACTTGTTTCTATCTCTGCTTTCTTTTGAGCAAAGACTGCTTGTACCTTCATGGTTTCTGCTTCGACATGTGCCTTTATAAGCTGCTCACTGAGGGTTGAGTACCTTGATGAGCCCGATTTGAGTGAGTGCCGTGAGCTCTTAACAGACCTGGATTAAACAGACCTGGATTTGTGAGATGCCCCTTCTGACATTTGCGCTCTAATCACCAGTCCCTTAGATATTTGTATGCTCATACTTACACCATCAGGGGCAAACAGACAGCTTTAAACTCGGCTCGAAAGATGACTTGTAGGAAGACAGGCGAAGTACAGTAGTTTTCTTCCAGAATCTTGTGTTAAGTTCAACGCAACAGCAGGTGAAAAGGAATAATCTGTACAGGGGTACAGACATGCGTCTTCAGCAATAGCTTCTCTAAACTAAACTGGGGAAGAATCTAGTACAGAGCCAATCGATTGTGGGAAAAATACACAATGCAAAGAATAAACATTACAGGTTGTACCTATTCGTGGAACACAACAAGCAGCATCATTACCCTTAGCTTCCTCTTAGGGGTCCATCTTGTGGATTATGTTTTTCTCCACAAGAAATTTTAAGCTGCACTATCTACAGTTGAGGTCACTTAACTTTTCAGTCTAGAGATTTGGACAGGAAGGGTCATCATCTAAGTCCAGAGATTTTGGTGGCCTCTCCAGCCTGTAAACTCTGGCCCAAATTAATTTTAGCTATGAAAAAGGGCCAACAATGCTCAAAGTAATGGGGCAGTTTTGGGTGGAGCAGCATGTAGTGATTTCATGGCAATATGGGGACTGCTTGATTATGACATGGCTGAACTACACTGCCGATAAAGCAACCACAGGTGGTGACTGAGAAGAATCTGTGATCTCTCTGCATTTAATGGTCACTACTCACCTGTGCTGTTTTCTGTAGAAATCTCAGTACACCACTCATAAAACCACACATATGCCTCTGTAGTATTAATATGGGTCACATCTTCACCCTGAAACAAAGATTGTACAAGTCACAGACAGATGAATATGTCCCATCTATGATCAGCTGTAATCCTGCCATTGCCACCATTCTCATTACATAAGTATAAGTATAAAACATATAATACTGGAGGATAAAACAAGACTGAACACAAGACCTTCACAGCCGTCTACACATCATAGGGAGAGTTCAAGAAAGGCCTGGGAAGCCTAAATCAGGCAGACAGGCCACATGACAATTACAGAGGGGCAAGAGTGAAGGGGTTAAAAAGGGGCTTAAGGGGAGTAAGGCTAGCCTGCACTGTGAATGTGCAGGGGATTGGATTGGTGAGTGGAATAAGGAGGCAGGATTATGGAGGGGGTATATATGGAGTGGCAAGGCGGAAGTACCTCGTCTTGTGCTGTTGGAACCGACAGAGGATGTGCAGGAGCTGCAGCAGTCCGATTCATCCATCCACCCCGGATGGTGGATAGTGCTGAAAAGAGGTAAGTTCAGGGGCAGCTGAAAGCGCCTGTGCTCCACGGTAACACTGGGGCCAGCTAGGTATGGGCTGGGATGGGCCCTAGTTTCCTAGCTGTGGAGGAGTGATGAACTGCATCCTGCCCCAGGAGCCCACTCTGCAGCGATCCTTTGGGGGGTCCTGATGATTGCGAGCCACAACTGATCAAAACTGGGCATTTCAGCCCCACAGACCCCTTCTGGTCTGCGACCTGCAGGCCCCGGCCAGATTTGTGGCGGCCCCCAGTGATGTGCCGGCTGGGGTTAATGCCCAGCATCTTGATTTGGTGGGAGCCTTCCTGCGTCGGCAGGGGAGAAGCCCGCAGCAATATCTGTGGGATGAGGAGCGGTGGGGCCTGCGACATGCAGGTTCCAGCTCTGGGATCCGAATTACTTGGCCTCCCTACAGTTAGCAGGGAGGATAGAGGCTGTGACCCAGATGCTGGTTCCGGCTCTGGGATTTAGATTACCGTATATACTCGTGTATAAGCCGAGTTTTTCAGCCCAAAAATTGGGCTGAAAAGTCACCCCCTCGGCTTATACACGGGTCAATACGGTAATCCTATGGTGGGGAGGCTGGAGGAGGCGGGGGGAGGCTGATGACTGAGCGGCCCATCACGTGGTGCCGCTCATTAGATATGCACGGCTCCCCCCGCCCATCACAGCGGCAGGGGGAGCCGTGCATACAGCCCCACAGTGTATACAGGCAGCCCCCCAGTGGCACTAGCCCTCCCATCATGTGAATAGCCCCCCACACTGTGCAGAGCCCCCCTCTGCATTATCTTACCATCCAGGGTCTTCTTCACCGCGGGTCCTGCAGTCATCATCGCGCGCTGTGTTCAGGTCTCATGTGACCCGGCGCGATGACGTCATTCCACTGAGACCGCCGGGTCACATGAGACCGGGAACACAGCGCGCGAGGATGGGCTGGAGGACCCGCGGTGAAGACGACCCTGGATGGTAAGATAATGCAGCGGGGGGCTCTGCAAAGTATAGGGGGCTCTTCACATGATGGGGGGCGAGTGCCACTGGGGCCTGCTGTATACCCCTGGGGGCCTGCTGTATACCCCTGGGGGCCTGCTGTATACTATACTGCTGGGGCCTATATACCACTGGGAGGGCCTGTATACCACACTACTGGGGGCTGTATACCTGTGCTGGGGTCCACCCTCGGCTTATACGCGAGTCAATAAGTTTTCCCAGTTTTTGGGGGCAAAAGTAGGGGGGTCGGCTTATACACGGGTCAGCTTATACATGAATATATACGGTACTTGGCTTCCCTGCAGTCAGAGGGGAGGGTAGAAGCTAAGACTCGGATGCTGTCTGACAACCCCCCCATCCCCCTCCCAGGTGTTGGCAGCCAGGGTCTAACCTGGCATGCGCTGGGGGGGAGCAAGCGGCCTACTGTGGTCGGTAGGGGGACAAGAAGCTGGTGGCTTGTGGATGCACCCAGAATCTCCGGTGGTGTCATGCCACACAGGGCCGTGGGGTGCTGTTCACGGCAGACAAAAAAAGGTGAAGCAGCTGATGTGTACAGGGTGCGGTGACAGAGGAGTGTGAGCGCTGATGGCGGCAATTTGGTCCTCTGGAGGCCACCCCTGAATTCACAAGGGGCCCATGGTCCAGTGGTGTCTCGGTGTCTGACTCGCCGATTGGGGAGCGACAACAGAAAGATTCTGCAGCACTGAACCCGAACTTCTCCGATGCAGCTTGGTAAGGAGATAGCAATTTCATCATTTGTTGTGCAAGGTATAGTGGTATGGGATTTTGGTAATGGTGGAATTCAGTTTAGCAAGGGCTCTGGGGGGACAAGAGGGTTGGACGGATTTGGGAGGTCAGTTAGTGGACATATTAGAAGGTGGGTGCTCGAATGGGTGGTACATGGTACTACGCATTCTAGATGGCTTCTGGTGGAGTCATCTCCAGTTGGGAGGGGGCTATTGAAGTAATTTGAGGTGGCAGCAAATCAAAGACAAAAGACGGAGTTGAGCCAGGTAAACAATAAATCTCGTTTCAAGGGTAACCATTTGGGTGGCATATAGGTTATTCCATTGCAATTCCTCTGGGGTCGGTTGGCTTGGTTTTGTCAGGATAAGCAGAACAGGGGTGTTCGAGTGGTCGGGCGACCTTATAATTATAAACTTGATACCAAAGCTCTGAGTGCTCATCAAGGAAGGGTCATTAGATTACGGTCATGATGGTAGGAATTGCGCTGGTGATGAGGTTGAGGTTGGTGGCGTGTTCTATTCAGGGTCATAGCAGGAATCACAGGGCACTGCGTCTAGACAGTTGTTTTGGGGTTTTCTGAATTTGCAATTAATGAAATGAGCTGGTTCTTTAATTTAGGCAGAATGAGTCTGGGTGTGCAATATGGACCTTTAAGGGAGACAAATTGGGAAAGTGGATAAACAGGGACTGGTAAGAGGAGATGTGTGTTAGTGGTTTGGTATGAAGTCTGAGGAGTAAGAGGACTGCTCTTTGTATAAAAAGAAAAAACTTCAAGTGACCAAGGAGGCCATTTGAGACAGAATCCTATAAACTGTTCTAGTTGACACAGGCACTTGAAGTGACCAGGCCTATTGGAGCTCTGCTGCAGTGGAAGAGGGGCTTGCTTTGGATTTTCTAACCAACAAACGATCTTCCTGATCAGTTGTCTTGTGGGGTCTGCTGAACCTGGGCTTGTCAAACACATCTCCAATCTCTTCAAATCTTTTTTTAAGTCTTTGTACTTGACTCTGAGACACATTAAAGGTGCCAGTCACCTCTGCAGTGGATCTGGTCTTCAGCCTCTTGATAATCAAGGCTTTGGTCACATGGTGAATTTTTGCCATGTTGTCAGAGCTCAAGTTGCAGTTGGAGTGAAGGTCTGGGGTGCTGGGTTTCTTTTTAGACACACCCACTAATTAACCGATCATTTACTGAGCACAGGTGAGGATGTAAACTAGGATTGGGTGCATTATATGACCAGGCGACAACTTTTGTCTTGCCAAAATCTGACCATTCTGTGTTCATTAAACGATCAATATTTCAGCATTGATGCCAATTTATTTTCTTAGCCTAAACCACATTTCGGAGGGTTTCAGTTTTCTTAAGAGTAATTTATACAACCAATGGATGAATTTAACATCAGGTTATAAGCTTTTATTTACATAACATGGATAAGTGACATAACTGTCAGGGAGTGTAGTTTGTTTTGTGGTGGGGCATTCTACGATATGCAAGTTAGTGGAATCAGGAATAGGAAGGAGAAGACGATGGTTGGGTAGGTATGGAATAGGTTTTATGGAACAGTTGCGTTAGTGAATATAGGTGCTGGAAGGAGATTATTACAGTGGGCAAGCTTGATATGTGGGCTGCAAGGAGACATACAACAGTTGGGCAGCGTTATGTAAGGGCTGTAGTTGACATACAACAGTGGCAGTTTTATAGGCATGCGGTATGGCATAGTTTACCATAACAGACATAACAGTTGTTGCAGCCTGCATGTGGTTGCTGCTGGGAATACTCAACACTGGTGGCAATTTTGGGAAGTTTCCTGCTGGGCGTCAGTTAGCATTTGTCGCAGCTTTCTACAGTTGTGGTGGCTTGGCACAGGTCTGACGGCGACATTGGACAGTAGCAGTAGCGTTAGCCAGGTATGAGGTGATACCTGATAGTTGGGGCCAGATGACAAGTAACAGTTAATACAAAACCAAGGTTTGTTGCCCTTTCAGTGTTATTTTTTATTGCGGCGGTCAGCCGATTAGGGCTCCTCCAAAACACTAATTCATATATCATAGAAAGGAGGAGGGTTTGAGCCCTGCAATTCTTTCAATGCGTCAAAATGACCCATACTGCATTTATGATTTCACAGTAAAATTTTATTCAAGTTTCTCAAAAACAGTAAAATCTCAGTTCCTATAGATAGTATGTATAAATAACAAGAACATTGAATATTTCATATCTTTTTCATCAAAACGTGATCAAGTGTACAAAGTGAATGAGACATTAACGCCTCTAAACAATTGGGAATTTTAGACTCCTAACCTATTAATGGTAGGGCTTTGCTTCTTAAGAGCTGATTTTGATTATCCTAGGGTACACCACTAGGGGGTATGTTTTTTATATGCTGATTGCACTATAAACCTCTGTCGTGTTTATAACCTTAAGGCTATGTGCGCACTTGCCGGGTTTTGGGCGGTTTACCTGTGTAAACCGCCGGTTTTTTTACATTAGTTTTATGTAAATTTATGTTAATCCAAACCGGCGTTTGGATTAACATTAAAACCAATGTAAACCGACCAAGGCTGTGCACACACCGGCGGTTACACAGCCTCATCCGTTGCTAACCCGCAGGTTTCCCAGCGGGTTAGCAAAGAATGAGCATGTTCTATAAAACGCCGGTTCTTCAGCGGCTGCAAGCAGAATCATGCGCTGCTTCCAGCCGCTGCAGAATCGCCGCCGAGAACCCGCTGGGCAACCGCCGGCTCCCGCCCGTCACCCGCCCGGCTCCCGCCGCACATACCCGCCAGGAAGCCGGTGGACGGCGCCGGAGCTTCCTGGCGGTTCCGCCCAGCCGCCGCCGACCAACCCGCCGGCAAGTGCGCACATAGCCTTAAGGGTTGTATGAACCCATTTGTCTTCAGGTTTTAGCCAGGATCAAGATGCAGTGCAGATTAGGCCAGCATCCTGTGCCCTATCTCATTCTGCTTTTACATCCCAGAATTCCTGGTATGGGTCCCTCTATATATACCAGAGGTAGTTCATACAATCCCCCCCATAGGGTCCTATTCATATCTTATTGGTGACTCAGAGGAATATAGGAAAACATTGCAGCCCAAATTAAAGTGCAAGTGCATATGGACTAACTGCTCCATCCCACTGCTCATCCCAGCCCTTATAGCTTACCCATGTCCTAGGGGAGTCTGGTGTCCGGGTGCCCCCCAGGCGTGTTTCGCTGATAGTTTATCAAAGGGTTGTGCGTCAGTTAGCATTTGTCGCAGCTTTCTACGGTTGTGGTTGAGAGAAGAGTAACATTTGTGGTGGCTTGGCACAGGTCTGACGGGGACATGCGACAGTAGCGTTAGCCAGGTGTTGAGGTGATACCTGATAGTTGGGGCCAGATGACAAGTAACAGTTGTGGCGGTTTTATTCAGTTGCTGCTGGGCGACAGGTAATGTTGTAGCAGCTTTCAGTGGGTGCTGATGGGTGACAGGTAACATTCGTGGCAGCTTTAAGAGGGTGACGATGGGTGTGGCGCCCTGCTCACACAGGTAACCACAGACTCACCTACAGCACGGATCGATTTCCACAGTGGGTACACAGACACAAACAACACCTTCCACCCCAGCACAGTAGGGGGAGCCTAACCTGCTGCCCTTAGGCAAGATCCCCTATAAATACTGGTGTTGGGGGCGGAGTTAGTTAGAGTGTGCAGACACTACAAGAGCTGTGAAGATGTTCTGGTGGTCAGTGCTGAGCTAGGCCCGAGCCAGTGACCCTGAACAGCCATCTGGGTAGTCCTGCAGGGCCCAAGAGTGGGGTCGGAAGGCGAAGAGAAAAGAGAGAGTAAAGTGGGGACCTAGAAGCCATTGTTAGGTTCACTCCAAACAGCACCCTGAACACTGGAGTTCGAGTCTACTGGAGAGCACTTGGCCCAGTAGAGAATACCGGTCTACCGTGGAGACTTCAGTCTCCGGGCATCTGTGCAGTCACCAACCAGGGAGTGAGGCACCGCGGAGAGCGGAATAGCAGTAGTCCATCGAGGGTTTCCCGACGACAGCACAGGTGGTAATAGGAGAGCAGAGGAGGCCAGCCAAGTTTCACACGGGGCAGGGGCTTTACACACATGGGAAAAGAGACAAGGAGGCCTTATATCTGCTCACTGTGGAGACCCAGCAGTGCTTCCTGAACACCCGGCAATGACCTGGACATTTACCTGCAATTCCAAGAGTAAAAGGTAAAGAAATAACCAGTGGTGTGTGTGTTGGTTCCTTACCCGCGCCCCTGCCATCAACAGAGACTGTCCCGTTATTTAACAGCCCGGCCAAATCTCTGCTCCTTCCCTCATAATCATTGCCAAACTCCCCAGGATCCTGCTCTGCCCGTGGGGAGCTTCAACACCTAGCTGCCCATCCTCATCCCTGGAGGTCCCACGCAGCGTTGGTGCAGTCACCAGATACCACCAGTGGCGTCACGTGAACTTTATTCCCGTTTCAACTTTCCCTTTTTAAAGCAGACCAACCAGGGCCACGGGTCTGGGCAGGCCACCAGTGACATCCCAACAGCAGCAGAGGGCCCAGATACCAGACTTCCCATACCTTGGGGTGCGTCACTGGGCACCAATTAACATTCGAGGCAGCTTTATGCAGGGCTACTTGGTGATAGGTAACTTCTATAAAAATCCTATTCAGGTGGCTGGGTGATAGTTACCCATTAGATGGCTTTAAACAGGTGCTGGTGGGTGATGGGTAACATTTACACGGATTTGTTTGAGTGTTCTGGGTGACAGGTAACATTTGGGGTAGTTTTATCTGGGTGATGCTGGGTGAAAGATACCAGTTGGATAGCTTAATACAGGTGCCGATGGGTGAAAGGGATCACTTGTGGTGGGTTTAGATGGGTGCTGCTGGTGGGCAGGTAACATTTGGGCAGCTGTATTGGGGTGCTGCTGGGTGACAGTTAACAGTAGTTGCAGCCCTATACGGATGATGTTGGTGATACTTGACAGCAGTTGCAGTGTTATACGGGTGCTGATGTGTGACATTTAACATCTAGAGAAGCTTCATTTGGGTGCTGCGGGTGTTATGCCATAGTTGCTGCACTTTTATAATTGGTGTGGTGGGGGATGAGTAACAGTGGTGGCAGCCTTTTACTGGTGCGGCTGGTGATACCTAGAGGCTGTTGCAGTGTCATACTGGCGCTGCTAATGAGATATTTAATGGTGAGGGTACTTGAGGGGTGCTGCTGGTAATTCTTAGCAATTGTTGCAGCTTTATTCGAGTGCCGCTGGTGATACCTAACAGTTGTTTTGGCCAGGGCTGTGGAGTCAGAGTCGGAGTTAGTTTTGGTTGGAGTCGGAGTCGGTAGAAATGTACCGACTCAGACTCCAGCTTTAAAAAAATGTATTAATATTTCATAATTGAACTTTCATATGAATTTTATAAATGTTACTCAAATATATATGTTCTATCAAACTATGAACAACAGTGATAAGCAGTTGTGCTGGAGATAGAAACATTTCTTCTTGTGTGTCACTGTTCTCCACTGCCCTTCTAATCTTATACTTGGTTAACCTCATGCTGCCCCAACCCCCCTACTTACAATGTATGAAACTGAAAGTGAGAATATGTTGCAAATTCTTAGTAGTAAAGCTCCTCCTCGTCTAGACTAGATCATACTAGGTGTTCATCTCCCAAGCATCTCACAGCTGCCTGCTACTCAGAAGAGGAAGACTGTAAGAAGTATTATCCTTTCAACAAACTTTGCATCAGTTAACTGTGAGTACATGAGGAATGATAACAGTATTACTGACCACTATATCAGTTGTACGACCTGGCAATAATTTTGTACAATTGTTTTTAGGAAAAACAATTGTCATTTGGATTGTGAATGCAGAATTAAAAACCTGAGAATGTCAAAGAGGCATCACATTAAATCAGCTGTATTTGAACATTTCACCATCACTCAAGATGGAAAATATTATGTCTGTCAGTGTATGACAAATGATCCAGACGACAACAAATGCTGTCAAGCCAAGATCAGTGCATATTCAGGCAAAGATAAAAATGCTCCTACCAGAGCTTCTAATCTAAAGAGACATTTACAGCGCTTTCATCCATAAGTACTGAAAGCAGTGGAAGAGAAAGACTGCATCCAAACCAAGGAACCAGTGCCCAGCTCTTCCAGCCAAACAAAGGAGCAGAGAACTTTGCAGCCATCAGTTGCAAGATATTTTGTCAGTGACAAAGTTACCATGACAATGACAGTAGATACATTTAAAAAACAGATCATAGAGCTTGTTGTAAAGGATAGTGTGCCTATTTCATTATTTTCACGACCAGCTTTTATGTTTCTGAATGGGGAAATGGCCCGCAAGCTTGGTGTTTCTCTGGAGAGAGAGAGTATTAGAAAATTAGTAATCCAAGAAGCTTTTAAACATAAGGAAGAGCTTAAAAAAACTCTCAAGGGACGCTTTGTGTTTCTTAAAATGGATGCCTGCACACGTCACAGAGTGAACTATTTTGTCAATGTTCGATCTGTTTGTTGAAATAGTTACCAAGACATTGGCAGTAAAAGACACCAAAGCTCATCACACCAGTGAGTTTCTCCAGGTCTTGGTGGAAAAGGTTCTGCAAGACTATGAACTTAAAAAAAGAGCAAGTTCTTTCTGTCGTAACTGACAATGCTTCAAATATGATAAGTACTATTAAGCTAATGAATGAGTGTAATGATGGTGACCAGCAGCTAGAAGAACATTCTGGGTCCACAGACACAGAAATGTTTGAAATAGAGGAACACAGTATAACTGAGGAGCAAACTGGAGTTGCTTCAGATGAACAGCAACATGATAATTTAGATGATCTTGTTGAAACTGTGTCAATACGTTCTTTCATTCATCACATGCGCTGTGTTGTGCGTACGCTACAGCTGGCTATAAGAGACAGTCTGCAAGAAGGACATGCTGCTGCACTGATTGGAAAGGTGAGAAAATTGGCTACTGTTGCCAGAACCCCTAAAGTTGACTCAATTTTGAAGAGACGTGCTGGAAAAGGGGCAATTATTGATCAAGCCACGGGATGGGGCAGTACTTACTTAGGCTGCCTTCAGACTGCGGCAGTGTCCGGTCCGGGGCTGTCAGAAGTGACAGCCTGGACCGGAGTTTTCCTCCATAGAATCCTGTCGGGCAAAACGGAGCTGGATCCCGGCGGGTGTTAATTAGCTGCTATCCGGCTGCTGTGTCGCCGGATGAATCGTGCAGAAGTGGGGATTTTCTGCCGATTCCAAAACCGGTGCATGCACCGGTTTTGGAATCGGCAGAAAATCCCCACTTCTGCACGATTCATACGGCGACACAGCAGCCGGATAGCAGCTAATTACCACCCGCCGGGATCCAGCTCCGTGCAGCCCGACAGGATTCTATGGAGGAAAACTCCGCTCCAGGCTGTCACTTCTGACAGCCCCGGACCGGACACTGCCGCAGTGTGAAGGCAGCCTTAATGATTCAGTGCTTGGTTGAACTGAAAACCTTTCTTGCAGACATGGCTAACCCTCAACTGACGCTAAATGAAAGTCAGCGGAATCAGGTGACTGAGCTGGAAAAATTGCTAGAGCACCCATTTACAGTGACTAAAAAATTACAAGCAGAGGACTTAACTCCAGGTATTTTCTTAAAGGAGTGGAAGAACCTGATGTTTCGCCTGTCCCAAAGAGGAGGGTTAATTGCAAGTGGCATTGCTACATCAATGAAACGGAGAGAGGAGCTACTATTACAAAATAACATTCTTTTGGCAGCTGTTTATGTAGACCCAATGCATCGGATTCTTCTAGATGATCAACAGCTAAGTAAAGGAAAAGAAGCTCTGTTTGAAATAGCAGTAAGGATGAAAGGGTTGCCGAACAGTCAGGAGGAACAAGAAGAATTTGATCGTCCTGCCACATCTTCACCCTCATCATCAACTGATGAAGAATTTAATTTCGAAAAGTATTTGGATCACAAGGACCGTGCAAAGCATTCCCACATAGAAGAAGAGTCATCCCAATCAAAGAACACAGCCAGCACATTTCAGCAGAATTTTTCATGTGCACTAAAAGAAATTGAGAAATTTGACCGTTCATCAAAAATAACAGTGCAACAAGCGATTCCTCTGTATCCTGACATTGTCAGAGATGTTGCCCGAGTGGTTACTGCTTTGCCTCCAACCCAAGTTAGTGTAGAGAGGTTGTTCTCTGCTCTCAAAATAATTAGATCAGATTTGAGGGCATCCATAAAGGAGGATCTGACAGAGGCAATAGTGTTGAGCGAACATGCTCGGCACTACTCGTTACTCGCACGAGTATCACTGTACTCGGGCGACTCGCCGAGCACCGAGTAATCTCGCGATACTCGTGCTGTGCTCGTGGTCGTCATCTCTCCATGTTGGCGCTCTTTTGAGAGCCAGCCCACGTGCAGGGATTGGCTGACAGACCACTGCAATGCCACAGCCCTGTTAGTTGTGGTATAGCAGTGATTGGCCGGCCTGCACAGCGTCACCGAGCCTTTATAACTCCCGGCGCGCTGTGCTCGGCACACAGCCATCCAGACAGTGAGTGTAGGGAGAGTGTCTGCTGCTGATTAGGGACAGATTTGCGGCCCTCATAGGTAGATCCGGATCAGGGCTGCAAACTGCTGCTGACCACAACAGTCCTTCTCAGGACTAATCTAGGAGGACATAGGCAGGGTGATCCAGATCGGAGTCCAAGATTTCCAGTGACCAGAACAGTCCTTCTCAGGACTAATGTAGGAGGATATAGGCAGGGTGATACAGATTGGAATCCAAGCTTTTCAGTGACCATTAGAGTCACTACACTCTTGTACTTAGTACCTTAATACAGGTTAGGGACTAAAATCCTCTCTTCAAACCATTACAGTCACCAGACAGGTGTACGTACTACCTTAATACAGGTTAGGGAACTAAAATCCTAACTCTTGTCATCAAACAGTCACCAGACAGGTGTACGTACTACCTTAATACAGGTTAGGGACTAAAATCCTCTCTTCAAAGCATTACAGTCACCAGACAGGTGTACGTACTACCTTAATACAGGTTAGGGAACTAAAATCCTAACTCTTGTCATCAAAACAGTCACCAGACAGGTGTACGTACTACCTTTATACAGGTTAGGGAACTAAAATCCTAACTCTTGTCATCTCAACAGTCACCACACTGTTGTAAGTCATACCTTTATTCAGGTTAGGGAACTAAAATCCTAATCTTGTCATCTCAACAGTCACCACACTGTTGTACGTCATACGTTCATACAGGTTAGGGAACTAAAATCCTAACTCTTGTCATCTGAACAGTCACCACACTTTTGTACATCATACGTTCATACAGGTTAGGGAACTAAAATCCTAACTCTTGTCATCTCAACAGTCACCACACTGTTGTACGTCATACTTTCATACAGGTTAGGGAACTAAAATCCTAACTCTTGTCATCTCAACAGTCACCACACTGTTGTAAGTCATACCTTTATTCAGGTTAGGGAACTAAAATCCTAACTCTTGTCATCTCAACAGTCACCACACTGTTGTAAGTCATACCTTTATTCAGGTTAGGGAACTAAAATCCTAACTCTTGGCATCTCAACAGTCACCACACTGTTGTACGTCATACGTTCATACAGGTTAGGGAACTAAAATCCTAACTCTTGTCATCTCAACAGTCACCACACTGTTGTACGTCATACGTTCATACAGGTTAGGGAACTAAAATCCTAACTCTGGTCATCTCAACATTCACCACACTGTTGTAAGTCATACCTTTATTCAGGTTAGGGAACTAAAATCCTAACTCTTGTCATCTCAACAGTCACCACACTGTTGTAAGTCATACCTTTATTCAGGTTAGGGAACTAAAATCCTAACTCTTGGCATCTCAACAGTCACCACACTGTTGTACGTCATACGTTCATACAGGTTAGGGAACTAAAATCCTAACTCTTGTCATCTCAACAGTCACCAGACAGGTGTACGTCATACCCTTTCTACAGGTTAGGGAACTAAAATCCTAACTCTTGTCATCTCAACAGTCACCACACTGTTGTAAGTCATACCTTTATTCAGGTTAGGGAACTAAAATCCTAACTCTTGTCATCTCAACAGTCACCACACTGTTGTAAGTCATACCTTTATTCAGGTTAGGGAACTAAAATCCTAACTCTTGGCATCTCAACAGTCACCACACTGTTGTACGTCATACGTTCATACAGGTTAGGGAACTAAAATCCTAACTCTTGTCATCTCAACAGTCACCACACTGTTGTAAGTCATACCTTTATTCAGGTTAGGGAACTAAAATCCTAACTCTTGGCATCTCAACAGTCACCACACTGTTGTACGTCATACGTTTATACAGGTTAGGGAACTAAAATCCTCTCCTAAAACCATTCAAGTCACCAGACTGTTGTACGTCATACCTTGATACAGGTTAGGGACTAAAATCCTCTCCTGAAAGCATTACAGTCACCAGACTGTTGTATGTCATACCTTGATACAGGTGAGGGACTAAAATCCTCTCCTAAAACCATTCAAGTCAGCAGATTGTTGTACGTCATACCTTGATACAGGTTAGGGAATAAAATCCTCTCCTAAAACCATTCAAGTCACCAGACTGTTGTACGTCATACCTTGATTACCTTGATACAGGTTAGGGAACTAAAATCCTAATCTCTTGTGATCTGAACAGTCACCAGACTGGTGTACGTCATACCTTGATACAGGTTAGGGACTAAAATCCTCTCCTGTGACTGTTGTCGCAGTATACAAGCAAAATGCGCAAGGGCGTTGGCAAGGAACAAGGAGGTGAACGTGATGGTGGTGCAGGCAGAGGCCGAGGTCGTGTGCAAGCACTAATTTCGCAACAATAAAGTGGCACATCTACTCGCTCACACGTCCTGTCCCAAATTGTTGGGGCCCGCTGCAGTACTACGCTCTTGAACCAACACTAGTGTCAACAGCTTGTTAGTTGGATAGCGGATAATGCTTCAAGTCTGATTGGCACCTCCACAAACACCCTGTCTTCCACACGGTCAATTGTCAGTAGCCGTGATACTGCACCGCACATTTCCCAACCTGATCCTCCTTCCTACCAACTGGCTGAGTGCACGTCCACGGACATTACTGATCCCACACTTGGACACTCGGAAGTCCAGAAGTGTGTACCCATGGGTCAGTGGAGGTACATGGCAAATTCCCATTACAAAATTTAAATTCAGTTGTCATTTGTTGGTGGTGTGGTGAAGTCTGGCCCAATCCAACCCTTCTTCATCTTGATCTCAGTCAGCCTGTCAGCATTTTCAGTTGACAGGCGGTTGCGTTTATCAGTAATGATTCCACCTGCAGCTCTGAAAACACGCTGTGACAAAATGCTAGCGGCAGTGCAGGCCAGGACTTCCAAGGCGTAGAGAGCCAATTCATG
This sequence comes from Allobates femoralis, assembly GCA_033576535.1. NCBI lineage: Eukaryota > Metazoa > Chordata > Amphibia > Anura > Aromobatidae > Allobates > Allobates femoralis. Next base: position 466,659,645 of record JARQOC010000006.1, read on the forward strand.
CCACGTGTCCAGCTTGGAGACCCAATAATTGTAAGGCACAGAGGAATCTCGCAGTGCAGTTGTTCGATCGGCAAGGTACTCCTTCAGCATCTGACCAAACTTAGCATTTCTTGTGGCACTACCCCGCACCTCAGGGGCTGTGGTACGCGAGGGGCTAAGAAAACTGTCCCACCTCGTAAAGACTGTTCCCCTACCTTTGGCAGATTGGACTTGTGCCCCTCTCGGCCGAACGCCTTGGTTGTCCACCGATTCCTCACCTATGCCGCTAGCGTTTTGTGAGGGGAATGATTAGCCTACTTCCGTGACTATGGCCTTCTGGAACTACTGCGTTTTGGCTGACCTCTCCGCCTCAGGAATGACAGACATTAATTTCTCCTTGTACCGTGGGTCTAACAGTGTTGCCAACCAGTACTGATTGTCGGCCAAGATGTTCTGAACGCGAGGGTCACGAGGCAGGCAGCTTACCATAAAGTCAGCCATGTGCGCCAGACTCTTAACACCCATCACTTTAGTATCCAGACCAACACAATGACTGAACATGCTGTCCTCCTCCTCCTCCTCCTCCTCCTCCTCCTCATCTCCCCTGTCCTCTGCCCAGCCACGCTGAATCAAGGGTATCACTGGTGTGCATGTCATATCCTCAATTTGGCCAGAGAGTTGCTCCATGTCTTCATACTCCTCCTCCCCGTCATAGTCCTCCACTGCACGTTGTGATGAGATGAGGCTGGACTCTGTGTTTTCACCCACACCCACTACTGTTTCTTGCTCCAAGTCATCGCGCTCGGCCTGCAATGCATCCTCTTTGTTTTTCAGCAGAGACCGTTTTAGAAGGCAGAGTAGTGGTATGGTGACGCTAATAATGGCGTCATCGCAGCTCACCATCTGGGTGGAGTCCTAAAAGTTTTGGAGGACGGTACATAGGTCCGACATCCATCTCCACTCCTCAGGTGTTATGTGTGGAGTTTGAACCATTTTCCCGACGGCTTAGGTGATGCAGGTAGTCAACAACTGCCCTCTTCTGCTCACATATCCTGACCAACATGTGCAGAGTTGAATTCCAACGCGTGGGGACATCACACACCAGTCTGTGGGCCGTAAGACGCTAACGGCGCTGAAATCCGCAAAGGTCGGCTGAAGCAGCAGGTGACTTGCGAAAATGTGCAGACAGACGGCGAACTTTTACCAGCAGTTCAGACAGCTCTGGGTATGACTTTAGAAACCTCTGAAACACCAGGTTGAGCACGTGAGCCACGCATGGAACATGCGTCAGCTGGCCTCGCCTCAAAGCTGCCACCAAGTTCCGTCCATTGTCACACACGACCTTTCCTGGCTTTAGGTTCAGAGGTGTGAGCTAGTGATCTGCCTGCTGTTTCAGAGCTGTCCACACCTCTTCTGCATTGTGGGGTTTGTCACCTATGCAGACTAGCTTCAGCACAGCCTGTTGACGCTTCGCAGAGGCAGTGCTGCAGTGCTTCCAGCTTGGGACTGGTGTGGAGGGTACAGTGGATGAGGATGAGCAGGAGGAGGAGGAGCACGCTGAAGAGCATGACATTCCGGAGCTGTAGAGTGTCGGTGAAACCCTGACAGAGGTAGGGCCTGCTATCCTTGGTGTGGGAAGGACGTGTTCCGTTCCTCGATCAGACTGTGTCACAGCCTCCACAATATTAACCCAGTGTTTTGTCAAGGAGATGTAGCGGCCTTGCCCACAAGCACTTGTCCACGTGTCTGTGGTTATACACTTCAGCCCCTGACCTTACCCCTGCGGTATTAAAGAACAGCAATGACTGTCTACCTCCCGTTTCCAATATCGTCCACTCTCTATTTGAAACTAAACCTTTCCAAAACTGAACTTCTTCTGCTCCACCCATCCACTAACCTCCCTAAATCGGACATCTCTCTCTCAGTTTGTGGCACCACGATAATGCCTAGACAGCAGGCTCGTTGTCTGGGTGTTATGTTTGACACCGATCTGTCCTCCTCCCACACACAATGTCTCGTCCGCTCATGTCACTTACACTTGAAGAATATCTCCAGAGTCCGTCCCTTTCTCACCCTGTAAACAATAAAAACCCTCACCGTGGCCCTAATCCATTACTGCCTTGACTATTGCAATTCTCTATTAAGCGGCCTCCCCCTCACCACAGTTTCTCCTCTCCCGTCCATCCTTAATGCAGCAGCCAGGATCACCCATCTGGCCAATCGTTACTCAGATGCCTCTGCTCTGTGCCAGTCATTGCACTGGCTGCCCGTATACTACAGCATCCAATTCAAATTGCTTCTTATCACCCACAAAGCTATTCACAGTGCAGAACCCCCCTACCTCTCCTCCCTCATCTCTGTCTATCACCCCACTTGCTTTATTTTTTTGTATTTTCTTTTTTACATTGATTCTATGCATATTGTTTTGTATCCAATTATTCTACTGTATTTGTTCTGTACTGTAATTACTTACTGTATTATATTTTCTGTACTCTAACCCTACATTGTAAAGCGCTGCGTAATATGTTGGCGCTATATAAATAAAGCTGTATTATTATTATTATTATTAGGTGGACTTTGGCTGAAACAGCGTTGTTCAGGGCACGTGTGATGCTGTTGGACACGTGGTTATGCAATGCGGGGACGGCACATCTGGAGAAATAGTGGCGGCTGGGGACCGAGTAACGTGGGACAGCAGCCGGCATCAGGCCGCGGAATGCTTCCGTCTACACCAGCCGGAAAGGCAACATTTGTAGCGCAATGAGTTACGAAATGTGATCATTCAGGACTGTGGCATGTGGGGCGTTGGCAGCGTATTTGCGCCTGCGTTCAAATGTTTGCTGAATGGATAATTGAACACTGCGCTGGGAAAAGGACGTGCTTGATGGTGGTGTAATTTGGACGTGGGCAACTTCAGGTGCAGGGCCGGAGGCTTGTTCGCGGCCAGCATGGACAGGGGATTGGCTCGCACGCACAACAGGCAAAGACGTAGCAGTAACATCAGCAAGCACCGCTTCTCGACTCTGTTGTAGTTTCCACAAAGTCGTGTGCTTGGCTGACATGTGCCTGATCATGCTAGTGGTGGGCAGGCTGCTACTTTTCGTACCCCTGCTGATGCTGGCATGGCAGGTGTTGCAAATGTCTTTTTTAGAGTCATCTGGAGCCAACTGAAAATACTGCCAGACTCGGGAAGACCTAACATTTGCACAGGCACCTTGTGTCGTGTTGTTGTTCCGGGGAACGGTTGCCTGCCTTATGCCTGCGTACCCGACCCTGCTTCGTACTGCCTGTTGGGATGCTATGCCTCCCTCCCCCTGTGCACTGCTGTCCTCGCTCTGCATATACTCCTGCCAGGTTGGGTAAGCTACTGGATCATCCACCACGTTGTCTTCCTATTCCTTGGCTAATCGCTGGACTGCTCCTCCTTCTCCTCATGTGGCACCATGATGACCGTTACAATAGTTTGGCTGTAGTTTCAGGTATACCCACAGTGGTAAATTTTTACGCCCATTCTTTTTGAATGGGCATTACAAAGACAGGATACCCGCATCTTTTCTATGTGAAAAATGTTTTGAGGCCCTCTAGCACATCTCTATCCAGGGACAAAGAGGAGCCTCCCAATTTTTGGCTGCCCTGACCAAAGGGCTATTCTAAAATACACCCACTTGAGGGTTACAGGCCCTACTACAAGTCTGTAAGCATGGCTCATTGTTGAACCTCCCAATTTTTGGCTGCCCTGGCCAAAGGGCTATACTACAATACACCCACTGGAGGGTTACAGGCCCTACTACATGTCTGTAAGCATGGGTCATTGTTGAACCTCCCAATTTTTGTCTGCCCTGACCAAAGGGCTATACTAAAATACACCCACTTGAGGGTTACAGGCCCTACTACATGTCTGTAAGCATGGGTCATTGTTGAACCTCCCAATTTTTGTCTGCCCTGGCCAAAGGGCTATACTACAATACACCCACTTGAGGGTTACAGGCCCTACTACATGTCTGTAAGCATGGGTCATTGTTGAACCTCCCAATTTTTGGCTGCCCTGGCCAAAGGGCTATACTACAATACACCCACTTGAGGGTTACAGGCCCTACTACATGTCTGTAAGCATGGGTCATTGTTGAACCTCCCAATTTTTGTCTGCCCTGGCCAAAGGGCTATACTACAATACACCCACTTGAGGGTTACAGGCCCTACTACATGTCTGTAAGCATGGGTCATTGTTGAACCTCCCAATTTTTGTCTGCCCTGACCAAAGGGCTATACTACAAAACACCCACTTGAGGGTTACAGGCCCTACTACAAGTCTGTAAGCATGGGTCATTGTTGAACCTCCCAATTTTTGGCTGCCCTCACCAAAGGGCTATACTAAAATACACCCACTTGAGGGTTACAGGCCCTACTACATGTCTGTAAGCATGGGTCATTGTTGAACCTCCCAATTTTTGGCTGCCCTGGCCAAAGGGCTATACTACAATACACCCACTTGAGGGTTACAGGCCCTACTACATGTCTGTAAGCATGGGTCATTGTTGAACCTCCCAATTTTTGTCTGCCCTGACCAAAGGGCTATACTACAAAACACCCAGTTCTTGTTTACAGGCCATCCTGCATGTCTGTATCCAGGGGCATTGGTGAACCTCCCAATTTTGGACTGCCCTGGCAAAGGAAGATACTACAATAGACCCAGTTCTTCAAAATGGGCACATTATTTCTAGACAGGGCTTCATGTACGTCTCTTGTCAGGGTCATCGGAGTGCCGCACAATGTTTTCACGTAAAATCTTTCATGTAATCACAAAAAGTAACATACACCAGTTGTATCTCACTATTGGGTATGTGCCCTTAACATTTCCACCCTAAATATTCATTTTGGTGTCATTTTGGAAGGTTTTCTGGAGACTCCGTAAAATTGGCGTGAAACTCGGACAACATTGTTCACAGCTGTGACTTTTGAGTGAGAAATGCTTCCAGGGGTCTTCCCCATGGTGTTGCCATGTCATTTCAGCACTCTTCTGACACTTTTGTGACATTTTTTAGGGTTTTTCCAGGCAGCCGGCAGTCATTTCATAAAAATACTCGTGTCACCCATAGGATAACATTGGGCTCGGTACTCGGGACGAGTACACGAGTATCTCGGGATGCTCGGCCTGAGCTTCGAGCACCCGAGCATTTTAGTACTCGCTCATCACTAAGAGGCAACACTTTTTCTGAGGACAAATTTATAGATTTCTTCTTATTAACTGCATAACAGTGTTCATTGCATATTTACTTACAGTTTGGAAAAGTTTATAAAAGTTATTTGCTATATTCGAATTGTATTCTAATAAATATAGTTTTTGCTCTAAGTGGTCTGATTACTTATATGATGGTGAGAAACTGAATAAGCACGATGGTAATATTTTACAACAGTAAATTTATTGTTACGAAGTGGCCATTTATGAAGGAGTCTGAGTCGGAGCCGGAGTCCGAGTCGGAACCTGATAAAATCCAGGAGTCGGAGTCGCAACTGTGGCTTACCGACTCCACAGCCCTGGTTTTGGCTTTATGTGGGTGCTGTTAAGCAATACTCAGCAGTGGTTGCAGAGTATACGGGACTGCTGGGAGATACTTAACAACGGTGGCAGCTTTGATGGGTACGGCGGGGATGTTGCTTAACAGTTGGTGCAGCGTTATACGGTTAATATGAACGATGTTTTAATAGTAGGGGGCAGCTTCATATGGGTGCTGCAGTGGGGAGGTTTAACAGCGGTGCAGCTGTATAAGGTTGGAGAACGTTTCATGAGTATATCGGGCCAGAGCATCAGGTCAGTTGGAGGTTCAGTTTCTGGAGTGCGTCCAGTGTGGCAAGTATACAGTTAAACGTTTCACATTAAAGGTAATGTAATCGTCTCATTTGGTAGATGTTGAGTTTCAGGTTATTAAAATTAAACCTGTATAGAGCAAACGTGTTTGTGGCAGGGGCCAGGTCATGTAAGGTGTCACACCGCCAGTCCTGTGGCGGTGGATAGGTCTGGTACTACTATACTACTATAGTAGTACTTCAGCACACAATAGATTGAAGCGGAAAACATGAAAATGTTGAGTTTATTATTCACTCAAACAGGAGAAAAAAAAAACTCCTTCACATTAATTAACATTTTGCCTCACACTGAGTCAAAGTTAGGTGATTTTGTGAAAAACAAACAAAACAAATGGAAATCAATTCATGAACAGAAAAAGTACAAACTTTTTCAGTGAAAACAAAAAGAAAGACATATAAACGAGAACTATTTCATAACAGATGAGTATCAATTAGTACATTCTGTGGTAGTACCGCCTACAATCCAGCTTCCATTCAAACCACTCCACTGAAACAGCCCTAACCAAAGTCACCACCGACCTACTGACCGCCAAGAGCAAGCGACATTACTCCATTATCCTCCTCCTCGACCTATCTGCCACCTTCGATACTATTGACCATTCCCTCCTAGCTCAGATTTTGGAATCCCTTGGGCATCACTGACCTGGCCCTCTCCTGGATCTCCTCATATCTAACTGACTGGACCTTCACCGTCACCCACTCCCATACTTCCTCTTCACACTACCCTCTATCTGTCGGTGTCCCCAAGGCTCGGTTCTTGGACCCCTACTCTTCTCCATTTACGCCTTCGGCCTGGGACAACTTTGAGTCCCATGGCCTTCAGTATCATCTCTACGCCAACGACACCCAAATCTATTTGGGCCTGACATCACCTCCATTCTATCCAAAATTCCACAGTACCTGTCCACCATCTCCTCCTCCTCCGCTCGTTTCCTCAAACTTAACATGGACAAAACAGAGTTCATAGTCTTCCTCTCAAATCGCTCTCCCCCTCTACCAGACATATCCATTAATGTCAATGACTGCGCACTCTCCCCAATTCCCCACACCAAGTGCCTTGGGGTAATCCTCGACTCCTCCCTCTCCTTCAAGCCCCACATCCATGCCCTTTCCACCTACTGCTGACTCCAGCTCAAAAACATTTCCCGGATCCGCACTTTTCTACACCCCGCTGCCTGACTCATTCACCTGTCTTCCCGCTACTCCTCAGTCACTCCCCTCTGCCAAGCCCTTCATTGGCTCCCCACCTCTCAGAGATCCCGCTTCAAAATTCTAGCCATGACGTACAAAGCCATCAATAGCCTGTCCCCTCCATACATCTCTGAGATAGTTACCTACCATCACGCAACCTTCGCTCCTCCCAAGAACTCCTTCTCTATTCCCCTCTCATTTCCTCCTATCACAACCGCATACAAGACTTCCCCGTGCATCCGCCATCCTCTGGAACTCTCTTTCCCAACACATCGGGCACTTGCCCTCTCTAGGAACCTTAAAAAAAAAGCTGAAGACCCACCTCTTCCGCCAGGCCTGCAACCTGCAATGAGACCTAGTCCACCGCACCGTCTCATGTTCAGTACTACCCCTCCTACTGTATCCCCTCTGGTCCCCATAGACTGAGCCCTCACGGACAGGGTCCCATCCTCTCCTGTTTCCTGTTTGTCCCGACTGCACAAATATATTGAACTTGTGCATGTCTACCCCCTTATCATGTAAAGCATCATGGAATCTAATGGCGCTATATAAAATAATAATAATAATAATAATAATAATAATAATAATAATACCACCTGAGAGCTTCACCTAATGGAATCGAGGGATAGTAGAAGAATATTCACAGGAACCTCTTTGGACAGCGCTAGAAGTCCCTCTATGTGAAAAAAACAACTATATCTAAGTATACATATACTTACTTTAAAATGCAAAAGCTATTTAATAAAGGATTACCATCAAGGTAACTAATTGATACTCATTTGTTATCAAACAGTTCTTATTTATATTTCTCTTTCTTTGTAGGGCTTACCCTCGGCCCATCTATGGATATATCTTTCGTTCCACTACTATCTAGTTTTCCACATCAAGTACTTTTCTTACTTATGCGTGGTGGTCTTTCTTACATTCTTCTTTCTTCTCTTCTGCCATAATTCCCTCTTATCCCAGGGTTTACCTGTGGTGGTAGAGTCTAGTGATAATGTGGCGCCCCGCAAATGCAGGCATCACAGAGGAGTATTACACCTGTAAAAGAGGTGTAAATGCTCCAGCTGCAGGTGGACACTAGGATGGTGGGTGGGACCCATTCCCAGCACTCCCACATTAGTTGAGGGTGGGAGGTTACCCGGGAGGGAATAAATTCACCTCTAGGGGGAACAAGAAGGTCTTTAATCTTTTGCCTGAAGTCTCTCGGCTGAGGGACCAGGAGGAGATGGAGGAAGAGGAGAGGTTCTAGAAAAGAATAGCTAAGTGGAATGAGGCGGAAGGTCACACTGGGTCAGTTACAAGCCACACCGGAGGAGAGAAGAAGGGACCTTGAGGAGGTCCTGAAAGAGGGCGGCCGACAAGAGAAGTACGGGCCCTAGAGAGAAAGGGAGATCCTCAGAGTGGAACGTCCATACTCCAGGGGATACTCCAGTCCACTCGGGAACGCCGGGCCCTAGGAACTGGCCAAAGTCCAGCTTTGCAGTCAGCAACTGGCTACTGTGGCTTGTTAATCAGCCGCAGCACCCTGCCATCGGAGAGGTCTGCCTGCTTCTTCACCAACGAGGGAGGGGACTCCCGGTACTACCTAGACGGAGCTACTGGGTATAGATCGATCCAAAGCGGGGAAGAATGGACACGGGTTAGTTAACGAAGGTACACCAAGGGTTCCACCATACCACCTGGTATCCACTTGCAGCCACCCGTTAAGCTACCTGTCTTTGTAACATCTAAAGTGCTGAGCTGTGAACTGTAACTGAAGCTGCTACACGTTTCCAGTAAAGTACCCGGGAGAAAGTGACTTTGCCTCTGCCTGTGTTTCTTCTGCTTCAACCTGTTCCCTTTGCAGTAACTCTGCCCCGGAGGTCCAGCCCTACCTATAGAGGACTTTGCCAACTAGCTGCATTACCCTCTACCTCCGGCGGACTGTGGCGGCGCTGGTGACCCATCACCAGAAACTACAGTAGGCGTCACGTGAACTGTATATAAAATTCCCTGTAAATATTACTCCTTTTTGAAGTATCACCCAGGACACGGGATCAGGCGGGCCACCACTCCCCGTGACACAGCAGATGCTACCCACAGAGCCCGATACCCGAGTACCCCAAAGCCTGGGGCTCGACAATAACAATGTCTAATGATATTTTCCTAGGTGATCAAAACCCAGACTGGTTTACCACCTTGCAGATTCACTCGTACGCACTCGGCGTAACTGTGGGTAACCTATCTTTATTAACAGACTATGTAAATGTTGGGGCATGTAAAGAGGCCAATTAACTTGTTTTTGTATATACTATTCTATGTCAGTGTATGTTGTTTAATTTATGGAATTTCATGTAATGTACACATGTTGTTTTCACTGAATATTTTGTACTTTTTCAGCACATGAATTGATTTGCATATGTTTACCACAGAATCATTTAACTTTGACAGACTCAATGTCAGTCGAAATGGTAGTGAATGTGCAGAAAGATGTTTCTTTGATCCTATTCTAGTGAATAATAAACTGAACATTTACAACATTTTCTTGTTTTTTGCTTTAATCTATTGTGTGCTGAAGTACTACTATAGTATCTGAACCAGACCTATCCACCGCCACAGGCCTGGCTGTGTGACACCTTATTACTAGTGATGAGCAAGCATGCTCGCCGGTAGTCGTCCGAGCATCTCAGTGCTCTTGGATGCTCTGAGCTCGCCGAGTACCGACGAGATTCTCGGGGTGATGCTTGGATCCTCGTCCCTGCATGTTGGCGCTCTTTACAGAACCAGCCCACATGCAGGGATTGGATGCCAAACACTGTAATGCCACAGCCTTGTTGGTTGTGGCACTACAGTGATTGCCTGGCCACACAGCGCCATCAGGTCTATATGAGACCAGACCACGCTGTGCTCAAGCTGGTGGCGCACAGCTGAACTGACAGCTGTTTAAGTCTCCCGCGCCGACATCAGCTGTTCGGTGTTGGCGAGGGAAATTTAAACAGCTGTCAGATCAGCTGTGTTTTATGCTCCCAAGCCGACACCGCCAGCGATGAGTGGCTGCGGCTTCTGCAGCCCCATGGGGGTCATCCGATCACCCTCTGTTCCCCGCTGCACAGGCGGCAGACATGGGAACAGGGGATGATTGGATGGCACTAGGGGGCTGCAGGTGTGGCAGCCGCTCATCTCCTGGCGGTGTCGGCACGGGAGCCTAAAACACAGCTGATCTGACAGCTGTTTAAATTTCCCGCACTGACACCGAACAGCCACATTTAGGGACTGCATCTTTATTAACCCCTCAAGTGGAGAGGTTAATAAAGATGCAGTCCCTAAATTTGTTTTTAGTTTGTTTTTTTTTAAATACATTTTTCAAAAAAAAAAAAAAAAATATGACGTGGACTTCGCCATATTTTTGTATGCCAGCCAGGTAAGGTACAGCAGGCAGGAACAGGCTGCCCTCAACTCCCAGCTGCCTATTTGGACCTGGCTGGACACAACAATATAGGGAATCCCATTTTTTTTATTATTTCATGAATTTCATGAAATAATAATTAAAAAAATAAATAAATACGTGGGGCTTGGCACTATTTTTGTGTCCAGCCAGGTACAACTAGGCAGCTGGGGGCTGGAATCCACAGCGCAGGGTGGCCCACAGTGGCTCACTGTGTAATAATGGGGTTAGGGCTTTGTATTATCAGCTGGCCCTAAGCCTGAAATTCATCAGGTCACGCCAATATTGGACATGACCGCCATTAATTTCTATTAAAGGGTTAAAAAAAAAAAACATAACACAGAGAAAAATTATTTTATTAGCAATAAAACAAAAAAACACTTAGAGACTCCATCTTTATTAAAAAAATAATCTTCAGTCCGACGTGGTCCTAAAACGCAATTTCAGCACTGCTACATCGCTCTGCATAGACAGAGTAGTCCGTAGTCCAGGGTCGGGCGTCCCGCGATGTCCAATCTGGATCCAATATCATCTGATCGGTTTGTTGGCCAGCAAACTGATCAGATGATCAATGTCAGGTTCAAGGACCTGAATCAGCTGTCAGAACAGCTGCAGTTTAAATTTCCCATGCTGGCACCAACAGCTGATGTCAGTGCGGGAGATTTAAACAGCTGATCCGACAGCTGTTTAAAGGCCGGTTTACACATTGCAATGTCCCAGCGACATCACCTATTGGTGTCGGCGCGGGAAATTTAAACAGCTGTCAGATCAGCTGTGTTTAAATCTCCCATGCCGACACCGCTGGGAGATAAGCGGCTGCCACTCCTGCAGTCCCCTGGTGCCATCCAATCACCCCCTGTCCCCCATGCCTCATCGCTGGTGCTGTCAGCGCAGGAGATTTAAACACAGCTGATCTGACAGCTGTTTAAATTTCCCACACAGACACCGAACAGCTAATGTCAGCGTTAGAAATTTAAACAGCTGTCAGATCAGTGGTATTTAAAGCTCCTGCGCCGACACCACCAGAAAAATGCTCGGGTTCCCCATAGATTAACATCAGGCTCAGTGCTTGGGTCGAGCACCCAAGCATCTCGATACGCTCGACCCGAGCCTCGAGCACTCGAGCATTTTAGTGCTCGCTCATCAATACTTATTACTATTACCATATTAGTACCCTTTTTTTTTTTACTTCATGGTACCTTAACAGTGAGCCACAAATTATCTTACTATATAAGGTCTGGTTCGGAAGGCAGGATAATTGGTCATATCCTTTGGTGAAAAGACACTACTGGGGAATAGTGGCGTCTGGCACAACAATTTAATTAGCAGGTGTAGGTCCTGCAAAGTTTAGAAGTATTAACCATAGGGTGTTAATACTCCATTTCCTGGGCTGTTGGTTGTGCCACCAGGGAAACGAAGATGGGGAGGTTTGCCTTTGGACTAGGTCTATTAACTGTTCATAGTTATGTGGCACCCCTGGGTCAAAGTGCCACAGTGTCAGTGCCCCTGGATGGTGGTATCACAAGAGATCAACAATCGGGCCTTCGCATCAGGCAACACACCCTACACACCGCACTGACACCTCCAGGCCAGAAGGGGGAGACCAAGACCGGGTTCAGGGTAAGCTTCCCTATAAATTCTGGTCTGGGGCGGAGTTATTTAGTTCAGTTCCTAGGAGGACTGTGAAGAGTAAGACAGAGCAGTGCTAATGACTCACCGTTGCCAGATGCTCACGTCTCAGGCGATGTGTCCTCGTCACGGTTCCGCGCCTGAGGCTGTGGGGCCCGGTGGTCAGATCAAAAGGGGATGAACGGATGGGGGTAATTCTTATTTGTCGTGACGCCACCTGTGGGAGTCCGGTGTTTGCACCGGTACTGCTTGGGCCTCTGGGGGATGTACGGCAGCTAGATGAGATGCTCCCCACAGGATGAGCGGGAGTCTCCGGGGCCAGGAGCTGTCCTTGATGGAATATGGCAGCTCAGGTAGTTGCTGAGTAGTCAAAGTTAATAACAGTTCGAAGAAAAGCTCAGACACCAGATTCCTCTGTAACGGGTTTTTACTGTAACCGGTAAGATGGTACAAGGTATACAGTCTTAGGTAACAGACAGGGTGGTCCCAGCGATGACTTATGTCAGCTCAGAGCTCCGCGGTGTTCCTCCTTTTCCTAACTTTTCTAACTTGGTTGCTGGTGTCGCCTTAGTATACCAGTTCAGGGTGCTAGGGAGACTTCTGATCTGGTCCTTAAGTGAATTCTGCTTAAGGTCCTGTTTCCCAGTGGTGAGTCCCTGCTGGCAAGACAACTAGGTTGCGGCGGTGGTGAAGTGTCTCCTAGGTAGACGTCTGCTTGCCTCAGAACCAGTGATCCGGTAGTTCTGGGCACGGGTATATTTGGACCCGTTTGGTAGTTGCCCGTGTTCCGGTCTGGGTCACCGCTTAGTGGTGCCAGTCGGTGAGTGGTTTTAGGGCTGCACGGAACTGTGCAGCGCCCTGCTTCTCCTACGTTCCTTTCGTCCAGACTACTACTACTCTCCTACTTTACCCACACACACTACTCCTACACTCCTCCCACCAGGACCTGATTGGCCCTCTATTCTAGTGGTGCATGTAGTGTATGGAGCTCTGAGTTTAACCAGGTCATCACCAAGACGGAAAATATCACATCTTCTGTCAGGGATGCAATACCTTCCTGTGACACACTCTTTGCGGGGCGCCACACTAAGCTCATCTCAAGGTCCACTGGCTAGTTCCAGGCCTGAGGCTAGGGTATGAGGAGAGAACACACCTGGGAGGCTGAGAAACTCTGTGCTCTCCCCAAAGGACAGGAGCAAAGAATGGACACTGGCATCCGAGACTGTGCAGGGCCTAACGTCCCGGCAGTCAATACCGGAAGGTGGGGGATTCCAGATCCCTCAGCCACATCATATCTACAGCCTCAGCAACATTGAGAGTTCAGGAGCTGACACCTGGGAAGAGGGTAGAAAGGAAGGACTTGAGTTGCCAGTCATACTGGCACCTCACAGGAAGAAACAGGGCCGGCAGCTCAGCTTATGCACTGCAGGAGCCACCACACAGCGCAGAAAGGGAGCCAAAGACCAGCCAGACGGTAATAAGCCCGAGTTGCTCTCAAAGACTCCGTGGACAATTACTTAACATCTGCTCCAGTAATGGACTGAGAAACTGCAATATAGTGAGTCTGCCTGTTACTTGCGCCGTTGCCCTGAATCCTTTACATAGACTATTGACACTGCCCCGGGGATTGGCTTTACCCATGGAGAGCCGTTCCATCTCAGCTGCCTCCCATCATCCTCGGAGGTCCTGCAGCAGCGGTGGCCATCCTAGCCACATACCACGGGTGGTGTCACGAAAACTCCCTTGTATATAGCTCCCCTTCCCTTTTTAGACTGAACCCAGGGCACGAAACTGGGTCACGGCCCCCGTGACTTCCCCCAAAGACAGCAGAGGCCCGATTCCGAGTACCTCATGGCCCTGGGGGTGCCTCAATTCTCCTGGTGTAACAAAACAGGATCCCGTGCCCGGGAAACCGGGTACTATGTGCTGTGAATTGTGTGAAATACGTGTTATTGACTGTCGCCATTACTAATGCGCGTGGCACGTGGGAAGCTGAGTGGGCGTGTCATCGTGGGCGGCACCCTCCAAAGAGCGCGAAGCGAGGCCCAACCTGCACTCCAACAATATCCGGTGGGGAGGAGAAACCCAGTTCCACAGCGGAACAAAAATTGTACATCCCCACAGAAGTGAAAGACCGGAAGGGTCAGGATTAACTAAGGGGGCGGAAAAATGTCGCAGCCGAACAATCCCGTGCAGCAAGCGGATGATGCTGATCCCGCGGAACAAGACGCCGACCGAGCAGCCGGCGGTGCTGCAGCACAAGGGATGTCACCGATTATGCCGTTCTGGATGCCGTACACCCCGGGAGCGACGTGGCTGCCGCAATATTCAGGTGAGCCCAACACACTCACTGACTTTAAAGAAAAGCTGCATAACTATTACAGTGTATATCCCCTAACAGAAGGCCAGTGCGTCAGCATACTAATGGGGCAGTTAACTGGTCACACGCAGCAGGAAGCCAAGTCCTGGCCAGACACTGACAAAGACACTGTAGAACTTGCCAGGCTAAAAGCTACCTTCGAAACCAGCACTGATGCATGAGCTAAAATGAGATTCTTTGGGTGCAGGCAGAAACCACAGGAGAGCGCGAGAGACTTTGCATTAAACCTACAAGAGGCGCTCAAAGCACTCAAGCAGACAGAACCTGCCTTGGTACAAGGGTAAGTTGAATTGCTCTTTGATCAATTTGTGGATGGACTTCTATTTCCTCCTCATAGAGGATGGCTGTGGATAATGGCTATACAAAACCCTGATCTGAACTTTGTACAATTCAAAGAAAGGGCAATCCGCATAATGCAGGCAGAAGAGCCTCATGATACAGACTTTGCCCAATGCTTAGCTACAGCATACCAGCAACCGGGAGTGCAAATCACACCAACCCTGTCTGGGGCAAGTGTTAAACCTCAGGAGCCATTCACCAATGAGGCTCTTGACTAAAAGATTGAAGCCCTGACCAAAACTGTAGCCGAGATGGCCAAAGCTATGCAGGAGCTGTGTGGATCCAAGCCAGTGGAGAAGATCGAGTTGGCCACAAGCAGAGAGGACATCCCATGGATGAAGCCAAGGAGGTACCCAGCGACCAGGGGACAACCCAGCAATTGCTACCACCCGGATGGACAGGATATTTGCCGCTGTTTCAGAGAACCAGGTCACTTTGCCAGGGAATGTACTTTAAACGAGAATCCCCTAGGGAAGCGGGCCGCACCCCAGTAGTAAAGTTGCAAGGTCCACCAAACTGGCGTGACAGGTACGTGGGAGGACGTCCAATGATACCTGGCATGCTCGATGTCATTCCCATGAACGCCCTGCTGGACACTGTCTCACGGATTACCTCCATAACTTATATCCTCTATAAACGGTACTGGGTTGATTCAGATATTACGCACGACCCAGATGATGACTAACATATTGGCTAGCAATGGTAAACCAGGACCACAAATTGGGTTTAAAGAGGTAACCATTAAAGTTGGGAAAGTAGAATTAAAAGATCAAGGGATAATAATTGTTGATGTTGACCGGCATGAACGTAATCCAACAATTCTGCTAATGTGGCACCCTGGCACCTTGGTTGGGGCACCACAGAACTCCTGGTACACAAATGGAGTGGAAACAGCAAGCAGCACTCACAACAAACAAAACACCTAAGAACACCTTTAACACTCTGTTTCACCCCAGGCCTCTAGGGGGAGCTCCACTGGTCACCTTGAGCCAGTTTCCCCTATAAATAGGGTCCTGGAGGGAGAAACACCAGAGTGTGCAGACGCTAGGAGAGCTGCAGGAAGTGTGCAGTTACTGGTTCTGGAGCCACACCAGGCCCAAACCAGCACAACCAGCAAGTGAGAGACCCTTGCAACTGGGGTCATAGGAAAGGAAAAAGCACCTCTCAGGGACACTAGAGTTACCCTAACTCTCCCTCACCATCCGGTTACTGGAACCGAGCTGTGAGAGCTACTACGCCAGTCACAGAGAACCAGCACTACTAACAGGGAGTTTAGCCCCCTGTTCACCTGAAGCACCTACCAACGAGAGCCCAGGGAAGAGGATAGACGCATCACCATCCCTTTAACAGTGCCCTCAGTGCAGCTAACCCAGGTGAATCATGTTCCACCGAACATATAACCCGGTCCGGCAGGATTCCACATCCACCCGACCTCACCAGAACGACAGAGAAAGGAAGCCTACACACTGCTTGCTGTGAAACTCCAGGAGTGGCAACCTCATCACCCAGTCCGAGTGTACCTGTTTCCACCAGTAAAGGTACCTAAAAGACATTGTCTGTCTGCGCCTTATTCCTGGACTTAACCGCAGTATTGAAAAAGCTGCTATATCCCATCAGTGCAGCCTCTGGCCCCGGGGGACTCCCGCTCGTCCTGTGGGCAGCGTCCCATCTTGATGCATTACATCCCCCGGAGGCCCAAGCAGCGCCGGTGAAATCACCGGAACACACGCAGGTGGCGTCACGACAAGAATATTAACCCCCTTATCCGTTCAGCCATCCCCTATTGATCTGGACCACCGGGCCCCACAGCCGCAGGCGGGGCTCCGTGACAGGGAGAAGAAAACGCCTGTGACGTGAAGCACCCGGCTACGGTGAGTCACTAGGAACAAATGATAGAAAATTGTCCTGCAGGAGAGAATTGTTGTTTTAAAGCAGATTGCCGAGACTGCCAATTCTGGACAACAGCGAGTCCTGTGGAAGGAAATAAAAGCGTTGATGTTGAGAAAGCAGGTAGAGTCTGGAGGAGAAATTGGCAGTGCAAGGGTAAGTGACCCGATACCCATTTTGATACCTCCCAAAACTGAAATGTTAGTCTGGTGTAAAGCTGCAATAGGCCTTAGAGGGTGAGACTATCAAGCCCTGGTAGAACCCGTGCACTCAGACAGTAGGCCCACTATACTGATGGTAGTTGAGGTACACAGGGGTAGAGTGCCAATACGCCTTCTAAATTGTGGAGAAGAGGAAGTAATCCTACCAAAGTATGCTAAATTGTACATGGTTGATAATAATGCCATCACAACAGTTGAACCCGTCAAACCAGGCGGAGGGCAATGCCTCAGAGGGAAAGTTGGAGGATTGGTGCCAAAAGCTACATGTAGGTACCAGTTCTACACCCTCCCATCAAAAGCATGGAGTATACCAGGTAGTGAGGGAATATGAACAGGTCTTTAGTAAACACCCTCTAGATTTTGGGCAAATAAAAAGGGTTAAACACCACATTACCTCAGGTGATCAACCACCCATTAAGGAGAGGTAACTATAGACCCATACCACCTGCTCACTGTCAATGTGCAAATGATATGCTCAAAGAAATTAAGGAAGCAGGGGTAGTAAGAGACAGTTGTAGCCCATGGGCAGCTCCTCTAGTACTAGTTAAAAAGAAGGATGGATGGGTGTAGATTACAGACAGATCAACTGCATTGCACACATGGATGCATACCCATTACCCAGAATAGAAGAATCATTAGCTGCATTGAAATCTGCTAACTACTTTTCCACCCTAGATCTGACAAGTGGGTATTAGCAAGTTCCTGTGGTAGAGGCTGACCATCAGAAGACAGCGTTCACCACGCTAATAGACCTCTGCGAGTTCAATTGTATGCCGTTTGGTCTCTGCAACGCACCCGGTACATTCCAGAGGATAAATGGAGTGCTGCCTAGGATACAAGAACTTTGAAACTGTCCTACTGTACCTTGATGATGTCATAGTCTATTCCAAGACATATGAAGAGCATCTGCAGCACTTGGCGGAAATGTTTGAAGCCCTGTCCAGTTATGGCATGAAGATAAAGCCATCCTCGTGTCACCTGCTAAAACCAAAGCTACAATACCTCGGCCATGTAGTAAGCTGAGAAGGTTACAGTGATAAGGGATTGGCCAAGACCCACCAGCGTGAAAGAGATGAGGCAATTCCTGGGACTGGTAGACTACTATAGAAGGTTCATGAAAGGGTTTACAAAGCTGGCAGCCCCTCTACAAGATCTCCTGGTAGGACAGTCTAAGAAATCTAAGGCCCGGAGTCCTCCCTTCCAGTGGAGTGATGAAAAAGAAGACTCCTTCAAGAAATTCATGTGGGCCCTGACAGGGGATGAAATCCTAGCATACCCTGATTACCATCACCCTTCATTCCGTACACAGATGCCAGCAACGTGGGATTGGGAGCAGTACTGTCTCAAGTTCAAGAAAGTAAAGAAAGAGTCGTCGCTTTTGCAAGCAGGAAGCTCCGTCCTACTGAAAGAAACACGGACAACTACAGTTCCTTTAAGTTAGAACTACTGGCAATAGTATAGGCTGTGACAGAATGCTTTAAACATTTTTTGACTGCTGCAAGATTCACCATCTATACAGATTACAACCCGCTTACATACCTGGACTCAGCACAGCTAGGTGCGTTGGAGCAGCAATGGATGGCCCGGCTGTCGAACTACAATTCCACCATCAAGTATAGGACAGGCCGTAAGAATGGAAATGCAGATGCCTTGTCCCGGATGCCACACCTGAGAGTTGTAGAAGAAGAACTGGAGGAGCTGGAAGATGTAGACCTACTGGCCTTTCACCATCCTAGAGCAACACAGTACAGAACAGGTGTGTATCAAAAACATCAGAAGGCAACTGACTCACCATTGCCGGGTTCTCAGGTCTCAGGCACTGGCTGCGGTCACGGTTCGGTGCCTGAGGTCGTCGGGGCCCGGTGGTCAATGCACGATTAAGTAGAAAGTAAAGTTTGTTTCGTGACGCCACCTGTGGGTGTCCGGTGATGGCACTGGCGCTGCTTGGACCTCCAGGGGATGTGCGGCAGCTAGATGTACCTGCTCCCCACAGGATGAGCAATAGTCCCCGGGGTCAGGAGCTGCTCTGGTGGAATACGGCAGCTCGGGTAGTTTGATGAGTGAGTGGTGAATAAGAATCCGTAAAGAATGCTCGGACACAATGCTCCTCTGCACGGGTCTTTACTGAAGTTATGCACGGTACACGGGATAAGAGTCACTTGTAGGTAACGGACTGGGTGGTCCCAGTGATGCTCGGTGTCTTTCCAAGGCTCCACAGTGTTCCCTCTTTATCTAGCTGTCCCTCGTTACTCGTCGCGGCCTTCATGCACCAGGTCAGGGTATAGAGGAACTTCTGTTGAGGACCCGAGCCGCAGAGCTCACCGACTCCTGATGGATCCCCTGAACCCCAGTGGCGGGTACCCCTCATGGCACGGCTGCAGAGATGGTGAATGAAGTGATGCGCTCCTGAGAAGCCCTCTATCACTCCGGTTTGTTGTACAGAGGTGAACGTCTGTGCTATCTCGGAACCGGTCTCCGGATGGACTGGGCGCGGGTATCTTTGGACCCGTTACTTGGTTACTGGTTACTTGGCGCCTTTCACACCTGGGCCACCGCTCTTCGGTGCCCTCCCTGTTAGCTGTTCTGTTCTGACTTCTGTCTTGCACTTGTCTCTCCTAACGTTCTAACTTTCTATTCTACTCTTTCCCCACACTGCACATTTCACGCTCCTACCACCAGGACCCTATTGGTCCTCTGCCTATGGATGTTGCATGTGGTGTATGGAGCCTTGGAGTTAACCTGTTCATCACTGAGGCGGAGAATACTGCACCTTTGGTCAGGGGTGCAGTGCCCCCCGGTGACGCACTCATTGCGGGGCGCCACACAACGCTCAACCCATTACCTCACCACGGATGGGCTGAAACACAGGACAGTGACTTGTCTGTGAAGCTAGTCAAGGAATTACTGACGCAGGAAAGTGTGTACCCTGGCCAGAATACCCCAGCTAAAGTGCAACAGTTGTGGAAAGAGAAGAGTAAACTGTTCCTATTCCAAGGTAAATTATGTCGGAGACATATGAACTCTAGAACTCATGAGTTGGTCCAGCAGGTGATTGTACCCAAGAGAGATGTCAAAATGGTCTTGGAAGCCTATCATGACGGTGCAGGGTATTTTGCATGGAGGAATTTGGAAGTTCTACTGAGAGAAAGATTCTACTGGGTTGGCATGAGAAGATCAATTTAAGAATGGTGCAGAAACAGTGGCCCATGCAACCTAAGAAGGAAAAATGAAAATAGTCAGAGAGCTCCACTCCAATCCATAGTCACCAAGCAACCACTTGAGTTAATAGCCCTGGACCACGTCAAGTTAACACCCAGCAGATCCGGCTATGTCTATGCCTTGACCATAATGGACCACTATTCCCGTTTCTTAGTGGTGGTGCCAGTAAAGTATCTCACGGCAAGAACAGCAGCTAAAGCATTTCAGACGTATTTCTGTAGTCCTCATGGCTACCTAGAACAGGTCCTAGCAGATCAAGGTCCATCATTTGAAGCAGAGGTGTTTCAAGAGTTCTGTAGCATGTATGGATGCAAGAAGATCCGCACAACATCTTACCATCGTCAAACAAATGGCTTATGTGAGAAGATGAACCACATAGTGATTGACCTCTTGAAGACCTCGCCGGCATCAGAAAGGAATCAGTGGCCAGAGAAGTTATCCGATCTAGTAGACTTGTACAACCACGCGTTCCAGTGAGTTCTACGAATTGCACCCCAGCTTATCTCATGCAAGCAAGACCTGGTAAGCTGCCGATAGATCTGGATATGGTAATTCTAAAACATGATGTAGAAGTACCAGAAGCCAATTGGGGTACCCTACGCCAACACAAGCATCGCCAAGTACAGGAATGCATAGGGCGAAGTCTCCGGCATGCTAGAGAGACACAAGAGAGTGCCTACAACCAACATGCTCCCGCAACCTCTTTACAACCTGGTGAGCAAGTTCTTAAAAGAAAAAGACAAACTCATAAATTAGATGACCAATGGGAAACAACACTATAAACAGTTCTCCCGTCCAGTTTTGACAATATGAAAGTGTGTCTAGTTAGTAAGGATGAAGGCAAGACAACCTCAGCAGTATCAAGAGACCACCTGAAGTTGTGTCCTGAAACTCTGAAGACACCTGAAACATCAGTTCCCGTAACTGTCCAACCCAAGAAAGAAGATGATGTGTTCCTTACAGTCTTAGGAGATTTTTCAAAAATCTGAACAAATTATCATGGAGCAGTCTTAGTACCTATGCTTGCTTTCCCTCAAGTGATGATACCTGAACCTGTACATCAAGTCCCGAGAGTGGAAGAACCAGAAGTGGCAATTGCAGAAGAAGAACAGGAAGAACAGATTACTGATCACAGTGAATTTGCCAGTCCTGCTCTCAGATCAATATCTCTCTCAGAGTCAGAGATATCCGCAAGGTACACCTCTACACATACCATTGTGTTAAGTACACCTGCACCAGACACTCCAGAGCTTAGGAAATTGCAGTGCAGTACAAAAGGTCAAACTCTATCCTGGTATAAAGACTAGAGAGTAAATGTAAATAAAAGATTGTACATATGTTTGGTGTAAATAAATAGGAATAGTACCCAGGGGTTGGGAGGAATCAACCAAGCCTCCTAAGCCGAGACTCCCATAGAGAAAATGTTTAGTTATATGTGTAATATATACATACGGAACAGTTAGGCCCAGTACCTAAAGAGACTTTCCTGTATGAACTAGTTGCATATTCTTAAACTTTGAACATTTACGTTTCAAATTTACAATGGACCATAATACCACTGGACTGGGTGTGGTAAACACATTTCGTAAAATAATATTCACCAGCCCCGGTGGAAAAGTACTAATCACTGGAAATACTGCTTTTTGAACTCTTTTTGAATTTTACATTTTATTGGATTTTGTAATTTTTATATTTTAAGACTCTGTACACTTTAAACTGCCATTGATTATTGTGTTATTTTGTTGAAACGTTGCTACAGTCCTGGAGTACTGTCTTTCACTAAGGGGGAATGTGGCACCCCTGGGTCAAAGGGCAGCAGTGTCATCACTGCCCCGGGTGGTGGTGTCACGAGAGAGCAACAAACGGGCCTTCCTATGAGGCAACCCACCCTACACACCACACTGACACCTCCAGGCCAGAAGGGGGAGACCAAACCCGGGTTCAGGGTGAGCTTCCCTATAAATTCTGGTCTGGGGCAGAGTTAGTTCAGTTCCTAGGAGGACTGTGAAGAGGACCTGAGTGTAAAAGAGCTGTGCTAAGCTCATTTCAAGGTCCACTGACTAGTTCCGGGCCTGAGGCTAGGGTCTGAGGTGAGGAGAAGGAACACGCCTGGGAGGCTGAGCAATTCAATGCACTCCCCAGAGAAAAAGCGTGGAGAGCCGTTCCATCTCAGCTGCCATCCATCATCCTCGGAGGTCCTGTAGCAGTGGTGGCCATCCCTAGTTACATATCATGGGTGGCGTCATGAAAACTCCCTTGTATATAGGTTCCCTTCCCTTTTTAGACTGAACCCAGGGCATGGAACTGGATCACAATCCCCGTGACTTCCCCCAGAGACAGCAGAGGCCCAGTCCCGAGTACTCCAAGGCCCTGGGGGCACCTCAGTTATATGTGCGTGATCGCCCTTGTGGTGGTGCCCCAGGTTGGTGAAAATATTAGTAAAATTTGCTGTGGCCATTTTCTTCCAAGATATGGCTGTTGTGTGATTATTCAACATACATAAATGGGTATTGGTGATGAGAGGTGGTTAGCAGAACATGACTAAAATCCTCATGACATTGTCATGACACTATCTCTATCTACCTGATCATCCTGAGGAACATTGGGATCTTCTTGTTTACAGTCCTGTGGAAGAAGAGGACGGGGACATCTCTCTGGTGTTGTCCTCTCACTGGATAGACCTGGAGGAGACACATACAGGGACTGAATTCATTCTTTACATACAGATCATTATAGGCCGTGTGTATTTAGTCCTGTCTATTACCTGGTGATGTGAGGGGCTCGGGATCCTCCATCATGATTTTCTTGAACATATCTTCAAGTCCTAAATACACCCACTCCTCCATGGAGAAATAGATTGTGACGTCCTGACACTTTATAGGAACCTGACACATAAAATGATACCGTCATCCCCCGATCCCTTCATAATGCCACTAATTAGCTGTAGGGATTATAGGTTTGTCAGAACAAAACAGAATGTCAAGAGACATTAGCAAATAAAAAGATATATATTAGGCCATAAACACAACAAGTATTTTCTTCTTTACAATCTGCAGCTAAATACATTCCACATAGACTCATCTTCCATAACGCTCATTCATGTTTCTTTTACCGGCTCTGAAATCAGCATTATCAATACTGCAGGAGATATTCATTACACATAAAATGAGAAATAACTACTTCTTGACGAGTATGACAGCTTCATTTTCTACTATGCCTATGCCTCTATAAACATATTTAACTAGAGTGCGTTACTGACTACATTCCCACCGGCTGTCTGTATAAATATTTCCCATATTCCCCGAACTGTAATCTTTTATTGTGTCCTATATGTCAGATGCTGTATGTGTTACATAGCTTCATGTACAGTGACTAACTTTGTGGAACCTACCCAGGCTCAAGGGGTAAACAGGGTTAGAAGACAAGCAAGATTGTCGCTTCACAGGATTCACAGCTACCTGCCTGTTGGCACTTGCAACCATAGGACACTTAGGAGAGGACACGGGGTAGCAAGTGTCAAAAGGAAAAGGCAGCAAGGAAGGCCAAATATACCCAGTGTTTCAGCAAGGTTGACTCTGAATACCTCTGGGCTGGCCAGGCTGTAATCTTGTTGGGCTATGTACCCCAACTGGGTTGAGACTGCACTGAACCCTCAGTAAATGGTAAGAACCACAAGAACTTTGTGTTGTCTGGTCCTTCCTGCGCCTCCCTGTACCCACCTGTAGAGCCACCACCTTGCATCACTGCCCTCATCCTCCTCCTCATCCAATCCACCTTCTACACCGTCAATGTACCTCAGCCCTAACTGGAGAGGGCTTAACATTTGGCTGCCACACCACCCTCCCTTGGAAGTCCCCACAGCAGCCTCTGGTGAACTACCGGACACAACTCCAGTTGGAGTCATAAAAAAACCCCAAAACTTTATCCCCTCTAAATTTAGCAATGTGCGGTCGGGCCTCAACCTCCGGGGTCTGCCACAGTGACCATCCTGAACTGATAACCCCTGAATGGTCGGGTATCCTGGCCCCATGATCATGCAGAAGCACTAGCTGCTAGTAGATAGTAGTCGCTCAAGACTCAAGATCCAGACAGAACAATCTCAGCACATCCTGGATTGACTACAGGAAAGCCTATGACTCAATGCCACACACATCTGTGAATGCTTAGCACTCTACAATGTCAACAGGAAATAAAGAACCTTCCTCAGAATCTCAATGGGACTATGGAGGACAACACAAAGTCAACTCAAGACAATTAGCTTAAGTGTCCATCACATGAGGCATATACCAAGGTAATGCACTGTCCCCATTCCTGTTCTGCATAAGCTTGAACCCCATCAGTCAGATAATTACAGTCGGGCCATGGACACAAGTACAAGAGTGAAAGTGTCCAGCCCAGGCCCTGGGGTACTCGGATCACTCAGGTGCGGTCTGGAGGGGAAGTCACGGGTAGCAGTGCCTGAGGCCGTGGGCCCGGGGAATGCAGATGAAAAATGAGTAAAAAGAAAAATAATAAAAATTCTGTCAAGTCGTGACGTCACCTGTAGGTACCGGTGATGGCACCGGCGCTGCTTGGGCCTCCGAGGTGATGGGCAGCAGCAAGATGGTATCGCTCCCTACAGGACGAGTGGGGTCCCCGGGGCTGTAAGTTGTAATGGAGTAATAGGGCAGCACAGTCGTTTCTGTGCAAGGTGGGAGTAGGGGTGCGCAGTCAGTGTGGTGCAGATGGAAGGAGGGACATGCACACATCATAGTCTTTTGGTACCTTTACTGATGTTCTGTACGGGTACACTCGTCCGGAATTGAGGGAAATACTTTAGGATCTCCACAGCGAGTAGGGTGGTAGGCCTCCTTGTCTCAGTTACTCTGTTTGGAGTCTGGCAGGCTTGGAACCCGACCAGACTGTTGCTTCTCTCTCTCTCTGTGACTCTCCACACCGGGGTTGCTGCACTGAGGGCTCTCTATTGGGTTCCCGTATGGATCCGGGCTCACGGTCCCTGGCTCTAAATTGTTGGTGCTGCAGGTGTCCTGGAAGCTAAACCTCCTTGTGGTGCTGGATTCTCTGCGGGCCTATTCTCTTTGTCCCTGCAGCTCGGACCCAGTGACCGGAACTCTGGTGGGGTGAGTTGGTATGACTCTTCTGGCCTCTTCTGTAGCAAGTTTCTCTTCTTTGCCTTCGACCTCTACTCTGCGGGTCTACCACTGTCTCAGGTGGTTGCTGGTATGGGCCTAGTACGGCTCCAGTACCAGTACAGCTCACTCAGCTCTTTACAGTTCTGTAGTGACTGCACACTCTGCTGTTTTCCCTCCAGAACCTGTATTTATAGGGGAAACTGGCTTAAGGCAACCAGTGGAGCTCCCCCTACAGGCCAGGGGTGAAAGGTGTTGTGTGTAAGTGGGTTACTCGCTGTGAGAAATCCTTCAGTGTCCCAAGGGAGTCTGTGGTGACCTGGCACAGGGTGCCACAGAAGCACTACAAGCCACCTGCTCTATGGATGACATCAAGCTGTATGCGAAAAACGAACGAGATATCAGTTCACTGATTCACCTGACAAGGATCTACAGGGAAGATGTTGGGATGTCTTACGGACTGGAGAAGTGTGGCCGGCTGGTAATAAAGAGAGGCAAGGTAGTAAAGACTGATGGAGGAGAACTACCAACAGGGCTCATAGCAGATGTACAGACCTGCTACAAGTATCTCGGCATCCCACGGGGATATGGTAATTGTGATGAGGAGTCAAGGAGAGCAACAACATCCAAATACCATCAAAGGGTAAGACAGGTCCTGAAGAGCCAGCTGTATGGGAACAATAAGATTTGTGCCGTCTTAGTCTTTGCTGGAGGGGTCCCCTATCCCCAGACCAGGCAATAGCTACAGTAAGCTGTATACATTAGGTAATGCACTGTCTTGAGTGTTAATTTGATGTATCCCTCTGTGCATATTGATTGTTATTGGCTTTGTTAATGCATTCTACTCGATATGTGAATGCTGCTGCATATGGGGGGGGGGGGAATCTTCATGTAGGGAATATGTGAGATATGTACCGATGTTCACTGTGATATAATGCTTTGCCTATGTGTATCCACTGTATCTTTCAGCCATTTGCACCTGTTTTTATGTGGGGTGCACTTGTAAAAATTTTCAAATTTGTTTGAATCAGATAAAAACTCTTGCCTCCTTATTTGTATTGTTGAACAAGACTGTATATAGAGGTGTTATCAGTCATTGTACAGGAGGAGGTGAGCTGTGACATCATCTGTTGTGAATGGTGGATCCTATGTTATCTACTGTATATTGAGGTGTTATCAGTCATTGTACAGGAGGAGGTGAGCTGTGATATCCCCTATTGTGAATGGTGGATCCTGTGTTATCTACTGTAATATAGAGGTGTTATCAGTCATTGTACAGGAGGAGGTGAGCTGTGATATCACCTATTGTGAATGGTTGATCCTGTGCTATCTACTGTATATAGAGGTGTTATCAGTCATTGTACAGGAGGAGGTGAGCTGTGATATCATCTAATGTGAATGGTGGATCCTGTGTTATCTACTGTATATAGAGGTTATCAGTCATTGTACAGGAGGAGGTGAGCTGTGACATCATCTATTGTGAATGGTGGATCCTGTGTTACCTACTGTATATAGAGGTGTTATCAGTCATTGTACAGGAGGAGAGGTGAGCTGTGACATCACCTATTGTGAATGGTTGATCCTGTGTTATTTACTGTATATAGAGGTGTTATCAGTCATTGTACAGGAGGAGGTGAGCTGTGATATCACCTATTGTGAATGGTGGATCCTGTTATCTACTGTATATAGAGGTGTTATCAGTCATTGTACAGGAGGAGGAGGTGAGCTGTGATATCACCTATTGTGAATGGTTGATCCTGTGTTATCTACTGTATATAGAGGTGATATCAGTCATTGTACAGGAGGAGGTGAGCTGTGATATCACCTATTGTGAATGGTGGATCCTGTGTAATCTACTGTATATAGAGGTGTTATCAGTCATTGTACAGGAGGAGGTGAGCTGTAATATCACCTATTGTGAATGGTGGGTCCTGTGTAATCTACTGTATATAGAGGTGTTATCAGTCATTGTACAGGAGGAGGAGTTGAGCTGTGACATCACTTATTGAGAATGGTGGATCCTGTGTTATCTGCTGTATATAGAGGTGTTATCAGTCATTGTACAGGAGGAGGAGGTGAGCTGTGACATCACCTATTGTGAATGGTGGATCCTGTGTTATCTACTGCATATAGAGGTGTTATCAGTCATTGTACAGGAGGAGGAGGTGAGCTGTGATTTCACTTATTAGGAATGGTGGATTCTGTGTTATCTACTGTATATAGAGGGGTTATCAGTCATTGTACAGGAAGAGGTGAGCTGTGATATCACCTATTGTGAATGGTGGATTTTGTGCTAACTACTGTATATACTGTAGAGGTGTTATCAGTCATTGTACAGGAGGAGGAGGTGAGCTGTGATATCACCTATTGTGAATGGTGGATCCTGTGTTATCTACTGTATATAGAGGTGTTATCAGTCATTGTACAGGAAGAGGTGAGCTGTGATATCACCTATTGTGAATGGTGGATTTTGTGCTAACTACTGTATATACTGTAGAGGTGTTATCAGTCATTGTACAGGAGGAAGAGGTGAGCTGTGATATCGCCTATTGTGAATGGCGGCTCCTGTGTTATCTGCTGTATGTAGAGGTGTTGACTCTTAAAAAATGCAGCATTTTAAATAAGAACATACTCCAAAAGCTTCTGGAGACTGACACAGATAGGAGAGTAGCAGTAGAGCCCGCATCATTCCCCACATGATGGCTGATTTAAACAGTTATCAATTGCCTCTGATAAACATGAGCAGAGCTGCACTAGCGGCTGTGAATCAGTCAAATACCACTGTCACTCTCTGACAGCGACATTTAACATGTGCGGGTAGGGGGAGGGGTGTGTCATTTCTACTGCCCCATGATGGCAGGTTTGCTATGACATCCAGGGTTATGCTGAAGACCCCCGTGTCTGTCATAAGCCAATGTTCATAGGAGATCATGTGGTGGATCGTGCGTTATCTACTGTATATAGAGGTGTTATCAGTCATTGTACAGGAGGAGGAGGTGAGCTGTGACATCACCTATTGTGAATGGTGGATCCTGTGTTATCTACTGCATATAGAGGTGTTATCAGTCATTGTACAGGAGGAGGAGGTGAGCTGTGATATCACCTATTGTGAATGGTGGATCCTGTGTTATCTACTGTATATAGAGGTGTTATCAGTCATTGTACAGGAGGAGGAGGTGAGCTGTGACATCACCTATTGTGAATGGTGGATCCTGTGTTATCTACTGTATACAGAGGTGTTATCAGTCATTGTACAGGAGGAGGTGAGCTGTGATATCACCTATTGTGAATGGTGGATCCTGTTATCTATTATATTCTGAAATAATAATATTTGGGTGTGACTCTATACACAAATAATATAAATCTCCAAAGAGTGCACATTAAAATGAATTCTTTATTTAGTCATTACTAAAAACAATCAATAGTGTGTGTAACCCTACACCTGTATCTAGTAAAACAAGGGATGAACAGTTGTAGGGGAGGATCCCTATATCTCTATCCTTCTCCTACCAACTGTCCCTGCCTGACTACGGAGATTTAGACACGTTAAGTAAGTGGTGTCCCCGTTCCACGGCGGCTCACCCTGAGTGTCCCTATGTCCTCACTCAGGGCAATCTGCTACCGGCAGGGTACCTGTCAGTTAAATCTTGAATGTGCTAGAGTACGAGCCTGGGTCAAATCCCAGTACCCTCCCTGCGCGTGTGTGTGCAGCTTAGATGTATGCGTTTTTAGGGGAGTGTTCTAATTGATGTTACCATAAACACAATATAGCAAGTCTCAAGGTGGGGTACCATCTATCCCTTGAAACCTCCTCACATCACCAGCATATATGTAAACACACAAATTCGCCCCTATTCTACTCAAATAGTGGGCAATAACGCAGGTTAAGCAGTCATCACAAGTAGACAGGTCAGTAACCCATTCAAGCAGAGTTAGACCTTATCATTTTCACTTATCTGATGTTAAAGATGTTCCATCAGTCCCAGTCTCTATCATACAGCGTACGACCTCTCAGTCTCTGTCATACAGCGTACGACCTCTCGACGCGTTTCTGCCCGCTAGTATAGCTGGGCGTCCTCAGGAGCGACTGTGCTGTGTTGGTTACCAGGTGGTTCCATATAAGTCACCCGGGGCGCTGTAAGAGGTGGTATAATAACCTGCCCTCTACTCCTCATTGGTGTCAGCGGCAAGGGGTGTCCCCAGGATCCACCTTATATACCCAGTGTCCTTCCATTAGTGAGGACAGGTGTCCCAGCCTGCTTCCCCGCCTTAGAAGCGCTACTTCCGGTTCCGCGACGCGAACCGGAAGTGCGTCATTCCCGGTATTAGGGCGGACGCAGCAAATGCTTGCGTTCCACAGGCTTTACCCGCGACTTCCGGTGTGCGTTCCACACACCGGAAGCGCGTCATTCACAGCTCAGATGCAGCCCGCCCCACAGAAACCCGGGCCAAACAGGAAGGTGCAGCAGTATTTACTGCCCGCACTTCCTGTGCACCCCGGATAGGGGCTAGATGGGAAACATGTACGGAGGTACATTGGTTCCACCATAAGGACCCTCACATCCAGCAGAGTCCAGGGTGAAACCCCACCTGTAAATATCGATTTAAAGGACCCATATATACAGATGGATGATATTATCTCATGATTAAGTGGTTGTCATGTCCTTTTTTTTATTATTTCACTTTTACAGGTAATCCAGTTACCCCATACCTTCCCCATCCATCATTTTAGATCACATTTATACAGTTTTTCCATCTTAGCGGTGATGAACCATCGCACGCAGTTAGATCACTGCGCGTCACTCCTCTCCATCATAGTTCAATCATGTGAATAAAATGATGTGCCATATACATATGTAATGGTCACCTTTCAATACTCAGCTGTACTTTCATTGATACCTTCCTCACGTGTGTCTGCACTGAACATCACAAGGAAAAAGAGTTTCATTACAGTTTTACCAGACGTAGTTTAGATATTTGTGTCACCTTAATAGGAGACCAAGATAAAGTAACCTTTTGGTCCATTTAGGACTAATGGTTCAGGTGGAATCCTGTACCGATGCCCGGGATCAAAAGTAGTAATACCAGAATATAGATATGCGCCCCCTAAAAACGCAGGGATGTGACAGGTGGTTAGGGGAATTACAAGAATGGGACATAGGATATCTGTTCATTTAGACCTCCCCTTCCGGTGGAGTCCAATCTGTATATGCATTTGCATTCCCTCCTGAGGATCTCACCATCCCAATTACCTCCTCGTTTGGGCTTCTCCACCACTTCCAAAATCTGGAAACTAATGCCTTTTATGTCTCCCCCATGAACCTCATGTACATGTCTGGATATTGGGGTATCGCGCTCATTCCTTATATCGCCCATGTGGTCCCCAATTCTCCTCCTAAACTCCCTTTTCGTTTTTCCCACATAGTCCCTTGGGCAGCCACATTGGAACAAGTATACAACTCCTTCGGTTTTGCAGTTGCCAAACTGTCTGTTTTCATATATGGCACCTGTGGTACTACTTTGAGCTGTCTTTGTCACCCTTACGTGGTTGCAGAATGAACACTTCCCGCACCTAAATGTGCCAGATTGTCTCTTTTCCAGCCATGTACCTTTTCTTTTGGGGGGGCAGTATTGACTGTGGACAAGTTGGTCTCTTAGTGACCTCCCTCTCCTATAGGTAATGGCTGGTCTCTCAGGGATTAAGGGTGCCACATCTTTATCTGCCTTCAGGATATCCCAGTACTTCTGGATAATATTCCTCACCTCACCAGCCCTATCATCATAGGTGCCTATGATACGAATCGTATCATCTCCTGATCTATGTTTGTTGGGTCTCAATAAAGATTCCCTATTGCTGTCTCTCGCATGTTTATAGGCTTGGTTTAATACGTGAGGTGGGTAGCCTTTCTCGGCGAACCGTACCTGCATCCGTCTCGCCTCAGTTTGAAATTTGGTAACATCGGAACAATTCCTTCTGGCCCTTAAGTACTGACCCCTTGGTATCCCCTCCCTCAATCCTCTTGGATGGTGACTGTCCCACCTCAGGAGATCATTTGTTGCAGTTGGTTTTCGGAATATACTAGTCTGGAGGCCTCCCTTCCCATCCTTATAGATATTGACATCTAGGAAGTTTAGAGAATGTTCGTTTATTTCTGATGTAAATCGTAAAAAAACTACTAGAAAAAAAGCAGCATCAGAAAAACTCACCATCCATGCCAAAGACAGAAAACCATCCAGGGCGCAGGTGGGCCCATAGGGGCGCCGTTCATCCAGTGGTGCAGAAGCATCGTACTGTGCGGCCCAATGCTCAGGCAGCGGAGCGGTTGGGTAGCTTTCAGACACTCTGCATCATATGTATCAGTGTGAATGGTGCTCTATGCAGGCCTAGTGTATGCATGGCAGGTCGCCTCCCACATTTTGCTGGTAGAGGCGACTCATCAGCCAGCAGCTGGGCTTGCTCCACAATTGGGCTCTGACTGCGTCCTGTAAGTGCTTTTGGTTTTCTGTCTTTGGCATGGATGGTGAGTTTTTCTGATGTAAATCGTAACCCTAGGTTATTAACGTTTAGCTGCCTGATGAAGTTATTAAATGATACATCATCCCCCCTCCACAACACCAACACATCATCGATGTATCTGCCCCAATAGACTATTTGGGGCTCCCACCATGATGTGTCCTCATTTGTGAAGACGACTGTGTCCTCCCACCAGCCCAGGAGCAAGTTAGCATAGCTTGGGGCACAAGAACTCCCCATAGCTGTGCCCCTGAGCTGGTGGTAAAACTTCCCATTGAATTCAAAGCAGTTATGCGTTAATACGTAATTCAGCAAATCCAGGACAAATTTGTTATGTCTCATGTACTGGTTCCCACGTCCAGATAGATAGAACTCAGTGGCACGCAGCCCCATCTCATGCGGGATGCTGCTGTACAGGGCCTCCACGTCTATGGAGGCCAACTGCACATCAGCCCCCACAGATACACCATCAAGCTTACCGATTAAATCCAGGGTATCACGGATATATGATGGTAGACTCATGACATAGTTGCGAAGTATCTTATCAAGGTATATCCCACATCTTTGAGTTACTGAATTAATGCCTGATACTATTGGTCTCCCCTTAAGGGGGACCAACCCTTTATGTATCTTGGGGAGTGAGTAAAACACTGCTGTCACCGGGTGGGAATTGTACATGAAGTCCATCTCTTTTCTGCTGATTACGCCCTCCTCAAATGCCTCTGTCAGTAAGGTGTATAATTCACATTGATACTCCTCTATCGGGTTATTGTCTAACTTCCTGTAAGTGGTTTGATTATCCGATATCTTGGCGCACATTGATTTATAGATGGTATGATCCATTAAAACCAAATTGCCGCCTTTATCCGATGGTTTCAATATCAGATCATCTTTTGCAACGAGAGCATCAAGGGCCACCCTTTCCTCTTTTGAGAGGTTTGGTTGGTAATTGCCCCTTCGCTCTCGTAGTTCTCTCAATTCCTTAGTAGCCAGACTTAGAAAAATATCTATGCTTGTCACCTCACCGACAGGGGGCATCTTCTTACTGGGTGGTCTACAATCAGATGGTTCATCACCGCTAAGATGGAAAAACTGTATAAATGTGATCTAAAATGATGGATGGGGAAGGTATGGGGTAACTGGATTACCTGTAAAAGTGAAATAAAAAAAAAGGACATGACAACCACTTAATCATGAGATAATATCATCCATATGTATATATGGGTCCTTTAAATCGATATTTACAGGTGGGGTTTCACCTTGGACTCTGCTGGATGTGAGGGTCCTTATGGTGGAACCAATGTACCTCCGTACATGTTTCCCACCTAGCCCCTATCCGGGGTGCACAGGAAGTGCGGGCAGTAAATACTGCTGCACCTTCTTGTTTGGCCCGGGTTTCTGTGGGGCGGGCTGCATCTGAGCTGTGAATGACGCGCTTCCGGTGTGTGGAACGCACACCGGAAGTCGCGGGTAAAGCCTGTGGAACGCAAGCATTTGCTGCGTCCGCCCTAATACCGGGAATGACGCACTTCCGGTTCGCGTCGCGGAACCGGAAGTAGCGCTTCTAAGGCGGGGAAGCAGGCTGGGACACCTGTCCTCACTAATGGAAGGACACTGGGTATATAAGGTGGATCCTGGGGACACCCCTTGCCGCTGACACCAATGAGGAGTAGAGGGCAGGTTATTATACCACCTCTTACAGCGCCCCGGGTGACTTATATGGAACCACCTGGTAACCAACACAGCACAGTCGCTCCTGAGGACGCCCAGCTATACTAGCGGGCAGAAACGCGTCGAGAGGTCGTACGCTGTATGACAGAGACTGAGAGGTCGTACGCTGTATGATAGAGACTGGGACTGATGGAACATCTTTAACATCAGATAAGTGAAAATGATAAGGTCTAACTCTGCTTGAATGGGTTACTGACCTGTCTACTTGTGATGACTGCTTAACCTGCGTTATTGCCCACTATTTGAGTAGAATAGGGGCGAATTTGTGTGTTTACATATATGCTGGTGATGTGAGGAGGTTTCAAGGGATAGATGGTACCCCACCTTGAGACTTGCTATATTGTGTTTATGGTAACATCAATTAGAACACTCCCCTAAAAACGCATACATCTAAGCTGCACACACACGCGCAGGGAGGGTACTGGGATTTGACCCAGGCTCGTACTCTAGCACATTCAAGATTTAACTGACAGGTACCCTGCCGGTAGCAGATTGCCCTGAGTGAGGACATAGGGACACTCAGGGTGAGCCGCCGTGGAACGGGGACACCACTTACTTAACGTGTCTAAATCTCCGTAGTCAGGCAGGGACAGTTGGTAGGAGAAGGATAGAGATATAGGGAT